>JZKD02S1918331.1:0-62417 GCA_000966675.3 Picea glauca
CAAAAATAAAAGTATAATAATAATAATACTTAAAAAAATAAAATAAATATAAATAATAATAATAATGATTAAAAATAAAAATAAAGTGGTATAAATATATAAAATTTTGATAATATATTAAGATATAAAATATGATTTAAAGTTAATATATTTTTTTGTTTGTTAGTTTTTCAATATTAGCATCCTGGGATCATATTCGGTCTGAGCCACATCAACTTTTAATATGATAAGATTTTTTGTCCCCGTGAATTTTGAATTAATAACTTAACGTCACAAAGTGCCTTAACAACACACTTCATCCTACTTAATTTAAAATTAATATAAAAATATTAATAATCATATTTAAAAATAAAATTGATATAAACATATAAAAAAAATGATTAATAATAAATTAAAATATAAAATATCACAAGTGGTTTCCACCTTTAACTTATCTTTTAAGAACTTATCTTTTAAGACGACAAATATGACATAAGCATACATACCTTTCAATATGACAAATATTGACATAAGCGGATAGTTTGACACCCCTTTCTCGCCAACCAATCTTCTTTATAAATAAATAATTTAGAGAATAATTTGACACCTTTATGATCTCACAAAGCGATCTCCTTTATAAATATAAATAAGCTTCATATTTAAAGTTTGGAGGGGTTTTTGGTTATTAATTTGGTTGTTAGTGTTTATTCGACATTTAATTAAAACATATGTTGGTTTAGATAGTTATATTTGGAATTCAATATTGATAATTTTCAAAATATGTTGTATTTTGTAAATTTTAATTTCATAAATATTGATTTTGAAAATGTAAATATTGAATTTAATTTTGGAATTTTGGAATTCAATATTTGTATATTTGAAAGTGGATTTTTCATTTTAGAAGTCAGTTGCGATTTCAATAGCTTCATGTGCATTGTCTTAGGAGATCCTTTTAAATTTTGAAATCTAGTCTTTTCAAAATTACACTTTGTTTTTCTTTAGACCTTATTCTTTTGAGCTTGATGAATGATTGCCAGATGATGATTGCATTTTTTTCATTGAATGCATGCTCAATTTTTTGCCTCATACTTATCTTTAACATTTGCTTTATCAAGTTAGTCTGTAACTCAGATTCATTGATTATACATTCATCGTATTCCATGTATCATAAAATTTTCACTCTTACGTCCCTTGGATTTGAATGGATATGACTTGTGTTGAAGCAAAAATAGCCTCATCCATGCTTATCAGGTCATTTGTGAAGCATTTCCTAACTCATAATTATTTTCCTGAATTAATCAACATTTTCACCAAATACCGAGCGCTAAGTGTTCTAGATGACAGATGACAATTTTCATGGATTAAAATCTTTCAATGGGTTAAGGATCACACCGGTTTTAGATAACACCTTGAAATCCTACACAATAAAGATGCATGACAAGCTGACAAAATCCCACTTGGTTAAAACCTCGTTTTACATAGGGCCTAGTTTTTTTTTTTTTAAATGTTGTTGCACATACTTTTGGTACTATCCAAGTTGACATTTGGATTCCTAGAAAATGATGTTTGTAGCTTTTTGGAGATTGCAACATAGTTATTGGAAATTAATTCCTAGGTTTGCAAGGATGAAAACACACAATACAGGTACCTCTTTCTAGCAAGAAAATTGAAACATCATAGGTTATAAAAGAGACAAAGTTGGACTTGAAGCTAAGCACACAATCATCTATTGGAAATCATTTCCTCTCCTTTACACATAAAAAAAATTTGTTCACCAATCAGAGGTTGGACTGGAAAGTTACAAGTTTGTAAATTTCGTTAACTAAAGGTATTTCTCATGCTTCTTCTCAATACCTTAAGTTTTGGTTTGCTTATGCCCTTCATGGTAAGTGCATCTACGATTTTTATTATGATGGGAGGGTTTCAATGCTCTAGGGTTTTTATACTAAGCCAATTAGTTCTACTTGCATGAGCCATCTGTTAATATTTTGAAAGTTTGCTTGTGTGAGGTGATATTCTTGTAAGGAATTCTAATTTTTCAAACTCATTGAAACATTCTTGAGATTAGGCTTTTTGAAAGGATTATCTACAACCTTGGAAGTCCTATGTCTTTTTGCAACTATAACAAAGTATTTTTTTTCACCTTCGTGAGTCTCAACGCTTTGAACCTTTTCAAAGTTCATAAGGTATTCTGAAGTTCCTTAAAGAATCATTTTTTAAAAACTTGTAAGAATTTCATAACTTTCCCAAAGGTCAATCTTTAAGAAGTTTGAAAACCTTGTGACATGCAATAAGAAGTTTAAAAATTTTGTGACATGAGAAGTTTGAACTTGTTGCAACATGCAATATGTGAACTTTGAACTTGGTGTGACATGCAACACACATATTTTCCAAGCTCACAAACTTTGAACTTGGTGTGACAAGCAAACTTTGAACTTGTTGCGACATGAGAACTTTGAGCTTGGTGCGACATGCATTTTTTGCGACTTGCAAAACACATATTTTAGTATTTTCATCACAACTTTTGATCCCAAACTCCATTTTGTGTTCTCTTTATATCATTGGAAAATCCTTGTTGAGATATACAACTTTACTATTATATGTTTGAGGAGATTTGTAATATCCAAAGTTTTAATCCCTACAAATTACAATGTAAATGTGCAAATGCGATTTAGGTTGGTGAGTCGATATATTTGGGTTGAAGAGTCCATACAGATTAATATGGCCAAGGGATGAACTATGTATTTTGTACGTTGAAATGATTAATAAAAATAATAATAGTTGGTTGTGTTGGGTATGTGTTATATTCTTTGCATGACTAGAACTAGTGTCCATTTTTGGGTAGTTTTTCGACACATGGTTTTCGCTGATGGTTTTCTATTTATGGTTAAGGAATTAGGGTTGTTGACTAATTTGAGTTATTTGATTAGGGTTTTGGATGATACAAGATCCTCTATGTATATTTTATTGTAAATAATGTATGATGAGATGAATATAGAACATGTTGGTTTTCTTGATTTGGGTTTTGAGGGGAAAAATCTCTATGTAATGTGTGTATTTTCCCTTGTATCTTTTTTGTTCTTTTATTGAAAACTTATTTGCAGTAAATAATTGTACAAGGTTAAAATATACATTTGGTATCAGAGAAATTATTGGATCTAGGGGGATGCCTTTGTGGTTAGGGTTTTGGCTTGGGACTGTGATAAGCCTTGTTATAGTGGGAGATCCACGATATTGATTCTTTAAGTGAAAATAAATGGTTAGCAATTCGAAAATAAAGATCAAGAAATTTAATGGGAATTTTTTTGAGCTGTGGAATCTCAAGATGGAATATTTGTTGGTAGACAAAGATCAGTGGATTTCAGTGGATCCAGGTACTGCACCTACAGGAACGTTAACCGATGACTAAGACAAGTTGGATCGGAAGGTGAAGAGAAAAATCAGATTGTGTCTCTCAGATTTAATATTACTGAATGTGTCAGGGGAAGCTACAACCAAGGAGTTATGGAATAAGTTGGAGACTTGTATCAATCTAAGTCCCTGGTAAATAAATTGTTCCTGTGGAAGAAGCTGTATAACCTGAGTATGAGAGATGGAGACTCTATGATAGAGCATATGAACACTTTCAATATTGTGGTAAGTTATTTATTATTTGTTGAGATTAAAATTTCAGATGAAGATAAGTGTATTGGTTTACTATACTCTTTAATAGACTCGTGGGATAGTTTGGTTGTGGCCATATGTAGTAATATGACTACCTTTAGTTTTTATGATGTGGTCTCATCCTTGTTGTCGGAGGAGATGAGAGGAAAGAACATGGAAGGACATAGCACATATGCCTTATTTGCAAGAGGATGCTCCTAGGAAAGAAATCGATCAAAGTCCTCAAGTGGGAGATCTAAATCTAAGGGTATATCTAAATATACCAGAAAGTTTGTAAAGGTATGCTGGAGATGTCAAAAAGAAGGGCACTTCAAGAAGCAATGTAGATCCAAAAAAATTGAGAGAGTGAAGGGATATTGTTAGAAAAACAGGATTGCAGAGCAATAAAATAAAACACAGAAGATACATAATATAATAGAGACATAGATATACTTGGTTCACCCAGTGTGGGCTATGTCCACCAGAGAAATTGTCAGGTCCTTCCTTTATTATTAAACAACAAATGAAGGGATACAACCTACAACAAACCCGCTGTAACTTCCTCTTCTTTCTCTCATAGTCTCCTATCTCATAATACAATATTCACAATTATGCATAGTCGCAATAAATTTCCCTCATAAAATAGGGTTGCCTTCTAGGGAAAAAAACCCTAACATAACTTCTACCGTCAGATCTGTGACCTTATAATGAACGGTCCAGATTTACAATGAAATTACAATATACATTTACAAGGCAATTTTTCCTTCAGGGGCTTCACCCCCGAATCCCCATCGGGGGCCTCCTTGCCCCCAAACCCCCCAGCCGAGGGGATGGACCCCGCAGATGGGGTAACCCCCCTTTACAATCCCCCACATGGAGGAGTGTACATTCTTCCAGGGTGTAAATTCTTCATGGGGTATAAACATGGCTGGAAAGAAAAAACCTCTGAATCAGGAAGATAATTAGGCTCCACAACCAAAAGATACGAAGGTGCTCCGTCTACAGAAGAAAATACCTCCAGGGAAGAATGAGGGGATGTGTACTTGTATTCTTCAAGCACACATGCAGATCATGAGGCATGGATGTTTGACTTAGGTGCATCCTTTCATATGACTCCCCATAAGGAGTGGTTCTGTGAATATGAAAGGTATGATGGAGGTAATTTTTTCCTAGGTGATGACTCGACAACCAAAATCATAGGACGAGGAAGAGTCAAGTTGAGGATCATAGATGGAAGGATTAGAACACTTCTTGGTGTTTTTCACGTCCCAGGATTGGCCAAAAATTTGATTTATGTAAGAAAAATGGATGATGCAAGGGTAAAAATAGTATTTGAAAAAGAAACATGCAGGAAGTTTCGATGAGCAATGGTGTTGATGAAGGGAGTTCAGATTGGAACTATGTATAATATGTAAGGAAGCACTATTAGTGATGGGTGTAATAGTTCCATTGTTCCTGATATTGGATATGAAGAAGAAAAAATTCCTACAGTCTTTGGAGAAAAGGTTATGCCGTGGCATCAAAGAATGGGGCATATCAGAGAGAAGGGTCTTCGACTACTACATGGTAAAGGTATGGTTGAAGGTATGTCTAAATTCTCTCTAGATTTTGATTTCTGTGAACATTGTGTATATCGGAAGCATAATCGGGTAATATTCCCGTATGGTGCAATGAGTGTAGAAGGAATTTTACAGCTAGTGCAAAGTGATATGTTTGGACTTGTGTCGGTTCTATCATTGGGAAAATTTGTGTACTAAGTCTCATTTATAGATGACTTCTTGAGGAATACTTGGATATATTTACTTAGGAAGAAATATGAAGTCTTTGACATGTTTAAGGATTTTAAGGCTCTTTTTGAGCATCAAATAGAGAAAAAAATTAAGGTGACAAGGACAAATAATGGTGGAGAGCTATATGGGAATGAATTTGAAGAATTCTGTAAGAAATGTGGTATAGAATGTCAGAATAATACTCCTTATACACCTCAACAGAATGGAGTTGCAGAAAGGATGAATAGGACGCTGATGGAAAAAACAAGGTGCATGCTTAGTGGTGTCAGGTTAGGGAAAGAATTTTGGGCAAAGGAAGTGGGTACAACATGTTACCTGGTCAATCGATCAATCTCATTAGCACTGGAAGATAAGACTCCACACGAGGTATGGACTGGTAAGAGACCCTCTCTCACACATCTCAAGGTATTTGGTTGCGAGGCCTATGTTCATGTTCTAAAGGAAAACATGAGTAAGCTAGATAAGAAGGATGAAAAGTGTATCTTTATTGGGTATAAAGATGGTCTCAAGGGTTATAATATTTGGAACCCAAAAACTAAGAAGGTTGTGTATAGTTGAGATGTGGTATTTAGAGAAATGAAAGATGTTTTCAAACATGAAGTTATACCAAGTAATGAATAACCAAAGAAGAAAGAGTTTGAGTTAAAGGATTATGAATCAGACTGTACAGAATAACATGAATCAGAAGAAGAAGATCCTCATACTCCAGTATTGAGGAGATCGGTTCGGAAAAAAAGATACTGGAAAGGTATAATCCACCTGCTTTATGTTTAATTTTTTCTTTGTCTATTACTGATGATGATCCTAGAACTGTTAGGGAGGCAGTGGATTCAGAGGATGGAAAACTCTGGAAAAATTCCATGGCTGAAGAAATGGCAGCCTTGGATAAGAGTGAGGCTTGGGATCTAGTGGAGTTGCAGATTGGAAGAAAACCCATTGGAAACAAATGGATATTTAAAAAGAAGCTGAATGCAGATGGAAAAGTGGAGAAACACAAATCTTGGTTAGTAGCAAAGGGTTATTCCCAGGTTGGGGGAATTAATTTTGGTGAGATTTTTTCTCCTGTTGCCAAGTTACCTCTATTATATTTATTTTATCTATTGTTGCTGCATTTGATTTTGAAGTAACAGAGGGATGAGAAGACAACATTCCTACATGGGAATATGGACGAAGAAATCTACATGAATCAACCAAAAGGCTTTGTTGTGAAGGGAAAGGAGCTGGTATGAAAGCTGGAAAAGTCCTTGCATGGTTTAAAACAATCACCAAGGATGTGGTATAAAAAATTTGATACTTATATGTTGGGACTTGGCTTCACAAGAAGTAAAGAGGATCACCGTGTGTATTTTAAATTAATTGGTGATCATTTGATTTATTTGGTCTTGTATGTGGATGGCATGTTGCTGATAGAAAACAACAAGGAGATTATCTAGGATGTGAAAACTCTGTTGTCCTCTAAATTCGACATGAAGGATATTGGTGATGAAAATTTCATTTTGGGAATGAAAATTAAAAGAGATCAGAAAGCAGGAAAATCTGGTTAAATCATAGAAAATATGTCGAGACAATATTGCAGAGATTTAATATGCAGGAATGTAAACCGATCAGGGTCCCTATTTCTCTAGGTGTAAATTTATCTATGGATCAGTGTCCCAAGACACATGAAGAGGAGGAGGACATGTCTCATGTTCCATATGAGAGTGCGGTTGGAAGTTTGATGTATGAGATGGTCTGTACTAGATCGGGAATTGCACATGTAGTGGGAGTTTTGAGCAGGTATATGTCAAAACCAGGTAAGGAGCGTTGGACAATGATAAAGAGAGTTTTTAGGTATTTGCATGGAACTGCTAGTTATGGATTGTGCTACTAAGGAAAACCAGGCTTGGACAGAGTATTGGACATACATGGAATTGTGGATACAGACTGGGATGGGGATCTGGATCATAGGATATCTATAAGTGGGTATGTGTTCAATCTATTTGGAGGAGAAATCAATTGGATGAGAAAAATACAGTTTGTAGTGGCACTTTCAACTACAAAAGTTGAATACATGGCAACCACTCATGCAAGAAAGGAAGAAATATGGTTACAATAGTGTGTTCAGGTATTGGGTTGGTACAATAAGATGTAAGGGTATATCATGACAGTCAGAGTGTAATTTTTCTGGCGAAGAACCCAACTTATCATTCAAAGAAAAAGCATACTGATGTTCAATATCACTTTGTGAGAGATATTGTAATATTCCAGATATAAAAAGTATGCAGAACCAAAATAAATAGCTAGAAATGGCATCTAAACAACACCACAATAATACCAAAATGATACCAGAACTATACCAGAAAGAACACTTTGATTACTGAGAGCAATGTTCAATTGCCTCTTCGAGGGGGAAACCTCCAACATAGTAGAGATCTATTAAAATAATATCCAAGAAAAAAGTTCTCATACCCTCAACTCCTATTTATATCAAATATGGGACTCTATAAAAATAACCATCTAGAGAAATATCCTTCTAGAAGTCGAAGATTCTATTAGGTCTTCTTACATTGGACTTATTCTTCTTTATTTCTAGGCCTTATTAATATTGAAATTTATTACATGGAAATATATTATTATACCTACATGAGGGGTTAGGTCCCTAACATGTCCTCCCCCTTAAAAACAACCTTGTTCTCAAGGCTTGAGATGGGGAAATTGCTGCAGAATGGTAGCTGGTTCCCAAGTGGCATCTGTTGGAGTGGTATCTTTCCACTGGACTAACACTTACTTGATGGTTCACCGTTGCAGATGAAGCTCACGCTGGTCCAAAACTACTTATGGTTGTAGCCAAATGGAGCCTTCTTCGTCCAACTTGGGAAGGTTGGTTTGAGTTTGGCACTTAGTTCCAATCACATTCTTTAAGCAGGAAACATGAAAAATGGGATGGATCTTAGAATGACTGGGTAAAGATAATTGATAGGCCACATGTCCTACATGCTTAAGAACGATATAAGGACCATAAAATTTGGGCGCCAGTTTTTGAAAATGGTCAGCCTTGAGGGAATTTTGCTTGTAGGGTTGCAGTCGAAGAAACACCTAATCTCCTTCTGCAAATTGACGTTCAGAGCGAACTTGATATTCTTGTTGCTTCATTCGATTTTGTGCCAATACCAAATTCTCTTTGAGGGTACGAAGAATAGCCTCTAAAACTGTAAGCATTTGGTCAAACACCTGGACCTTCGAGACACCTGAAAAATATGAGAGAACTGAAGGTGGATTTTGTCCATATACCGCTTCAAAAGGAGTCATGGGGGTAGATGTATGGTACAAAGTGTTGTACCACCATTCAACTATTGGTAAACATTGAGCCCACTGATTTTTCCTTTCCGATGAAAAACACCTCAAATATGTTTCCAAACACTTGTTGACAATTTCAGTTTGACCATCAGTCTAGGAATGATAAGCTGTACTGAGATGCAATTGGGTGCCTTGTAGCTTTAACAGTTCTTTCCAAAAATTGTTGGTGAAAGTTGGGTCGCGATTAGAGACAATAAAATGTGGCCTTTCATGAAGCTTGAAAACCTAATCCATGAAAAATTGAGCGACAATGGATGCTGTAAATGGGTGTTTAAAAGCATAGAAATGAACATACTTGGAAATACAATCAACTACCACCATGATGATTGATTTATTTCTCGATTTAGGTAATCCTACAATAAAATCCATAGATATATCCCACCAAGTAGCTGGTGGAATCAGAAGCAGTTGTAGTGTGCCATGAGATTTGACTGTTTCACCTTTGTTGTGTTGACACACATCAAATTAAGCCACAAAATTACGAACGTCCTATTTCATACCATCCCAAAAAAAAGAACGTATGACCCTGTCACAGGTTTTGGTAAACCTAGAGTGCCTAGTTGTGGGTGTAGCATGAAGCTCAGAAAGTACCATGGATTTAAGTTTTGACTGTTTACTTAAATAAAAATGACCTTTGTATCGAATCTCATCATTGAGCTAAGAGTACCCTGGGGAAACTGGAGAATTAGACTGCAATTTTTGTATCAGATGCAAATTTTTGGGATTGTGTAGCCATTCCTGGAGAACGGCTTGGAGCCAATCTGGTACAATGAAGGATAGAGAAAAAAGGGACCCTTCATCTTCTTATTTTCTGGAAATTGCATCAACAACCACATTGTCTTTGCCTTTCTTGTAAATGATCTCATAATCATATCCAAAGAGCTTAGTCACCCATTTGTGTTTCTCTAGGGAGGAAAGGTGCTGTTCCAAAAAATACTTGAGGCTTTGATGATCTGTCTTAATTTGGAAGTGTTTCGCCGATAGATAATGGCACCAAATATCCACGACAAGCAAAACAACCAACATTTACTTTTCATAGATTGATTTTCTCAAATTGTGCTCATACAATTGTTTGCTAGTAAAGGCCAAAGGACGACCCTCTTGCATAAGGATAGTGCCAATTCCTTTCCTGGAGGAATCACATTCCAGGACAAATTTCTTTGTGAAATCAGGAAGGGCTAGGACTGGAGTGGTGCACATGGCCATCTTCAAGGTTTGAAAATCCTGAGAAGCTACTTGATTCCAAGTGAAAGAATTCTTTTTAAGGAGTTCAGTGAGAGGTGCCACAATCTTTCCATAATTCTTAACAAACTTGTGATAATAACTTATTAAAACCATAAATCCATGCAAGATTTTGAGAGTCTTTGGGTAAGGCCAATCTTGCATAGCTTCAATCTTTTTAGGATCCACCCTGACGTCGGCCTTGCCAACAAGATGACCCAAGTACTCGACTTTCGAGGCACCAAAAGAAAATTTAGATTGTTTGAGGAAAAGTTGGTGCTAAGAGAGTAGATGGAGAAATTGATCCACATGAGCAAGATGGGTTTTCCAGGTTTTACTATAGATGAGGATATCATCAAAGAAAACTAAGATAAAATGATGGAGAAAAGGACAGAAGACATGATTCACGAGGCTTTGGAAAGTGGAGGGAGCATTGCACAAGCCAAAGGGCATGACCAAAAACTCATAGTGGCTCTCATGAGTTCAAAATGTAGTCTTAGGAATGTCTTCCTCTTTCATACGGATCTGGTGTTAGCCAGAACAAAGATCAAATTTAGTAAAGAACTGGGCACCACTCAATTCATCCAAGAGGTCATCAATGACAGGAATGGGAAATTTGTCTTTAATGATGAGTTTGTTGAGGGCGCGGAAGTCAGGAAACATGCACCAAGAACTTTCTTTATTAAGGACCATGACCATAGGTGAAGAGTAGGGGCTCCTACTAGAGCGGATAACACTTGCGTTGAGAAGGTCTTGAACAATTTTCTCAATTTCATATTTTTGGGAAAAGGGGTGACAATAGGGACAGATATTGAGAGGAAGGATTCCTAGGACAAGGGGAATGGAATGATCATGAACACCATGGGAAGGAGGAATTCCCTGGGGAGTGGAAAAGACCACTTGATGCTTAGAGAGGATGGATTGGAGGATCTGTGACACAAATGGTGTCTCAATTGCTTGTATGGCATGGAGTTGGAAAATAATGACAAAATGACCTTTTTTGAGTAGATTTTCCATGCGATGGGAACTAATGATATCCGGGGAATCGACGGTGATGCCTTGGAACTTATATTGTTGGCCCTCTTGGTCAAATTTTATGGTTGATTTCTTAAAATATATGATAATGGGACCCAAACTCCTTAGAAATTCTACACCCAACACAATGTCACAACCGACCATGTCAATATAAAACATATGAGATTTCAGGTGGTATTCACCAATTTCGAGACACACATTTTCACAACGCCATCCACATTTCATGGACCCGCCATTGGAAATCATGATTCAAAAATTATTGACTTCACAGATATAACAATTAGTTTCTTAGGCAATGCGTTGATGAATAAAATTATGGGTGCTTCCACTATCAAAAAGGATGATGAACTTCCTATGCTTGATGTAACCAATTATCTTGAGGGTTTGGGGAGCAGAGAAGCTAGTGAGAGAATTTAGGGAAATGATTGGTTCTAATTTGGGAGGGTTTGAGGTAGGGGTTATGTCAGTTAGTTCAGGTGACAGTGACACAAGGGGAGCCTCAACATCCTCTTCTGAAGCATCCTCTGAGATGGCCATAAAAATATTTTTTTCCTTACACTTGTGTCCCGGAAAATATTTGTCATCACAATTATAACAAAGGCCTTTGAGTTGGCATTCAACCATTTCAACACTGGTCAATTTCTGGATCTTTGGTAGAGTAGAAGGAGGAGTGGGAGTTACTTGTTTAGTGCGAGGAATAAAGGAGGGTATTTGGTTTTGAGAAGAGACAACCTTTTGTGCTTCCTTAGCTATTTTAGTATCACCCACCCAACTCTGAGGCCAAGACATGAGGACATGAGCACAAATATCAACCTTGAGGCCACTAATAAAACATTCTCAGAAAAAAGCATCAGACATGCCCTCTGTACAAAAAGCCATTCACTCAAAAGCATCTATAAAGTCTTCCACTATGCTAGATTGTTTCAACCTTGTCAAACGACCTAAATGGTTGGTGTCAGTGTCAAAGAATTCATAAATATATGCCACAAAGTGTGTCCAAGCCACATACCCTTGGAAAACCTTTTTTCTCCATTGCCACCATTGCCAACGTTCTTGATCTAGATGGAGAGCACCATACCGGAGTTTGGCCAACTTGTTCATAATTCCATACAAAGAGAAATAATGTTCCATTTGATTTACCCAGCCAGTGGGATCCTGTCCATCAAATTTGGTCACATCCACATGTGGAAGGCGTAGGTCACACTGAAAGTGAGGGGGCTAAGAGGAAGTTTCACCTTCAATATGCAAAGGTGGGTTAGATAAGGGAAGATCTGTAGGGATATGCAACTTGGCACAGATCATCGTAGTGACAGATTCAAGCTGGGTAGTAATGTCTTGTTTGAGTTTCGCGATTGAGGTGTTGATGGAGGAATGCATCTTTTGATTAATGGTGGAAATATTGGCACTGAGTTGTTGCACTTCTTGTTGGGTTTCTGTGAAATTAGAGTGCAAGGTAGTGAAGTGAGCTTCCAAGTCTTGGCTATAGGTATGGGCTATGATGATGAGGGAACAAGAAAAGGGGTGGGTGGGACCACACAAAAAAGGGTTATGGGTGAAGTGTATCACAACGATCAGGGCGATGAGTTGAATCCAATGGGGTAAAGCCCAAATAAGGGTGTTGGGTCCACAAATTTTTTTTGTTGAAAAATGATAGGTATGACTGTGATAAGGGCGAAGAGAGAAATCTAACAGAATAGGTCTCAAATAATGGTGCCAATAGGATCTAGACTTTTTTTCTTTACTCCTGTAGAGTTATACTCCGATTTGAAGAATAACGCACTGATGAAATGCCCACATGCTTAACAAGAAGAAATGTGTAGTAATTTGGCAACTCGAATGCAAGAGACATAGTTGCATCGCAATAGATAGTGTCTGTTCTTTTCTTTTTTTCATCCCAAGGGTTAGGTATTCAAGGGTTCTACAGACAAGGGTTTTCCCTATGCTATAGATCTTTGATATACGTACAGGGTCCAATAGTAGTACTCGATCGAATATCTCAGGGAACCAACTAAGGAGGCTAGACTGTGCCCTTAGCCGTACTACTCGACTACCCAGGTACTAGAGAGTATCTTCCTGAGTGTTTTTCTTGGTGGCACTATAGTAGTCAAGAGACCGATCAATTTATCTATGGAGAGATTCAAGAGATCTAGGCCAATTCGTATACAGGTGCTGTCTGATGCACTACCACTCGAAGGGGTACCAACAGGGGTTACAAGGGTGGCCAATAGATGTGTGCTTAAGTACCACTTGAATTTCCTACGTGTATGAATCCACGACCGTGGGTTTATGCGTGTAATGACAAATCTCTTTAGCTTAAAGATGTCGGAATACGTCTCTACCCTGAAAAAAATTAACCCACAATCTTTTGCCGAGGAAGGTGCTTTAATACCACTTGTAATATTCCAGATATAAAAAATATGCATAACATAAATAAATAACTAGAAATGGCATATGAACAACAATATAACTAGAACAACACCACAATAATACCAAAATGATACCAAAACAATACCAGAAAGAGCACTTTTACTACTGAGAGCAATGTTCACTTGCCTCTTCGAGGGGGAAACCTCCAATAGAGAAGAACTCTATTACAATAATATCCAAGACAAAAATGATCATACCATCGACTCCTATTATACTAAATATGTCTATGAAAAGAACCATCTAGAGGAAGATCCTTCTAGAAGTGGAAGCTTCTATTAGGTGTTCTTACATTGGACTTATTCTTCCTTATTGATAGGCNATATGACATAAGCATACATACCTTTCAATATGACAAATATTGACATAAGCGGATAGTTTGACACCCCTTTCTCGCCAACCAATCTTCTTTATAAATAAATAATTTAGAGAATAATTTGACACCTTTATGATCTCACAAAGCGATCTCCTTTATAAATATAAATAAGCTTCATATTTAAAGTTTGGAGGGGTTTTTGGTTATTAATTTGGTTGTTAGTGTTTATTCGACATTTAATTAAAACATATGTTGGTTTAGATAGTTATATTTGGAATTCAATATTGATAATTTTCAAAATATGTTGTATTTTGTAAATTTTAATTTCATAAATATTGATTTTGAAAATGTAAATATTGAATTTAATTTTGGAATTTTGGAATTCAATATTTGTATATTTGAAAGTGGATTTTTCATTTTAGAAGTCAGTTGCGATTTCAATAGCTTCATGTGCATTGTCTTAGGAGATCCTTTTAAATTTTGAAATCTAGTCTTTTCAAAATTACACTTTGTTTTTCTTTAGACCTTATTCTTTTGAGCTTGATGAATGATTGCCAGATGATGATTGCATTTTTTTCATTGAATGCATGCTCAATTTTTTGCCTCATACTTATCTTTAACATTTGCTTTATCAAGTTAGTCTGTAACTCAGATTCATTGATTATACATTCATCGTATTCCATGTATCATAAAATTTTCACTCTTACGTCCCTTGGATTTGAATGGATATGACTTGTGTTGAAGCAAAAATAGCCTCATCCATGCTTATCAGGTCATTTGTGAAGCATTTCCTAACTCATAATTATTTTCCTGAATTAATCAACATTTTCACCAAATACCGAGCGCTAAGTGTTCTAGATGACAGATGACAATTTTCATGGATTAAAATCTTTCAATGGGTTAAGGATCACACCGGTTTTAGATAACACCTTGAAATCCTACACAATAAAGATGCATGACAAGCTGACAAAATCCCACTTGGTTAAAACCTCGTTTTACATAGGGCCTAGTTTTTTTTTTTTTAAATGTTGTTGCACATACTTTTGGTACTATCCAAGTTGACATTTGGATTCCTAGAAAATGATGTTTGTAGCTTTTTGGAGATTGCAACATAGTTATTGGAAATTAATTCCTAGGTTTGCAAGGATGAAAACACACAATACAGGTACCTCTTTCTAGCAAGAAAATTGAAACATCATAGGTTATAAAAGAGACAAAGTTGGACTTGAAGCTAAGCACACAATCATCTATTGGAAATCATTTCCTCTCCTTTACACATAAAAAAAATTTGTTCACCAATCAGAGGTTGGACTGGAAAGTTACAAGTTTGTAAATTTCGTTAACTAAAGGTATTTCTCATGCTTCTTCTCAATACCTTAAGTTTTGGTTTGCTTATGCCCTTCATGGTAAGTGCATCTACGATTTTTATTATGATGGGAGGGTTTCAATGCTCTAGGGTTTTTATACTAAGCCAATTAGTTCTACTTGCATGAGCCATCTGTTAATATTTTGAAAGTTTGCTTGTGTGAGGTGATATTCTTGTAAGGAATTCTAATTTTTCAAACTCATTGAAACATTCTTGAGATTAGGCTTTTTGAAAGGATTATCTACAACCTTGGAAGTCCTATGTCTTTTTGCAACTATAACAAAGTATTTTTTTTCACCTTCGTGAGTCTCAACGCTTTGAACCTTTTCAAAGTTCATAAGGTATTCTGAAGTTCCTTAAAGAATCATTTTTTAAAAACTTGTAAGAATTTCATAACTTTCCC
Organism: Picea glauca; assembly: GCA_000966675.3. Classification (NCBI taxonomy): domain Eukaryota; kingdom Viridiplantae; phylum Streptophyta; class Pinopsida; order Pinales; family Pinaceae; genus Picea; species Picea glauca. The sequence goes on from JZKD02S1918331.1 coordinate 15,513, forward strand.
AAAGGTCAATCTTTAAGAAGTTTGAAAACCTTGTGACATGCAATAAGAAGTTTAAAAATTTTGTGACATGAGAAGTTTGAACTTGTTGCAACATGCAATATGTGAACTTTGAACTTGGTGTGACATGCAACACACATATTTTCCAAGCTCACAAACTTTGAACTTGGTGTGACAAGCAAACTTTGAACTTGTTGCGACATGAGAACTTTGAGCTTGGTGCGACATGCATTTTTTGCGACTTGCAAAACACATATTTTAGTATTTTCATCACAACTTTTGATCCCAAACTCCATTTTGTGTTCTCTTTATATCATTGGAAAATCCTTGTTGAGATATACAACTTTACTATTATATGTTTGAGGAGATTTGTAATATCCAAAGTTTTAATCCCTACAAATTACAATGTAAATGTGCAAATGCGATTTAGGTTGGTGAGTCGATATATTTGGGTTGAAGAGTCCATACAGATTAATATGGCCAAGGGATGAACTATGTATTTTGTACGTTGAAATGATTAATAAAAATAATAATAGTTGGTTGTGTTGGGTATGTGTTATATTCTTTGCATGACTAGAACTAGTGTCCATTTTTGGGTAGTTTTTCGACACATGGTTTTCGCTGATGGTTTTCTATTTATGGTTAAGGAATTAGGGTTGTTGACTAATTTGAGTTATTTGATTAGGGTTTTGGATGATACAAGATCCTCTATGTATATTTTATTGTAAATAATGTATGATGAGATGAATATAGAACATGTTGGTTTTCTTGATTTGGGTTTTGAGGGGAAAAATCTCTATGTAATGTGTGTATTTTCCCTTGTATCTTTTTTGTTCTTTTATTGAAAACTTATTTGCAGTAAATAATTGTACAAGGTTAAAATATACATTTGGTATCAGAGAAATTATTGGATCTAGGGGGATGCCTTTGTGGTTAGGGTTTTGGCTTGGGACTGTGATAAGCCTTGTTATAGTGGGAGATCCACGATATTGATTCTTTAAGTGAAAATAAATGGTTAGCAATTCGAAAATAAAGATCAAGAAATTTAATGGGAATTTTTTTGAGCTGTGGAATCTCAAGATGGAATATTTGTTGGTAGACAAAGATCAGTGGATTTCAGTGGATCCAGGTACTGCACCTACAGGAACGTTAACCGATGACTAAGACAAGTTGGATCGGAAGGTGAAGAGAAAAATCAGATTGTGTCTCTCAGATTTAATATTACTGAATGTGTCAGGGGAAGCTACAACCAAGGAGTTATGGAATAAGTTGGAGACTTGTATCAATCTAAGTCCCTGGTAAATAAATTGTTCCTGTGGAAGAAGCTGTATAACCTGAGTATGAGAGATGGAGACTCTATGATAGAGCATATGAACACTTTCAATATTGTGGTAAGTTATTTATTATTTGTTGAGATTAAAATTTCAGATGAAGATAAGTGTATTGGTTTACTATACTCTTTAATAGACTCGTGGGATAGTTTGGTTGTGGCCATATGTAGTAATATGACTACCTTTAGTTTTTATGATGTGGTCTCATCCTTGTTGTCGGAGGAGATGAGAGGAAAGAACATGGAAGGACATAGCACATATGCCTTATTTGCAAGAGGATGCTCCTAGGAAAGAAATCGATCAAAGTCCTCAAGTGGGAGATCTAAATCTAAGGGTATATCTAAATATACCAGAAAGTTTGTAAAGGTATGCTGGAGATGTCAAAAAGAAGGGCACTTCAAGAAGCAATGTAGATCCAAAAAAATTGAGAGAGTGAAGGGATATTGTTAGAAAAACAGGATTGCAGAGCAATAAAATAAAACACAGAAGATACATAATATAATAGAGACATAGATATACTTGGTTCACCCAGTGTGGGCTATGTCCACCAGAGAAATTGTCAGGTCCTTCCTTTATTATTAAACAACAAATGAAGGGATACAACCTACAACAAACCCGCTGTAACTTCCTCTTCTTTCTCTCATAGTCTCCTATCTCATAATACAATATTCACAATTATGCATAGTCGCAATAAATTTCCCTCATAAAATAGGGTTGCCTTCTAGGGAAAAAAACCCTAACATAACTTCTACCGTCAGATCTGTGACCTTATAATGAACGGTCCAGATTTACAATGAAATTACAATATACATTTACAAGGCAATTTTTCCTTCAGGGGCTTCACCCCCGAATCCCCATCGGGGGCCTCCTTGCCCCCAAACCCCCCAGCCGAGGGGATGGACCCCGCAGATGGGGTAACCCCCCTTTACAATCCCCCACATGGAGGAGTGTACATTCTTCCAGGGTGTAAATTCTTCATGGGGTATAAACATGGCTGGAAAGAAAAAACCTCTGAATCAGGAAGATAATTAGGCTCCACAACCAAAAGATACGAAGGTGCTCCGTCTACAGAAGAAAATACCTCCAGGGAAGAATGAGGGGATGTGTACTTGTATTCTTCAAGCACACATGCAGATCATGAGGCATGGATGTTTGACTTAGGTGCATCCTTTCATATGACTCCCCATAAGGAGTGGTTCTGTGAATATGAAAGGTATGATGGAGGTAATTTTTTCCTAGGTGATGACTCGACAACCAAAATCATAGGACGAGGAAGAGTCAAGTTGAGGATCATAGATGGAAGGATTAGAACACTTCTTGGTGTTTTTCACGTCCCAGGATTGGCCAAAAATTTGATTTATGTAAGAAAAATGGATGATGCAAGGGTAAAAATAGTATTTGAAAAAGAAACATGCAGGAAGTTTCGATGAGCAATGGTGTTGATGAAGGGAGTTCAGATTGGAACTATGTATAATATGTAAGGAAGCACTATTAGTGATGGGTGTAATAGTTCCATTGTTCCTGATATTGGATATGAAGAAGAAAAAATTCCTACAGTCTTTGGAGAAAAGGTTATGCCGTGGCATCAAAGAATGGGGCATATCAGAGAGAAGGGTCTTCGACTACTACATGGTAAAGGTATGGTTGAAGGTATGTCTAAATTCTCTCTAGATTTTGATTTCTGTGAACATTGTGTATATCGGAAGCATAATCGGGTAATATTCCCGTATGGTGCAATGAGTGTAGAAGGAATTTTACAGCTAGTGCAAAGTGATATGTTTGGACTTGTGTCGGTTCTATCATTGGGAAAATTTGTGTACTAAGTCTCATTTATAGATGACTTCTTGAGGAATACTTGGATATATTTACTTAGGAAGAAATATGAAGTCTTTGACATGTTTAAGGATTTTAAGGCTCTTTTTGAGCATCAAATAGAGAAAAAAATTAAGGTGACAAGGACAAATAATGGTGGAGAGCTATATGGGAATGAATTTGAAGAATTCTGTAAGAAATGTGGTATAGAATGTCAGAATAATACTCCTTATACACCTCAACAGAATGGAGTTGCAGAAAGGATGAATAGGACGCTGATGGAAAAAACAAGGTGCATGCTTAGTGGTGTCAGGTTAGGGAAAGAATTTTGGGCAAAGGAAGTGGGTACAACATGTTACCTGGTCAATCGATCAATCTCATTAGCACTGGAAGATAAGACTCCACACGAGGTATGGACTGGTAAGAGACCCTCTCTCACACATCTCAAGGTATTTGGTTGCGAGGCCTATGTTCATGTTCTAAAGGAAAACATGAGTAAGCTAGATAAGAAGGATGAAAAGTGTATCTTTATTGGGTATAAAGATGGTCTCAAGGGTTATAATATTTGGAACCCAAAAACTAAGAAGGTTGTGTATAGTTGAGATGTGGTATTTAGAGAAATGAAAGATGTTTTCAAACATGAAGTTATACCAAGTAATGAATAACCAAAGAAGAAAGAGTTTGAGTTAAAGGATTATGAATCAGACTGTACAGAATAACATGAATCAGAAGAAGAAGATCCTCATACTCCAGTATTGAGGAGATCGGTTCGGAAAAAAAGATACTGGAAAGGTATAATCCACCTGCTTTATGTTTAATTTTTTCTTTGTCTATTACTGATGATGATCCTAGAACTGTTAGGGAGGCAGTGGATTCAGAGGATGGAAAACTCTGGAAAAATTCCATGGCTGAAGAAATGGCAGCCTTGGATAAGAGTGAGGCTTGGGATCTAGTGGAGTTGCAGATTGGAAGAAAACCCATTGGAAACAAATGGATATTTAAAAAGAAGCTGAATGCAGATGGAAAAGTGGAGAAACACAAATCTTGGTTAGTAGCAAAGGGTTATTCCCAGGTTGGGGGAATTAATTTTGGTGAGATTTTTTCTCCTGTTGCCAAGTTACCTCTATTATATTTATTTTATCTATTGTTGCTGCATTTGATTTTGAAGTAACAGAGGGATGAGAAGACAACATTCCTACATGGGAATATGGACGAAGAAATCTACATGAATCAACCAAAAGGCTTTGTTGTGAAGGGAAAGGAGCTGGTATGAAAGCTGGAAAAGTCCTTGCATGGTTTAAAACAATCACCAAGGATGTGGTATAAAAAATTTGATACTTATATGTTGGGACTTGGCTTCACAAGAAGTAAAGAGGATCACCGTGTGTATTTTAAATTAATTGGTGATCATTTGATTTATTTGGTCTTGTATGTGGATGGCATGTTGCTGATAGAAAACAACAAGGAGATTATCTAGGATGTGAAAACTCTGTTGTCCTCTAAATTCGACATGAAGGATATTGGTGATGAAAATTTCATTTTGGGAATGAAAATTAAAAGAGATCAGAAAGCAGGAAAATCTGGTTAAATCATAGAAAATATGTCGAGACAATATTGCAGAGATTTAATATGCAGGAATGTAAACCGATCAGGGTCCCTATTTCTCTAGGTGTAAATTTATCTATGGATCAGTGTCCCAAGACACATGAAGAGGAGGAGGACATGTCTCATGTTCCATATGAGAGTGCGGTTGGAAGTTTGATGTATGAGATGGTCTGTACTAGATCGGGAATTGCACATGTAGTGGGAGTTTTGAGCAGGTATATGTCAAAACCAGGTAAGGAGCGTTGGACAATGATAAAGAGAGTTTTTAGGTATTTGCATGGAACTGCTAGTTATGGATTGTGCTACTAAGGAAAACCAGGCTTGGACAGAGTATTGGACATACATGGAATTGTGGATACAGACTGGGATGGGGATCTGGATCATAGGATATCTATAAGTGGGTATGTGTTCAATCTATTTGGAGGAGAAATCAATTGGATGAGAAAAATACAGTTTGTAGTGGCACTTTCAACTACAAAAGTTGAATACATGGCAACCACTCATGCAAGAAAGGAAGAAATATGGTTACAATAGTGTGTTCAGGTATTGGGTTGGTACAATAAGATGTAAGGGTATATCATGACAGTCAGAGTGTAATTTTTCTGGCGAAGAACCCAACTTATCATTCAAAGAAAAAGCATACTGATGTTCAATATCACTTTGTGAGAGATATTGTAATATTCCAGATATAAAAAGTATGCAGAACCAAAATAAATAGCTAGAAATGGCATCTAAACAACACCACAATAATACCAAAATGATACCAGAACTATACCAGAAAGAACACTTTGATTACTGAGAGCAATGTTCAATTGCCTCTTCGAGGGGGAAACCTCCAACATAGTAGAGATCTATTAAAATAATATCCAAGAAAAAAGTTCTCATACCCTCAACTCCTATTTATATCAAATATGGGACTCTATAAAAATAACCATCTAGAGAAATATCCTTCTAGAAGTCGAAGATTCTATTAGGTCTTCTTACATTGGACTTATTCTTCTTTATTTCTAGGCCTTATTAATATTGAAATTTATTACATGGAAATATATTATTATACCTACATGAGGGGTTAGGTCCCTAACATGTCCTCCCCCTTAAAAACAACCTTGTTCTCAAGGCTTGAGATGGGGAAATTGCTGCAGAATGGTAGCTGGTTCCCAAGTGGCATCTGTTGGAGTGGTATCTTTCCACTGGACTAACACTTACTTGATGGTTCACCGTTGCAGATGAAGCTCACGCTGGTCCAAAACTACTTATGGTTGTAGCCAAATGGAGCCTTCTTCGTCCAACTTGGGAAGGTTGGTTTGAGTTTGGCACTTAGTTCCAATCACATTCTTTAAGCAGGAAACATGAAAAATGGGATGGATCTTAGAATGACTGGGTAAAGATAATTGATAGGCCACATGTCCTACATGCTTAAGAACGATATAAGGACCATAAAATTTGGGCGCCAGTTTTTGAAAATGGTCAGCCTTGAGGGAATTTTGCTTGTAGGGTTGCAGTCGAAGAAACACCTAATCTCCTTCTGCAAATTGACGTTCAGAGCGAACTTGATATTCTTGTTGCTTCATTCGATTTTGTGCCAATACCAAATTCTCTTTGAGGGTACGAAGAATAGCCTCTAAAACTGTAAGCATTTGGTCAAACACCTGGACCTTCGAGACACCTGAAAAATATGAGAGAACTGAAGGTGGATTTTGTCCATATACCGCTTCAAAAGGAGTCATGGGGGTAGATGTATGGTACAAAGTGTTGTACCACCATTCAACTATTGGTAAACATTGAGCCCACTGATTTTTCCTTTCCGATGAAAAACACCTCAAATATGTTTCCAAACACTTGTTGACAATTTCAGTTTGACCATCAGTCTAGGAATGATAAGCTGTACTGAGATGCAATTGGGTGCCTTGTAGCTTTAACAGTTCTTTCCAAAAATTGTTGGTGAAAGTTGGGTCGCGATTAGAGACAATAAAATGTGGCCTTTCATGAAGCTTGAAAACCTAATCCATGAAAAATTGAGCGACAATGGATGCTGTAAATGGGTGTTTAAAAGCATAGAAATGAACATACTTGGAAATACAATCAACTACCACCATGATGATTGATTTATTTCTCGATTTAGGTAATCCTACAATAAAATCCATAGATATATCCCACCAAGTAGCTGGTGGAATCAGAAGCAGTTGTAGTGTGCCATGAGATTTGACTGTTTCACCTTTGTTGTGTTGACACACATCAAATTAAGCCACAAAATTACGAACGTCCTATTTCATACCATCCCAAAAAAAAGAACGTATGACCCTGTCACAGGTTTTGGTAAACCTAGAGTGCCTAGTTGTGGGTGTAGCATGAAGCTCAGAAAGTACCATGGATTTAAGTTTTGACTGTTTACTTAAATAAAAATGACCTTTGTATCGAATCTCATCATTGAGCTAAGAGTACCCTGGGGAAACTGGAGAATTAGACTGCAATTTTTGTATCAGATGCAAATTTTTGGGATTGTGTAGCCATTCCTGGAGAACGGCTTGGAGCCAATCTGGTACAATGAAGGATAGAGAAAAAAGGGACCCTTCATCTTCTTATTTTCTGGAAATTGCATCAACAACCACATTGTCTTTGCCTTTCTTGTAAATGATCTCATAATCATATCCAAAGAGCTTAGTCACCCATTTGTGTTTCTCTAGGGAGGAAAGGTGCTGTTCCAAAAAATACTTGAGGCTTTGATGATCTGTCTTAATTTGGAAGTGTTTCGCCGATAGATAATGGCACCAAATATCCACGACAAGCAAAACAACCAACATTTACTTTTCATAGATTGATTTTCTCAAATTGTGCTCATACAATTGTTTGCTAGTAAAGGCCAAAGGACGACCCTCTTGCATAAGGATAGTGCCAATTCCTTTCCTGGAGGAATCACATTCCAGGACAAATTTCTTTGTGAAATCAGGAAGGGCTAGGACTGGAGTGGTGCACATGGCCATCTTCAAGGTTTGAAAATCCTGAGAAGCTACTTGATTCCAAGTGAAAGAATTCTTTTTAAGGAGTTCAGTGAGAGGTGCCACAATCTTTCCATAATTCTTAACAAACTTGTGATAATAACTTATTAAAACCATAAATCCATGCAAGATTTTGAGAGTCTTTGGGTAAGGCCAATCTTGCATAGCTTCAATCTTTTTAGGATCCACCCTGACGTCGGCCTTGCCAACAAGATGACCCAAGTACTCGACTTTCGAGGCACCAAAAGAAAATTTAGATTGTTTGAGGAAAAGTTGGTGCTAAGAGAGTAGATGGAGAAATTGATCCACATGAGCAAGATGGGTTTTCCAGGTTTTACTATAGATGAGGATATCATCAAAGAAAACTAAGATAAAATGATGGAGAAAAGGACAGAAGACATGATTCACGAGGCTTTGGAAAGTGGAGGGAGCATTGCACAAGCCAAAGGGCATGACCAAAAACTCATAGTGGCTCTCATGAGTTCAAAATGTAGTCTTAGGAATGTCTTCCTCTTTCATACGGATCTGGTGTTAGCCAGAACAAAGATCAAATTTAGTAAAGAACTGGGCACCACTCAATTCATCCAAGAGGTCATCAATGACAGGAATGGGAAATTTGTCTTTAATGATGAGTTTGTTGAGGGCGCGGAAGTCAGGAAACATGCACCAAGAACTTTCTTTATTAAGGACCATGACCATAGGTGAAGAGTAGGGGCTCCTACTAGAGCGGATAACACTTGCGTTGAGAAGGTCTTGAACAATTTTCTCAATTTCATATTTTTGGGAAAAGGGGTGACAATAGGGACAGATATTGAGAGGAAGGATTCCTAGGACAAGGGGAATGGAATGATCATGAACACCATGGGAAGGAGGAATTCCCTGGGGAGTGGAAAAGACCACTTGATGCTTAGAGAGGATGGATTGGAGGATCTGTGACACAAATGGTGTCTCAATTGCTTGTATGGCATGGAGTTGGAAAATAATGACAAAATGACCTTTTTTGAGTAGATTTTCCATGCGATGGGAACTAATGATATCCGGGGAATCGACGGTGATGCCTTGGAACTTATATTGTTGGCCCTCTTGGTCAAATTTTATGGTTGATTTCTTAAAATATATGATAATGGGACCCAAACTCCTTAGAAATTCTACACCCAACACAATGTCACAACCGACCATGTCAATATAAAACATATGAGATTTCAGGTGGTATTCACCAATTTCGAGACACACATTTTCACAACGCCATCCACATTTCATGGACCCGCCATTGGAAATCATGATTCAAAAATTATTGACTTCACAGATATAACAATTAGTTTCTTAGGCAATGCGTTGATGAATAAAATTATGGGTGCTTCCACTATCAAAAAGGATGATGAACTTCCTATGCTTGATGTAACCAATTATCTTGAGGGTTTGGGGAGCAGAGAAGCTAGTGAGAGAATTTAGGGAAATGATTGGTTCTAATTTGGGAGGGTTTGAGGTAGGGGTTATGTCAGTTAGTTCAGGTGACAGTGACACAAGGGGAGCCTCAACATCCTCTTCTGAAGCATCCTCTGAGATGGCCATAAAAATATTTTTTTCCTTACACTTGTGTCCCGGAAAATATTTGTCATCACAATTATAACAAAGGCCTTTGAGTTGGCATTCAACCATTTCAGCACTGGTCAATTTCTGGATCTTTGGTGGAGTAGAAGGAGGAGTGGGAGTTACTTGTTTAGTGCGAGGAATAAAGGAGGGTTTTTGGTTTTGAGAAGAGACAACCTTTTGTGCTTCCTTAGCTATTTTAGTAGCACCCACCCAACTCTGAGGCCAAGACATGAGGACATGAGCACAAATATCAACCTTGAGGCCACTAATAAAACATTCTCAGAAAAAAGCATCAGACATGCCCTCTGTACAAAAATCCATTCACTCAAAAGCATCTATAAAGTCTTCCACTATGCTAGATTGTTTCAACCTTGTCAAACGACCTAAATGGTTGGTGTCGGTGTCAAAGAATTCATAAAGATATGCCACAAAGTGTGTCCAAGCCACATACCCTTGGAAAACATTTTTTCTCCATTGCCACCATTGCCAACGTTCTTGATCTAGATGGAGAGCACCATACCAGAGTTTGGCCAACTTGTTCATAATTCCATACAAAGAGAAATAATGTTCCATTTGATTTACCCAGCCAGTGGGATCCTGTCCATCAAATTTGGTCACATCCACACGTGGAAGGCGTAGGTCACGCTGAAAGTGAGGGGGCTAAGAGGAAGTTTCACCTTCAATATGCAAAGGTGGGTCAGATAAGGGAAGATCTGTAGGGATATGCAACTTGGCACAAATCATCGTAGTGACAGATTCAAGCTGGGTAGTAATGTCTTGTTTGAGTTTCGCGATTGAGGTGGTGATGGAGGAATGCATCTTTTGATTAATGGTGGAAATATTGGCACTGAGCTGTTGCACTTCTTGTTGGGTTTCTGTGAAATTAGAGTGCAAGGTAGTGAAGTGAGCTTCCAAGTCTTGGCTATAGGTATGGGCTATGATGATGAGGGAACAAGAAAAGGGGTGGGTGGGACCACACAAAAAAGGGTTATGGGTGAAGTGTATCACAACGATCAGGGCGATGAGTTGAATCCAATGGGGTAAAGCCCAAATAAGGGTGTTGGGTCCACAAATTTTTTTTGTTGAAAAATGATAGGTATGACTGTGATAAGGGCGAAGAGAGAAATCTAACAGAATAGGTCTCAAATAATGGTGCCAATAGGATCTAGACTTTTTTTCTTTACTCCTGTAGAGTTATACTCCGATTTGAAGAATAACGCACTGATGAAATGCCCACATGCTTAACAAGAAGAAATGTGTAGTAATTTGGCAACTCGAATGCAAGAGACATAGTTGCATCGCAATAGATAGTGTCTGTTCTTTTCTTTTTTTCATCCCAAGGGTTAGGTATTCAAGGGTTCTACAGACAAGGGTTTTCCCTATGCTATAGATCTTTGATATACGTACAGGGTCCAATAGTAGTACTCGATCGAATATCTCAGGGAACCAACTAAGGAGGCTAGACTGTGCCCTTAGCCGTACTACTCGACTACCCAGGTACTAGAGAGTATCTTCCTGAGTGTTTTTCTTGGTGGCACTATAGTAGTCAAGAGACCGATCAATTTATCTATGGAGAGATTCAAGAGATCTAGGCCAATTCGTATACAGGTGCTGTCTGATGCACTACCACTCGAAGGGGTACCAACAGGGGTTACAAGGGTGGCCAATAGATGTGTGCTTAAGTACCACTTGAATTTCCTACGTGTATGAATCCACGACCGTGGGTTTATGCGTGTAATGACAAATCTCTTTAGCTTAAAGATGTCGGAATACGTCTCTACCCTGAAAAAAATTAACCCACAATCTTTTGCCGAGGAAGGTGCTTTAATACCACTTGTAATATTCCAGATATAAAAAATATGCATAACATAAATAAATAACTAGAAATGGCATATGAACAACAATATAACTAGAACAACACCACAATAATACCAAAATGATACCAAAACAATACCAGAAAGAGCACTTTTACTACTGAGAGCAATGTTCACTTGCCTCTTCGAGGGGGAAACCTCCAATAGAGAAGAACTCTATTACAATAATATCCAAGACAAAAATGATCATACCATCGACTCCTATTATACTAAATATGTCTATGAAAAGAACCATCTAGAGGAAGATCCTTCTAGAAGTGGAAGCTTCTATTAGGTGTTCTTACATTGGACTTATTCTTCCTTATTGATAGGCATTATTAATATTGACCTTTATTACATGGAAACATATTATTCTACCTACGTGAGGGGTTAGGTACCTAACAGATATGGTTGAAGAAAAGAAGGTGTTGCTGATGAAGGTGGAAATTTTGAAGAATGTTGTAGATTCATTAAAAAAATCTATGAGCACTGAGAATTTCTCTTGGTGTAGAGGTTCTATGGGCATTGCTGCCCTGAATTGTTGACTATGTAACCTTGTAACCCACTGTATGCAAAGAAAACAACAAGTGGGAGAATGTTTGGTGTTGGCACAGGGGCTGACCCAGGGTTCAACGCTACAACAACGCACCAAAAAAACCTAACTACCGACCCTTTTAGCAACACCTGCGAAGCAGATGAAGTCTCACCAGAGGTAGAGGCAGGGGTGGTTGCAAGACTCAGGTGACTGGAACCTTAGCTGGGACACATATATGTGATTATGTCTCTTACAGAGCACTTAGCATCGATCATTAGTCAATATTCAACCCTTATTATAATTCACAGATAACATAGAGCATCACAACATTCACTTAGATCTAAGGTATTTCAGCACTTAGCAACAGTAAAACAGATCAGATCTAGTAGATCAACACTAACCATCTTCATACATGTCAGATCTAACATTCACACATCTCTAAGAAGCATAAAGCATAAGTAGATCTATCTAAATATATCAAAGCACTTAGCAAAAGAAGGGATAAACACATCAAGTTGAAGCACAAAGCATAACACATAGATTTACGTGGTTCACCCCCACTCTGGGGCTACGTCCACCAACTCTTCTTCTTTATTAGTGTCTTCAATCGGTTACAACACAGAGCCACCAAAAAAATTCTTCTCATAGGACAGAAGATCTACGTAGCTCGCTATATCCTTCTTCCTTGCGCTACAACACAAAGCCTTCCACAACTCCTTACAATGACTTGCACTTAGCTCTGCAAGCCTCTTATAGTCATGCACAGAGCACTTACAAAATCTGTTAGCACTTAGCTTACATCACATACATCTCTATATCTTCTGATAGATGCCTAGACATCTATTTATACATTACAAAAGTGGGCCTAAGCATGGGTAAACCCACGGGCCAACATCCCTTTCCCATTACATATTCCCAAAAACCCAAAAGGGACCCGAAAGTGGGCCAAGATTCTGTGATCTCTGCTTTGCCTTGCACTCTTCCTTTGACTGGCTGTCGAAGTCCCAAAATAGGTCAACATGACCAAGATTATCCCAAAACTTGGTCGAGGGACAACATTTGGTATGTGTTATATTATTTGTATGATAGAAATAATTTCTACATTGCGTCGTGTGCGTAGGGGGGTAAGAGGGGGGCAGAGTGCCCCCTTTCCCGAGGGGTCACAGGGGGCGGGGGAAGATCCCTCGAAAAAACAAAATTGGCAGTTTTTGCGTTTGTTTTTGGGCACTTTTTTGACACATGGTTTTCATCGATGGTTTTCTATTTCCGTTTAAGGAATTAGGGTTGTTAACTAATCTAGGTTATTGGATTATGGTTTTGGATGCTACGGGATCCTATATGTATATTGTTTTGTAAACAATGTATGATGAGATGAATATAGAAGATGTTGGTTTTTCCGGTTTTTCTTTCCAGAGGAAAAATATTTGTGTATAATGTGTGTATTTTCCATTGTATCTTTTCTGTTCTTTTATTGAAAATATGTTTGCAATAAGTAATTGTACAAGGTTAAAATCTACAGGTTGCGATATGAGTGGGGAAGTAATGACAGGGGGGATATGATTCCATAAGAGAGGGGGCTAAAAGGGGGTCCAAGGGGTTATCCATTTCTATTAATTCAACCATTTTCATATTAATGTTCATCCCCTTTGTAATATCAAAAGAGAGATCAAATTGATGCAAGAGTGGTAAGTGGGAGAGGTCAAATCACCAATTTATGACAACATGAGCTGAGTAAAACCACTTTTTGGGAAATCTGAGAGTCAAATTAGCATGAGAAGAAAAGGAAATTTGAATCGGTTATTGGGGATAGATTTTACATACTGATTTTGGATAATAAGAGAAGAGTTGGGTATTGAGAAGAGAAACAACCATGATATCCATGGAAATACATCATGTTGGACTGATTTTTATGATAGAAAGAAGGTTGTATGCATGTAAGGGATATTTCATGTTGAGTAAATTGACTCAAGAGTCTTGGGAAGGATGTTGTGAGAACTCTTGGACTAACTGATAATTCCTGCAGTCCCCAGGTAATATACTTCCAAGCCAACCATGTGAATTGGAGCCCTGGAGGGAAGTAGGAAGGCCTGAAGGACTACGAGGTAGAGAAGGGGGATCCCATTCCTCGGGTTGTGCAGGTTGAAGGGAAAGATAACTAGTAGATTGAAATTGTTGTTGGAGTAGATCAACATGGTTTTTGGGCTACTAAATGTGGAGAGTCGATAGCCAAGAGGGCCAGACCTCCTTGAAGACTCATAGCCTTAGCTCGAGGGTGGGTTTTTTTTGATAGAAAATGAAAAACAAGCCTATGATTAGGAGGAATTTCCTTCGTAAGGAGCCAACTAGTTCATCTATTTAAAGATAATTTTTGTTATAATTTATCATGTTTATTCCACTGTAAAAATGAATATTGAATGATGTGTTTGCTATGTGTTTTCTATGTGATTGAAACGTCRACGAAGAAAAGTCTTTTGGGCGCCGAAACATCAAGAAGGAGAAAATATCTTTCATCACCGATAAAGGGCATGTATCRACAAGAGAGAAATATATTTGATCGTCGATAAATGGTGTGTATTGGTGAGAGAGAAATATATTTGATCAYCGATAAAGGATGTGTATCGGAGAGAGATAAATATATTTGATAARTCTATAAAGGAGTGTGTATTGGTGAGAGAGAAAGATATTTGATCACCGATAAGTGAGCATGTATCATCGAGGAAGAAAGATTCCAACTTGTCAATATGGGAGATAGTGTCGGTGARGAAGAAAGATAAATCTCATYGATACAGGGAAAAGAGAAGAAGAGAAGAGAAGAGGAGAAATAGGGGGAGGAAAGGGAAGGAGMAAAATAGAAAAGTTTACAAAAAAAAAGTTTGGAGMCAAAATTTTGTTTTGGACATAATAGGAGCATTTTAACTCAAATTCAGATGAAATTTAAAKRGTATTTCCATAGAGACGAGGGATACAAGAGTTCCAGTGAGGGACATTGGATAATTCTTTTTCAAYTTTTCAAAAATGCAAATTAGTGGGTTTTGAAGATCAGGTTCGTGCTCAATGACCAGGACCCAGATTAAGGTGAAATTTTTGTAAATATTTCAAAAAACAGGCATGAAGAGACCTAGTTGAGATTATGGAAAAATTCAAAAGGGTTTGGAGTGGAGATGCTGAAATAGGGMAAAATCCACAATTCTTGGTTAATTTTTGGGGATTTTTGACATCTTCAAAGGAAAAGGGACCTCAAATCACTAATCTAGAAAATTTTATTTAGTCAACATTTTATCTACTCATCAATTTGGACAAGTTTGACTTGAGGAATTTTTTTCCCGGTTTTATTTCATCTGGGAGATAGTCAATGTTGGCTAAAAATTCAAGTATGGAGAAAATGTAAAAGTGAAAAGTTGTCAATTCTATATTTATATAGAATTTGAATGGAGCATCATATTTGGAGTTTGAAAATTTATGTGTGTTCAAAATCATAAATCCTAATTACACCCAATATAAAAAAAAATCTGATTCCTGACATATTTTCTATTACAGATGGTAGGAAATGGTCTCTCAACTAGATTGCACTAGTGAGAATAATGCACATTTGAGTATAAATGAAAAAAATCAAAGAGCCAAGACTTTTATCTCATAAATCAGAAGAAGGCACGAGTATATCCATTGGAAAGGTAATCCAAAGGAAAATATGACCAAAGTATTAAGTTCTTTGAGGAAGCATCTAGTTGTGTCATAAAATTGCAATAAAAAGGGCAATTGGAATTTGTGAACCATGCAATTTCTCAATATAAAAGTTTTCCAAAACAATGCCAATTTTGGAAAACACATTTCCAGATGATAGAGGTATATGCCAAAGGCAATTTTTGGGTAACAAAGAGTGTATATGCTCACGATTATTCCTATGCAGTGGTTTAGAGGCATTTTTGGAAGTGCAATAGCTTGGTAATAAAAATGGGTTGAGTTTTAATATCAGGGTATTGTTGATGAGGAGGGGAACACTCAAGGATATAGTGTTACATCAAGGTCCTATTAACAAGAAGATCATATGTAATGAATAAATATTGTGGGGGTTTGTTGTGGATTTTAATTCCAGGGTCCAATAGACAAGAAAGCAGAGCAGAGCTTGTAGATTTGGCTGAGAAAATAAATTTCTTGCAGAAGGAAGTGCATAACTACAAAGCAGGAAATGAAATGTTGACAAGGGATAAGAAATAATAGAGCCAAAATAATACTCAACTGCTACACAGTCTGAATGACTTGAAAACTTAAATCAATAAGGATTCTCACACAAAGTATGTATCCATAACAAGAGAAAGAATAGAACAAGCAAATAGGTGAAGAAGGCCATTAATGAGCACAAAAAGGAAATGTAAGACTCCATAGACTTGAAGCTAGAGATGTGTTGATAGATGAAAATATTTTTGTAAAAGAGAACAAGTATCTTAGGAGGTTATGTGTGACTCATGTAATGGGAGAGTCATCTCTATGTGTAAGCATAGGAATGCCTATAAAATATTTTTTAGCTATGAATTAGTTACTTTTTTCTAAAAGCACTCAGAGAAAGAAAGCCACTTTTGTTATCAGAGTGCGTAGTGGAAGAAGGGTATAGGTAAAAGGAAATCAAGGGATGGAATAATGAAGGTCCATTCTATTTTGATTGTTAATGGAGAAAGGAAATATTCCATTGGAAGTAGTTTGGTCCTGATTGGACATGACATGGATTCATAGGGAATTATTAAATGAAGTGAAGGCTGAGAAAAGAAAATGGATAGCTAGAGGTAATGGAAAGAGATGCTATAATGATAATGGTTAAATTGATTCAAGGATATTGTAGTAACAAGGTGATGGAATGATAGGAACTACCTCATTCCAAGGTTTAATAAGGTTCTGACAATCTAAAGTTGGGGTTGATTGCCTAAGTTGAAGCAATAGCCAGTAGGGCATATTGGCCGGAATTGAAAGATGGAAAAAGGGGGACTTGGATAGAAAATGTTTAGATCAGGGAACAATAGTGAAAAAATGATCATAGTGACAATGCATAAGGCCACAAGGATCTAGAGGGATTCATGGTTGGCTACATTTATCCAAAAATATCTAGATGTGAAATTAATTCTTAAATACACATAAACATCCAACCAGATTTGGAATATAAATGATCACTTGACTATTTGCAAAAACACATGTGAATATGCTTACTTGTCCATAAACTTCATTAATACTGATGGATAAATTGAAGAATAATGAGATAATACAACATAAAATAAAAGAACTCAAATTACATATATTGATGACATATGTCACTTCATCTTCAAAGTCCCTTTAGATAGTATGATTGCTCTCCATCATCTAAAAATACCAAATTACATTACAATATGGGCTTGAAAAAAGCCAATTTACTGGAATCTCTTTAATTCCATTACTCAAAACAAGAAAATGAGTTCACCATTGAACTCCTTGCAAAATTATGATAAATTTGACTATAAAGTCGACCAAATTCTGAACAGGTGTTGAAAAAGCCCCTTTTTACACATATAATGAGACTATGGGTCTCATACATGAAAAAATAGATAAGACTTTTACAAAATAACTATGATCACAAAATAGAATTCAAATTCATGATCCTTGCGGAAAAAGGAATCCATCGAGTATAAACTTGCCTAGGTGTGGACAATATACTTGATGGCATGTTTTTCTATGCAACACATAAACTTATGCAATCTCAACATACACTTATATGTAGTCCGTACTGTACCATACCTCGGTATCTATGAATAATTTTGGATCTGTACACATTGGTATGTGTCCAAGACTTGGGATCCACGCCCATTAAATAGGTCGCGAGCCCAAAACCATACCTGAACTCCATGCAAATACTTAGGCAACTTATTGCTAAATTTAGAGGCATCCTGTAACAAGCGGGTCTGTTGGCCTAGTGGTTAAAACATTGTAAAAATACATGGTATGTTGGGGGATCAAACCCCATAGACCTCCAAATTTTTCATGGATTCGTTGGTGGTATATACTATGGTATTAATACGATAGTCTAACAGCCTCATGCGATGGTTTTTGTTCTTATAACCATATGGTATATTCCATATGCGTAGCATCTAGTTTGTTAGCCCCAGGATTTGGTTACGTGTGATACTATATGACCATAAAATAGGGGTCAAGGGATATACCCTCGACCCCTTTTAAACCTTATTCAATACAATTCACCACTTTAAATATAACTCATGCCATGTCTATGTTAAGGAACAATTGCATGGTGTGATGGTAGGGGAGGGTTTGTAAAGATTATGGAGGTCACAAGTTTGAACCCTGTCGACTCCATAATTTTGTTAAACCATAACCAATATAGGCCAATGGGAGGCTTCCATGTGGCAGCCTCTCATTGGCTATCCCTTGCTAAGTGCCAACATATAATTTTCCCACGTAATTTGTACAATCTACCAACACATCTGCCTAGTCACTATATGATCAATCCAAGTCGCATATTGGGGTGTGGTCACGTCATTACCATATGGTTGTACGGTCATTCCATGTGTCACCCTTGTAGTGGTGACACATGTCACCCTTTTACTCCTTTGACTTTGAATTTTGACCAAACTTTGTCTGCTCACAACTTTTTCATACGAGCTCCGTTTGACTTGACATTTGCGTCATTGGAAAGATAACAATGAGCTCTATGCATTGATGCCTTTTTTTATTGATCATTTGAGATAGTTGAATTTTGATCTTTTATGGATCTCCTGGGACCTCTACAAAAATTCCAAATCCTTTTGGACCTTTGTGAGCATTCCTTAGATCCTCTTGGATCTCTGTGAGCATTCCTTGATCCTCCTGGATCACACGTCCCCACTGAAGAAATTTTGGACCTCCAAAAGTAAGGATTATTTAGAAATTAAGTGAGAATTATTCCACCTCAGTTGTCTAATATCATCCATCCTTTCTGCTTGGATAACGAGCACCCGACTCATCAAAACCATCATGAAGAATGAAAAAATGTTGCTGACCAAGTTAACCATTCTCTTAAATTCACAAACTCTGCCATTCATTGTTGCAGTAGGCAACCATAATCCACTAATTGGTAATAAATTGAACAAAAAAATTGAATATACAGATGCGAAAGTGAATGAACCATCAACATATCTACCCTTGTTAATAGGAACAACATCAACCAAAGGACCTATTATTCTTTCAATCGTAGGTGGTAAATATGGATCATGGATACTAGCATTAGCTAGCATGTGCCCTGTAGTGAAAAATGTTAAATTAACCTTCTTTTGATGAGCTCTCACAATGAAATCAATACCATCCTTGAAGAGATGATACTTTTTCTATTCCCTGTAGAAAATGGCCTCCTTGTCATACAAGTTGGACTTCCCAAAACCATCCAACAAATATTGAGTGGAACAACGTCTAACACTACCTCTTAAATGAAACTAGATGTGATCGCAAACCGTAAATTGCATTGCTTAGTTACCTATACCTGAGAATTATCACAAATCCAAACGAAATGATATAGTCTCGGATGAGGCCTAGTTTCCAATCCCAACTGTTGAACAACTTCCTTTGAAATAATATTAATTTGTGATCCACTATCAACAAGTGTATCAATATTAGTGTTCTTTGAGATAAATTGTAAATGAAACAGTTCTTTTCTTTGCCTTCCATCGGGGATTACATTAGTATTTGCAGAAGAAGTACATGAAATGAGACTTGCAACATAAGATTTACCTTTGATGCCCATAGTTGTAACCTTAATTTCATCCTCAGAATCTGATCCAATATCTTGAACTATGGTTGTGGTCTTCTTTTTATCCTTCCTAGGCCGAGCCCACTTCAGTTTCAATTCCATATGCAACTTCCAAAAATTCTTCTCATCATGTCTTTTCTTCTCGTAGAAAGAACATGTTGGCTTCTTCTCTCATCCTTCTTCACTGTAGTTGTCTTCTTACTCCTCCCTTTTCCCTTTGAATTCCCCTCAAATTCATGTGGCTCCTTTGACACATCTTCAAAAACATGTTTTCCTTTGTTGGCTTCAAGATGCGTAGCTTGTATTGATACTTCATCAATATTAGTAGGATTAAACATCAATATAGTATGGAGAATATATGCGTGCATACCAACAATATACTTTAGAAGAGTCTCATGAGTATGTAATGGAATTCCCAAAGACAATACCTTCCTCTTAAATTCTTGTGTATAATATTGAACATTTTTCCCTTTTCCTTGTCTTAGATGTTGCCAAGAAATCATTGATGTTTGCATATAATATAATGGATAAAATTTCTTTCTTAATGTGGCATTAAATTTAATCCATGAAGAAATTATTTTACCATGTTGAATAATATCAGCATGTGTCCTATTATCCCACCATATCAAAGCTATTCTGGTCAGGAAAAGAGTAGCCAACTATATCCTTGAAGTATTTTATATAATTTTATGTACCCTGCAATACACTATAATTTGTTTGACCCAATTATCCAACTTCTCTACACTCAAATCTCCATCATAATTAGGAAAATCAAACTTTACATCTAGCTTTAATAAAGGCAATCATGAGAATGAGAAGAATTCTTGGAACAATTTTTCCTCTTATGAGAATAATGTTCACTTTCATCGGAAGAAGAAGATGATGATAATGATGATGATGATGATGGGGATGGAGGAGACCATGGAGGTTTTTCACCTTCTCCTTCTCCTTCAAATTTTACCATCGTTTCAACTGGACCACCTTCATTTTAATGAGGATTTTCTCTCCTTCTTTCTAGGTCTTCCCACAATTCCTTTACCATGGTTTTCATCTCAAGGAACATTTTTTGAAATTCCTTATTAGCCTTAGAAAGAACATCTTCATGCTCCATTTTGTTCCTTCGAAATACACGTTCAATCTAATGTTTAAAAACTTCAAGCGTGCCTTCAACTTGCTTGGATTTGGACCTTGTAAGAATTCACTTGAAAATAAATGTCAAAACCAGCTCTGATACCAATTAGATCCGGAAATATTTAGATGTACAATTAATTCTTAAATACACATAAACATCTGACTAGATTCATAATATAAATGATCATTTGACTATTTTCAAAAACACATGTGAATATGCTTACTTGTCCATAAACTTCATTAATAATGATGAATAACTTGAATAATAATGAGATAATACAACATAAAATAAAAGAACCCAAATTACATATATGGATGACATATGTCACTTCATCCTTAAAGTCCCTTTAGATAGTATGAGTGTTCTCCATCATCTCAAAATACCAAATTACATTACAATATGGGCTTGCAAAAACCAATTTAATGGACTCTCTTTAATTCCACTACTCAAAAAAAGAAAATTAGTTCACCATTGAAATCCTTGGGAAATTCTGAGAAATTTGACTATAAAGTCGACCAAATTCTGAAAAGGTGCTGAAAAAGCCCCTTTTTATACGTATACCAAGACTATGAGTATCATACATGAAAAAGTGAGATAATACTTTTACAAAAGACCTCTCTTCACAAAGGAAACTTCAAATTCAAAATCCTTGCAGAAAAATGAATCGAACGAGTATACACTTTCCTATGTGTGGACAATATACTTGATGGCATGCTTTTCCATGAAACACATAAACTTATGCAATCTTAGCACACACTTCTATGCAGTTCGTACTATATTGTACCTCGAGATCTATGCATACTTTGGAATCCATGCACATTGGGATGTGTCCAAGTCTTTGGATCCTCTCCCATTAAATAGGCCATGGGCCCAAACCCATACCCGAACTCCACTTAGATACTTAGGCAACTTATTTCTAAATTTAGAGGAATCCAATAACAAGCAGGTTTACTGGCCTAGTGGTTAAAACATTGGAAATATACACAGTAGGTCGGGGTATCAAACCACTCCAACCTCCAAATTTTTCGTGGATTTGTTGGTGGTATATACCATGGTATTATTACCATAGTTTAACAACCTCATGCAACGTTTTTTGTTGTTATAACCATATGGTATATTCCATATGCATAGCATATATTTTGTTAACTCTGATATTTGGTTACATGTGATACTATATGACCATAAACTAGGGGTTGAGGGTTAGGCCCTTGACCCCTTTTAAACCCCATTCAATACAATTCATCGCTTTAAATATAATGCGTGCCACATCTATGTTAAGGAAGAATTGCATGGTGTGATGGTAGGGGAGGCTTTGTAAAGATTATGGAGGTTGTGGGTTCGACCCCCATCGACTCCATAATTTTGTTAAACCATAACCAATATAGGAAAATGGGAGGCTTCCACATGGCAACATCTCATTGGCTATCCCTTTCCAAGTGTCAACATATAATTTTCCCACATAATCTGTACGGTCTGCCAACACATCTACCCAGTCACTGTATGATTAGTCCACGTGGCATCTTGGGGTGTGGCCATGTCATTTCCATATTTTTTTATGTTCATTCCATCTTTCACCCTTTCAATGGTGAGACGTGTCACCCTTTTTCCCCTTTGACTTTGACTTTTGACCAAACTTTGACTGCTCATATTTTTTTCGTAAGAGCTTCGCTTGAGTTTTTGTTTGTGCCATTGGAAAGTCATGACTAGCTCTATGCATTGATTTCATTTTCTTGATCATTTGAGATGGTCAAATTTTGAGCTTTTATGGATACCCTAGGACCTCTGTGAGCATTTTGGGTCCTTCTAGACCTCTGTGAGCATTCCTTAGATCCTCTTGGATCTCTGTGAGCATTCCTTAGATCCTCCTGGATCTCTATGAGTGTTCCTGGAACCTCCTAGATCATACATGGAGCACAACAAGATGAACACATATATTAAATAGAGTGCATAATGGAAGTGATGCATGAAGCATACAATGAATCTATGATGCATATACATTATTAAGCATGATGTGATTGAATGCTTGGTGCATATTGATGTTCATTAGTGCACGCGTGAATGCCTAGGCATGCATATGGCATGCTCGTAGACTGAGATTAGTATGTTGCATACATGTAAAATACTGATGTTATGATAATTGAATATGACTAATGATGGAATATGTATCCATGAAAAATGTTTATATCATGGTTGAAGAGGTTAATGGTGTTGTTGCTACATATGAAAGTCATCTATATAAAGACAAATGAGGATGGTAAGAATGTTGATCAAGAGGTTGGTGAAGGAAGGCTGGGAGATTCTAAAAATACCAACTGATTAGGTAACATCAAGTAATTTGATAACATCCATGCATGTATGCATTTGGGTTTCTTATGATACATAAATGTTCCCTCGACTAAATTTCAATATTTGAATAATGTATATTATGAGAATGATGTTGGAACATGCGGTTCCATTGTAAACCTTAGCTTGTCAATTGTGTGGGTCGACCATGTCCTTGGGTCAATGGGCGATTGAAATAGTGGTTGACCATGTCCACTTAAGGATTGCAGATCCGCTTTTTATGGAAAGGTGCAACCGACTTCACCTGAGTTTATTGTTTTGGTCCATGACCAAAACCTATTTATAGATGATCCTTATGATAGGTCTATTACATCTCATATCATTATATCATCTTGGGAGATATGCTCTTTCTCTCATTGAGAGACTCATACTTTAGTGCTACGGTGTCTTTTGACACCACCACTGTCTCTCAGATCTGTTCTCCTCTGCATTCAATCCCTTTTCCAACATGGTGTTAGAGATGTAAGTTGAGATGCATGTCTTATTGGTTGAAAAAATTCAACACATGTGCACCCATAAGAAAATATGGGTCAAACCCTCCTTCAATCAACAAATGATGGACGATAAGAAGAATAACCTAGGTGGAGAAACCAACAATCGAAAGACCAAAAAAATCATCCAGACGAGGGAATAATCAAGAACACACAGAGAAAAAAGAGAGTTCATGGCTCAATAACCCACGATGGGAAAAATATATTGGAAAAGTCAAATCACAACATTACTAGTGTCTCAATTCCATTTTCATTCTTTGAAAAACCTAGATCAAAGAACCAACAACTCTATTACCATGTTGGAACATGGATTGAATGCATAGGAGAATGAATTTGAGTGACATCGGTGGTATCGAAAGACACCATAGGACTGAAGCACAAGTATCTCAATGAGAATGAGAGTATATCTCTTGAGATAATATGATGATCTGAGATGTAATAGACCGATCACAAGTATCATCTATAAATAGGTTTTGGTCATGGACCAAAATAATAAACTCGGGTGAAGTCGATTGCACGTGTTCATGAAAAGTGGATCTTGAATCCTTAAGTGGACATGGTCATTCACCATTTTAGTCAGTTTTCGACCCAAAGACATGGTCTACCCACACAACCGACAAGGTGAGGTTCACGATGGAACCACATGTTCCAACACCCCCCCTTGTAAACTCAACCTTCCACTCTTAAGGATAGATTCAACTTGAAGCTTTTGGCTTGTTAACTTGCCTAGCACTCGACTTGACTTGTGAAACCTTCAACTTGTTGCTCGCTCATCGAAGTGGAAAAGAGATCTGACCTACATATCCGTGTTGTCATCCAGAAAAGGGATTCGACTTGGTTGGTGGATCAACTTAAATGTTTTGCGATCCATGGATCCAACTCAACCATAGATTGTATCTTGGCCTCCCTCAACCAGAAAATAATTTGAATCTACTAGAGATTGTTTCCTGGCCTCCCTTGACTAGAAAAATATTTGAATCAATCAAAATTTATTTCGACTAGTGGATCAATTCGTGGATTAACCTCCATTTGGCAATGGTCGATACCCCTGACTGGTTGCTCGACATTTCGATGAGAAGGAATACTAATATTACATGATTGCATATCCTTTTTGGATTGATTCTCTGGGTGTCATGTCGACCACCCAACCCCTCCTCACCTGACCAACATTGTGTTGACTTGACTTGTAGAAGGAGAATATCCATCGATGCAATTGGCAGACAACGTCGACTACCTCTATGGCTTCACTAGACTTACATAAAACCTTTCAATGTCTAGTGTGTGAAGAAATCTATGAGACGCGTTCACGTTTTCTGGATTAGAGATTGAATATCTAAAGATCGTTTGGGAAAATACAACTTGCCATTTTCAAAAAGCTTTTTTCTTTGAGGTCATTTGTATCCTTGGACCTCACCCTTCATAAAAAATGGGCATGTTTGACGAAGATGAAGTTCTTGTGCTTCAAAAATTGCTGGAGATTCATGAGAATAAGGCTATTGCCTTGGAATAATCTCATAGCCGACTTTGTGCAAAAGTCACTTCCTAACATAATATCATTGCACATTTTCATATTGAGAATCAATGACTAACAATTGAACTAGAGACAACCCACACCTAGCTGAAATATGAGGCTATACTTTTTCAAACCAACCTTCCACAACAGTTTGATTAGAAATATAGGAATATTGCTGACCTATAATAGATAATGGAAACCATATTTCAATATTTGGTGGATGATTTTGGTGACAAAAATGATCTTGTTGATGATCTCGTGAAAGAGGTGAAAACGCTTTCTCATGAAAATGTTTCCTTGAAGACAAAGAATGTAGGACTGAAAAATCAGTTGAAGTATGAAGAAGATGTGTTCTATAATACTATGACTGGTCACTCTAGGAGGGTTGTTGCAATGGGGAACATCGCGACAAGTTTTTTCCAAACTCTTGTATAAAATTTCAAGACAAGTACGACCTTCTTGAAGAATTGGAAGAATAAGTGAAAGCTCTTCCTCATACATCATTGAGCACAAATTTCAACCAACTTATGGAATAAAATGCCTAGCTAAATCGTGAGGTTTCTCACTTGCAGGCCTCCATTGATGAACTTTGTGAAGACACTACTCCTCTTGAAGAGGATAACAATCAAATATTTGACAATTATCGGGAATGAAAGGAAGATTATGATGCCATATTGATGCAGCTGAATGAGAAGGATGAGAGTCTCCAGAGCTTGCAAGACTGCAAAAAGAACCTTGAAGAACAAGTTTTCCAACTATAAATTGTTGAACAGAATGTTGAGACAACTGTTGAGAAGAAGATTGTTGTTGTTGATATGCCAATATCACATATTTCTTCTTCCACCATGGCTGCTAGTCTAGCTATTTGTGATAAGAATTATGATGTTGTTGAGCTGCTAGCATTACTAATTTCTTCTCCACCCTCTAATGCTCCTTGTAAGCTAGATGCTATTGATTTTTGCTTTAAAACTAATGATTGTGTTGTTTCTTTTAGATTTGAAAAAAACACTACATGTATAGGATCCCAACTGCTCAGCAAGATGGGATATACTGGAGGAGGAATTGGGAAGAATGGACAAGATACTGCTTGCCATATTGTTCCTGAGATAATGACACCAAGAATAGGTCTTGGATACCTCTTTTCCTACACCTACCCTTGGTGCAAACAAGGAATTTTTGTTTATTGTAGGTGGAGCTCATAATAGTTTTCCAACCAAGAAATCTATTGAACCGACTGGTGAGATGGATATTCCTGACATGTCATAATATCAGACTATTGATGCTGATGAAGTTACTGCTAATATACCAGGTTGTTATACTCCTAAGAGTACACTAGACTTTGATGCTATATCTCTTGATCATCCAAAAAAAAATATGTTCATTATCATCATCCTTTCCATTGAAATCATAGAAATGGAAATCATGCTTTCAAATATTTGCATAAGACACATGAAAGAAAGAACCATGGACCAGTGCCGAATACCAGTCCAGATTGTGGCTAGATTTTTGAGTGGTCATGGGTGCATCTGACTAGATGTTTGAGGAGTTCCTACCATTGTGTTTTGTCATTTGTATGAATGTACAATGCTCCTCTTCATTATTTATTCCTTTGCATAGGTCGACCACAGGATTGACCCGACTTGACAGTTGAATGTTGTTCAATTTTCAATATTGGTCGACCAATGGATAGACCTGACTTGATAGTCGACATGTGTTCAACTGTTGTTATGGGATTTTTACCCTATGACCTTGCATCTGTGTCACATTAGAGCCGTATTGTATTTAAAATACAAACCCTACCCTCACACATACAAAATTGCAATAAAATAACTACTTTGGAGAGAGAATATAAGACTTCACACCTTGTATCCAACATTTTATGTAGTTCCTTGATCTCAACCTTTGATTTTCCCCTGATCTCTGCCGATAGCAACCTAAAAATAAGATCAAGTCTATACTGCGATAAGGTAGTTATGAAATCAAGTTATACATCTAATGTGCAAATTCAAAATATGTAAAGAAAGTTAACATAGATAAATAAATTGAACAAAATCACACATATATGGAGGGAAAGAGAACTATTTTATTGAAAATAGTATAAGTAGGTAGTTAGAAATTGACTCTAACCACCAGTAGTGCCTTGAAGCCAACCTCCCAGGCTCCTCCACTGGCCCTTCAAGTATCAACTCAGCAAAATGGCTCTTCCTCAAATGAATCAGAAGGGATAGGAGCACACCCTACAATCATATATGAGAGAGAAAGGAATGTTGGAAAACAAGTTTCCAGATCATGGGATACTACTAAGAGGCTCGGGGAAATAGGGAAGCTTGCAAATTCGTTAGCATAATCTTGCACCAAGGTTGTCTCCCCTCATTCATACCCCCATAGGTGTTTATATACCATCCTTAAGGGGTCGAGGTGGTTTTATTCTGTTGTGTATAGGCCAAGGGAAGTTTGGGAACGTGCCCAACCGAAAATCCTGCCCGAAAATGTGGAATATTTTTATTTTTTCACAAAATTTAGGGTATACATGGTTTGTGCATTGGAAAATAGCATATGTACATTATTTTTACACTGGAAAATAGCGTATGTATGCAATTTGTACTCTATAAAATAGTGTATGCACATGATTTTGACATGGGTAAATCGCATATGGCAACAAACATGTTGTTTTTAGATGATTTTGAAGAAGGAGAATGGGATTTAAGTTTGAAAGATAGGAAATAGACTAGGCCATCTCACAAATGAAAATTTGTGTGGCAATTTGTGGTATAATAGATGCCCCCTAATGTATGAGGTTAGAAGAGAAACTATTGTCCGAAATACATTATAACTCTGTGAGGCGAGGATGCATTGAAGTAAGTCCAATGAAAGTTCCCAAACAATTGATCCAAGAACAAAACCATTAGTAGAAATCAAGTAAGAGTATTCTCTTCCCGAGTCGGGCATACCCATGCTCAAGAGTGATGTAAGCATGGCCTCCAAATAAAGTACACTGTGAATCCATGAGTAATGAAAGTAGAACAGATTTCTGTGGCCATGGAAACCATACAAAGTAGATCCATGTGATATGTATAGAAGTAGCAAATGCAGACATGAGAAACACATAGTGGATCCATGCAAATGTAGATCAAATCCATGAATGGATACAAAGTGGAGTTATGTCTCAATATAAAATCATAGGATATTTGAAGCCAAAAAAGTGAACAAATTGATCCTTTGCAAGTACTAATTTCTATGGGGGTGGTACAATCAATACAGGTCGGGTAGGAGCATAAAGGATGTGATGATCATACTTCACCCAAAGTATTCAAAACAATCTGTTGTGGTACAAGTCTACACTATGTGAATAAATGTGTTGAATTTGAACACAGTGAGACACCGTTTGATTCCCGATCATTGATGTACACCATTAACAAACATGAGATAACCCATCGATCACAATAATGGGTTTCAAGGTACCTAGTACAATCTAACAAGTGTGAATAAATGAGTTGATATCGAACACCTAATAGAATCTACTGATCAAAGGAAATTGATGTATTCCCACTGTCAATAGTGAGGGAACCTTCCATTGATGACTACAAGCCCCAAGGTACTAAAAATGACTCTAGATCCCTTTCCCAAAGAAATATGTGATGAATTTGATAGGAAGAGATACGATGGAAGGAGGGAATTAAGGCATCCCCCATCATCCAACATGAGGAATAGTAGAAGGGAAAATATTTGGAAGGACTCAAATGAAATTGTAAGGACCACACCAAGGTACGACTCTGACATGCACCAGAAGGAATATTGCATGACAAAGACTCTTTGAATAGTAGCCAATGATGAAGACTACTAAAAAATATGAGGAATCGACCAATGGGGTCTAATGGAAACAAAGGTATTGCATGAATCCCTATGTGTGATGATTTTTGTTAATGTCGAACACAAGGGAAGCTGCTTAGTCAACGGCCAATGATGGTTTGTCATATTCTAAGCGCAAGGTCACCTATCAATGATGGAAATAGGCCCAGGGTGCAAATCTAGGTCATACTCTCAGAGAAATGTTTTATATTCAATAAGAGAAGACCCACCAACAAGAAGTCAATGGGGACCTTCTATACTAGTATAAGTGAATTGCAAAGATTGTTCACCCTTGACCAAGTTTTGAGGATCCTTGGTCATGTTAGACCTATTTTTGGCACTTCGACAGGATGTCGAAGGTGGAGCGCAAGATGAAGTGGAGATCACGAGATCTCGACCCCTTTTAGGGCCCTTTTTGGGATTTGGGATTATTTAATGGGTATGGGGATGTCGGCCCATGGGTTTACCCATGATTAGGCCTATTTTACAAAGTATAAATAGAAGGCTGAGCGATATAGGAAGTAGTTTGATCTATGTGATCGAAAGTGCTAAGTGCTAAGTGGAAATTTCTTTAGTGCATACTGTATGAGGCTTGCAGAGCTAAGTGCAAGCGAGTGTAAGATATTGAGAGGAGGCCTAGTGCTGTAACCTATCCCNATTCTTGGTTAATTTTTGGGGATTTTTGACATCTTCAAAGGAAAAGGGACCTCAAATCACTAATCTAGAAAATTTTATTTAGTCAACATTTTATCTACTCATCAATTTGGACAAGTTTGACTTGAGGAATTTTTTTCCCGGTTTTATTTCATCTGGGAGATAGTCAATGTTGGCTAAAAATTCAAGTATGGAGAAAATGTAAAAGTGAAAAGTTGTCAATTCTATATTTATATAGAATTTGAATGGAGCATCATATTTGGAGTTTGAAAATTTATGTGTGTTCAAAATCATAAATCCTAATTACACCCAATATAAAAAAAAATCTGATTCCTGACATATTTTCTATTACAGATGGTAGGAAATGGTCTCTCAACTAGATTGCACTAGTGAGAATAATGCACATTTGAGTATAAATGAAAAAAATCAAAGAGCCAAGACTTTTATCTCATAAATCAGAAGAAGGCACGAGTATATCCATTGGAAAGGTAATCCAAAGGAAAATATGACCAAAGTATTAAGTTCTTTGAGGAAGCATCTAGTTGTGTCATAAAATTGCAATAAAAAGGGCAATTGGAATTTGTGAACCATGCAATTTCTCAATATAAAAGTTTTCCAAAACAATGCCAATTTTGGAAAACACATTTCCAGATGATAGAGGTATATGCCAAAGGCAATTTTTGGGTAACAAAGAGTGTATATGCTCACGATTATTCCTATGCAGTGGTTTAGAGGCATTTTTGGAAGTGCAATAGCTTGGTAATAAAAATGGGTTGAGTTTTAATATCAGGGTATTGTTGATGAGGAGGGGAACACTCAAGGATATAGTGTTACATCAAGGTCCTATTAACAAGAAGATCATATGTAATGAATAAATATTGTGGGGGTTTGTTGTGGATTTTAATTCCAGGGTCCAATAGACAAGAAAGCAGAGCAGAGCTTGTAGATTTGGCTGAGAAAATAAATTTCTTGCAGAAGGAAGTGCATAACTACAAAGCAGGAAATGAAATGTTGACAAGGGATAAGAAATAATAGAGCCAAAATAATACTCAACTGCTACACAGTCTGAATGACTTGAAAACTTAAATCAATAAGGATTCTCACACAAAGTATGTATCCATAACAAGAGAAAGAATAGAACAAGCAAATAGGTGAAGAAGGCCATTAATGAGCACAAAAAGGAAATGTAAGACTCCATAGACTTGAAGCTAGAGATGTGTTGATAGATGAAAATATTTTTGTAAAAGAGAACAAGTATCTTAGGAGGTTATGTGTGACTCATGTAATGGGAGAGTCATCTCTATGTGTAAGCATAGGAATGCCTATAAAATATTTTTTAGCTATGAATTAGTTACTTTTTTCTAAAAGCACTCAGAGAAAGAAAGCCACTTTTGTTATCAGAGTGCGTAGTGGAAGAAGGGTATAGGTAAAAGGAAATCAAGGGATGGAATAATGAAGGTCCATTCTATTTTGATTGTTAATGGAGAAAGGAAATATTCCATTGGAAGTAGTTTGGTCCTGATTGGACATGACATGGATTCATAGGGAATTATTAAATGAAGTGAAGGCTGAGAAAAGAAAATGGATAGCTAGAGGTAATGGAAAGAGATGCTATAATGATAATGGTTAAATTGATTCAAGGATATTGTAGTAACAAGGTGATGGAATGATAGGAACTACCTCATTCCAAGGTTTAATAAGGTTCTGACAATCTAAAGTTGGGGTTGATTGCCTAAGTTGAAGCAATAGCCAGTAGGGCATATTGGCCGGAATTGAAAGATGGAAAAAGGGGGACTTGGATAGAAAATGTTTAGATCAGGGAACAATAGTGAAAAAATGATCATAGTGACAATGCATAAGGCCACAAGGATCTAGAGGGATTCATGGTTGGCTACATTTATCCAAAAATATCTAGATGTGAAATTAATTCTTAAATACACATAAACATCCAACCAGATTTGGAATATAAATGATCACTTGACTATTTGCAAAAACACATGTGAATATGCTTACTTGTCCATAAACTTCATTAATACTGATGGATAAATTGAAGAATAATGAGATAATACAACATAAAATAAAAGAACTCAAATTACATATATTGATGACATATGTCACTTCATCTTCAAAGTCCCTTTAGATAGTATGATTGCTCTCCATCATCTAAAAATACCAAATTACATTACAATATGGGCTTGAAAAAAGCCAATTTACTGGAATCTCTTTAATTCCATTACTCAAAACAAGAAAATGAGTTCACCATTGAACTCCTTGCAAAATTATGATAAATTTGACTATAAAGTCGACCAAATTCTGAACAGGTGTTGAAAAAGCCCCTTTTTACACATATAATGAGACTATGGGTCTCATACATGAAAAAATAGATAAGACTTTTACAAAATAACTATGATCACAAAATAGAATTCAAATTCATGATCCTTGCGGAAAAAGGAATCCATCGAGTATAAACTTGCCTAGGTGTGGACAATATACTTGATGGCATGTTTTTCTATGCAACACATAAACTTATGCAATCTCAACATACACTTATATGTAGTCCGTACTGTACCATACCTCGGTATCTATGAATAATTTTGGATCTGTACACATTGGTATGTGTCCAAGACTTGGGATCCACGCCCATTAAATAGGTCGCGAGCCCAAAACCATACCTGAACTCCATGCAAATACTTAGGCAACTTATTGCTAAATTTAGAGGCATCCTGTAACAAGCGGGTCTGTTGGCCTAGTGGTTAAAACATTGTAAAAATACATGGTATGTTGGGGGATCAAACCCCATAGACCTCCAAATTTTTCATGGATTCGTTGGTGGTATATACTATGGTATTAATACGATAGTCTAACAGCCTCATGCGATGGTTTTTGTTCTTATAACCATATGGTATATTCCATATGCGTAGCATCTAGTTTGTTAGCCCCAGGATTTGGTTACGTGTGATACTATATGACCATAAAATAGGGGTCAAGGGATATACCCTCGACCCCTTTTAAACCTTATTCAATACAATTCACCACTTTAAATATAACTCATGCCATGTCTATGTTAAGGAACAATTGCATGGTGTGATGGTAGGGGAGGGTTTGTAAAGATTATGGAGGTCACAAGTTTGAACCCTGTCGACTCCATAATTTTGTTAAACCATAACCAATATAGGCCAATGGGAGGCTTCCATGTGGCAGCCTCTCATTGGCTATCCCTTGCTAAGTGCCAACATATAATTTTCCCACGTAATTTGTACAATCTACCAACACATCTGCCTAGTCACTATATGATCAATCCAAGTCGCATATTGGGGTGTGGTCACGTCATTACCATATGGTTGTACGGTCATTCCATGTGTCACCCTTGTAGTGGTGACACATGTCACCCTTTTACTCCTTTGACTTTGAATTTTGACCAAACTTTGTCTGCTCACAACTTTTTCATACGAGCTCCGTTTGACTTGACATTTGCGTCATTGGAAAGATAACAATGAGCTCTATGCATTGATGCCTTTTTTTATTGATCATTTGAGATAGTTGAATTTTGATCTTTTATGGATCTCCTGGGACCTCTACAAAAATTCCAAATCCTTTTGGACCTTTGTGAGCATTCCTTAGATCCTCTTGGATCTCTGTGAGCATTCCTTGATCCTCCTGGATCACACGTCCCCACTGAAGAAATTTTGGACCTCCAAAAGTAAGGATTATTTAGAAATTAAGTGAGAATTATTCCACCTCAGTTGTCTAATATCATCCATCCTTTCTGCTTGGATAACGAGCACCCGACTCATCAAAACCATCATGAAGAATGAAAAAATGTTGCTGACCAAGTTAACCATTCTCTTAAATTCACAAACTCTGCCATTCATTGTTGCAGTAGGCAACCATAATCCACTAATTGGTAATAAATTGAACAAAAAAATTGAATATACAGATGCGAAAGTGAATGAACCATCAACATATCTACCCTTGTTAATAGGAACAACATCAACCAAAGGACCTATTATTCTTTCAATCGTAGGTGGTAAATATGGATCATGGATACTAGCATTAGCTAGCATGTGCCCTGTAGTGAAAAATGTTAAATTAACCTTCTTTTGATGAGCTCTCACAATGAAATCAATACCATCCTTGAAGAGATGATACTTTTTCTATTCCCTGTAGAAAATGGCCTCCTTGTCATACAAGTTGGACTTCCCAAAACCATCCAACAAATATTGAGTGGAACAACGTCTAACACTACCTCTTAAATGAAACTAGATGTGATCGCAAACCGTAAATTGCATTGCTTAGTTACCTATACCTGAGAATTATCACAAATCCAAACGAAATGATATAGTCTCGGATGAGGCCTAGTTTCCAATCCCAACTGTTGAACAACTTCCTTTGAAATAATATTAATTTGTGATCCACTATCAACAAGTGTATCAATATTAGTGTTCTTTGAGATAAATTGTAAATGAAACAGTTCTTTTCTTTGCCTTCCATCGGGGATTACATTAGTATTTGCAGAAGAAGTACATGAAATGAGACTTGCAACATAAGATTTACCTTTGATGCCCATAGTTGTAACCTTAATTTCATCCTCAGAATCTGATCCAATATCTTGAACTATGGTTGTGGTCTTCTTTTTATCCTTCCTAGGCCGAGCCCACTTCAGTTTCAATTCCATATGCAACTTCCAAAAATTCTTCTCATCATGTCTTTTCTTCTCGTAGAAAGAACATGTTGGCTTCTTCTCTCATCCTTCTTCACTGTAGTTGTCTTCTTACTCCTCCCTTTTCCCTTTGAATTCCCCTCAAATTCATGTGGCTCCTTTGACACATCTTCAAAAACATGTTTTCCTTTGTTGGCTTCAAGATGCGTAGCTTGTATTGATACTTCATCAATATTAGTAGGATTAAACATCAATATAGTATGGAGAATATATGCGTGCATACCAACAATATACTTTAGAAGAGTCTCATGAGTATGTAATGGAATTCCCAAAGACAATACCTTCCTCTTAAATTCTTGTGTATAATATTGAACATTTTTCCCTTTTCCTTGTCTTAGATGTTGCCAAGAAATCATTGATGTTTGCATATAATATAATGGATAAAATTTCTTTCTTAATGTGGCATTAAATTTAATCCATGAAGAAATTATTTTACCATGTTGAATAATATCAGCATGTGTCCTATTATCCCACCATATCAAAGCTATTCTGGTCAGGAAAAGAGTAGCCAACTATATCCTTGAAGTATTTTATATAATTTTATGTACCCTGCAATACACTATAATTTGTTTGACCCAATTATCCAACTTCTCTACACTCAAATCTCCATCATAATTAGGAAAATCAAACTTTACATCTAGCTTTAATAAAGGCAATCATGAGAATGAGAAGAATTCTTGGAACAATTTTTCCTCTTATGAGAATAATGTTCACTTTCATCGGAAGAAGAAGATGATGATAATGATGATGATGATGATGGGGATGGAGGAGACCATGGAGGTTTTTCACCTTCTCCTTCTCCTTCAAATTTTACCATCGTTTCAACTGGACCACCTTCATTTTAATGAGGATTTTCTCTCCTTCTTTCTAGGTCTTCCCACAATTCCTTTACCATGGTTTTCATCTCAAGGAACATTTTTTGAAATTCCTTATTAGCCTTAGAAAGAACATCTTCATGCTCCATTTTGTTCCTTCGAAATACACGTTCAATCTAATGTTTAAAAACTTCAAGCGTGCCTTCAACTTGCTTGGATTTGGACCTTGTAAGAATTCACTTGAAAATAAATGTCAAAACCAGCTCTGATACCAATTAGATCCGGAAATATTTAGATGTACAATTAATTCTTAAATACACATAAACATCTGACTAGATTCATAATATAAATGATCATTTGACTATTTTCAAAAACACATGTGAATATGCTTACTTGTCCATAAACTTCATTAATAATGATGAATAACTTGAATAATAATGAGATAATACAACATAAAATAAAAGAACCCAAATTACATATATGGATGACATATGTCACTTCATCCTTAAAGTCCCTTTAGATAGTATGAGTGTTCTCCATCATCTCAAAATACCAAATTACATTACAATATGGGCTTGCAAAAACCAATTTAATGGACTCTCTTTAATTCCACTACTCAAAAAAAGAAAATTAGTTCACCATTGAAATCCTTGGGAAATTCTGAGAAATTTGACTATAAAGTCGACCAAATTCTGAAAAGGTGCTGAAAAAGCCCCTTTTTATACGTATACCAAGACTATGAGTATCATACATGAAAAAGTGAGATAATACTTTTACAAAAGACCTCTCTTCACAAAGGAAACTTCAAATTCAAAATCCTTGCAGAAAAATGAATCGAACGAGTATACACTTTCCTATGTGTGGACAATATACTTGATGGCATGCTTTTCCATGAAACACATAAACTTATGCAATCTTAGCACACACTTCTATGCAGTTCGTACTATATTGTACCTCGAGATCTATGCATACTTTGGAATCCATGCACATTGGGATGTGTCCAAGTCTTTGGATCCTCTCCCATTAAATAGGCCATGGGCCCAAACCCATACCCGAACTCCACTTAGATACTTAGGCAACTTATTTCTAAATTTAGAGGAATCCAATAACAAGCAGGTTTACTGGCCTAGTGGTTAAAACATTGGAAATATACACAGTAGGTCGGGGTATCAAACCACTCCAACCTCCAAATTTTTCGTGGATTTGTTGGTGGTATATACCATGGTATTATTACCATAGTTTAACAACCTCATGCAACGTTTTTTGTTGTTATAACCATATGGTATATTCCATATGCATAGCATATATTTTGTTAACTCTGATATTTGGTTACATGTGATACTATATGACCATAAACTAGGGGTTGAGGGTTAGGCCCTTGACCCCTTTTAAACCCCATTCAATACAATTCATCGCTTTAAATATAATGCGTGCCACATCTATGTTAAGGAAGAATTGCATGGTGTGATGGTAGGGGAGGCTTTGTAAAGATTATGGAGGTTGTGGGTTCGACCCCCATCGACTCCATAATTTTGTTAAACCATAACCAATATAGGAAAATGGGAGGCTTCCACATGGCAACATCTCATTGGCTATCCCTTTCCAAGTGTCAACATATAATTTTCCCACATAATCTGTACGGTCTGCCAACACATCTACCCAGTCACTGTATGATTAGTCCACGTGGCATCTTGGGGTGTGGCCATGTCATTTCCATATTTTTTTATGTTCATTCCATCTTTCACCCTTTCAATGGTGAGACGTGTCACCCTTTTTCCCCTTTGACTTTGACTTTTGACCAAACTTTGACTGCTCATATTTTTTTCGTAAGAGCTTCGCTTGAGTTTTTGTTTGTGCCATTGGAAAGTCATGACTAGCTCTATGCATTGATTTCATTTTCTTGATCATTTGAGATGGTCAAATTTTGAGCTTTTATGGATACCCTAGGACCTCTGTGAGCATTTTGGGTCCTTCTAGACCTCTGTGAGCATTCCTTAGATCCTCTTGGATCTCTGTGAGCATTCCTTAGATCCTCCTGGATCTCTATGAGTGTTCCTGGAACCTCCTAGATCATACATGGAGCACAACAAGATGAACACATATATTAAATAGAGTGCATAATGGAAGTGATGCATGAAGCATACAATGAATCTATGATGCATATACATTATTAAGCATGATGTGATTGAATGCTTGGTGCATATTGATGTTCATTAGTGCACGCGTGAATGCCTAGGCATGCATATGGCATGCTCGTAGACTGAGATTAGTATGTTGCATACATGTAAAATACTGATGTTATGATAATTGAATATGACTAATGATGGAATATGTATCCATGAAAAATGTTTATATCATGGTTGAAGAGGTTAATGGTGTTGTTGCTACATATGAAAGTCATCTATATAAAGACAAATGAGGATGGTAAGAATGTTGATCAAGAGGTTGGTGAAGGAAGGCTGGGAGATTCTAAAAATACCAACTGATTAGGTAACATCAAGTAATTTGATAACATCCATGCATGTATGCATTTGGGTTTCTTATGATACATAAATGTTCCCTCGACTAAATTTCAATATTTGAATAATGTATATTATGAGAATGATGTTGGAACATGCGGTTCCATTGTAAACCTTAGCTTGTCAATTGTGTGGGTCGACCATGTCCTTGGGTCAATGGGCGATTGAAATAGTGGTTGACCATGTCCACTTAAGGATTGCAGATCCGCTTTTTATGGAAAGGTGCAACCGACTTCACCTGAGTTTATTGTTTTGGTCCATGACCAAAACCTATTTATAGATGATCCTTATGATAGGTCTATTACATCTCATATCATTATATCATCTTGGGAGATATGCTCTTTCTCTCATTGAGAGACTCATACTTTAGTGCTACGGTGTCTTTTGACACCACCACTGTCTCTCAGATCTGTTCTCCTCTGCATTCAATCCCTTTTCCAACATGGTGTTAGAGATGTAAGTTGAGATGCATGTCTTATTGGTTGAAAAAATTCAACACATGTGCACCCATAAGAAAATATGGGTCAAACCCTCCTTCAATCAACAAATGATGGACGATAAGAAGAATAACCTAGGTGGAGAAACCAACAATCGAAAGACCAAAAAAATCATCCAGACGAGGGAATAATCAAGAACACACAGAGAAAAAAGAGAGTTCATGGCTCAATAACCCACGATGGGAAAAATATATTGGAAAAGTCAAATCACAACATTACTAGTGTCTCAATTCCATTTTCATTCTTTGAAAAACCTAGATCAAAGAACCAACAACTCTATTACCATGTTGGAACATGGATTGAATGCATAGGAGAATGAATTTGAGTGACATCGGTGGTATCGAAAGACACCATAGGACTGAAGCACAAGTATCTCAATGAGAATGAGAGTATATCTCTTGAGATAATATGATGATCTGAGATGTAATAGACCGATCACAAGTATCATCTATAAATAGGTTTTGGTCATGGACCAAAATAATAAACTCGGGTGAAGTCGATTGCACGTGTTCATGAAAAGTGGATCTTGAATCCTTAAGTGGACATGGTCATTCACCATTTTAGTCAGTTTTCGACCCAAAGACATGGTCTACCCACACAACCGACAAGGTGAGGTTCACGATGGAACCACATGTTCCAACACCCCCCCTTGTAAACTCAACCTTCCACTCTTAAGGATAGATTCAACTTGAAGCTTTTGGCTTGTTAACTTGCCTAGCACTCGACTTGACTTGTGAAACCTTCAACTTGTTGCTCGCTCATCGAAGTGGAAAAGAGATCTGACCTACATATCCGTGTTGTCATCCAGAAAAGGGATTCGACTTGGTTGGTGGATCAACTTAAATGTTTTGCGATCCATGGATCCAACTCAACCATAGATTGTATCTTGGCCTCCCTCAACCAGAAAATAATTTGAATCTACTAGAGATTGTTTCCTGGCCTCCCTTGACTAGAAAAATATTTGAATCAATCAAAATTTATTTCGACTAGTGGATCAATTCGTGGATTAACCTCCATTTGGCAATGGTCGATACCCCTGACTGGTTGCTCGACATTTCGATGAGAAGGAATACTAATATTACATGATTGCATATCCTTTTTGGATTGATTCTCTGGGTGTCATGTCGACCACCCAACCCCTCCTCACCTGACCAACATTGTGTTGACTTGACTTGTAGAAGGAGAATATCCATCGATGCAATTGGCAGACAACGTCGACTACCTCTATGGCTTCACTAGACTTACATAAAACCTTTCAATGTCTAGTGTGTGAAGAAATCTATGAGACGCGTTCACGTTTTCTGGATTAGAGATTGAATATCTAAAGATCGTTTGGGAAAATACAACTTGCCATTTTCAAAAAGCTTTTTTCTTTGAGGTCATTTGTATCCTTGGACCTCACCCTTCATAAAAAATGGGCATGTTTGACGAAGATGAAGTTCTTGTGCTTCAAAAATTGCTGGAGATTCATGAGAATAAGGCTATTGCCTTGGAATAATCTCATAGCCGACTTTGTGCAAAAGTCACTTCCTAACATAATATCATTGCACATTTTCATATTGAGAATCAATGACTAACAATTGAACTAGAGACAACCCACACCTAGCTGAAATATGAGGCTATACTTTTTCAAACCAACCTTCCACAACAGTTTGATTAGAAATATAGGAATATTGCTGACCTATAATAGATAATGGAAACCATATTTCAATATTTGGTGGATGATTTTGGTGACAAAAATGATCTTGTTGATGATCTCGTGAAAGAGGTGAAAACGCTTTCTCATGAAAATGTTTCCTTGAAGACAAAGAATGTAGGACTGAAAAATCAGTTGAAGTATGAAGAAGATGTGTTCTATAATACTATGACTGGTCACTCTAGGAGGGTTGTTGCAATGGGGAACATCGCGACAAGTTTTTTCCAAACTCTTGTATAAAATTTCAAGACAAGTACGACCTTCTTGAAGAATTGGAAGAATAAGTGAAAGCTCTTCCTCATACATCATTGAGCACAAATTTCAACCAACTTATGGAATAAAATGCCTAGCTAAATCGTGAGGTTTCTCACTTGCAGGCCTCCATTGATGAACTTTGTGAAGACACTACTCCTCTTGAAGAGGATAACAATCAAATATTTGACAATTATCGGGAATGAAAGGAAGATTATGATGCCATATTGATGCAGCTGAATGAGAAGGATGAGAGTCTCCAGAGCTTGCAAGACTGCAAAAAGAACCTTGAAGAACAAGTTTTCCAACTATAAATTGTTGAACAGAATGTTGAGACAACTGTTGAGAAGAAGATTGTTGTTGTTGATATGCCAATATCACATATTTCTTCTTCCACCATGGCTGCTAGTCTAGCTATTTGTGATAAGAATTATGATGTTGTTGAGCTGCTAGCATTACTAATTTCTTCTCCACCCTCTAATGCTCCTTGTAAGCTAGATGCTATTGATTTTTGCTTTAAAACTAATGATTGTGTTGTTTCTTTTAGATTTGAAAAAAACACTACATGTATAGGATCCCAACTGCTCAGCAAGATGGGATATACTGGAGAAGGAATTGGGAAGAATGGACAAGATATTGCTTGCCATATTGTTCCTGAGATAATGACACTAAGAATAGGTCTTGGATACCTCTTTTCCTACACCTACCCTTGGTGCAAACAAGGAATTTTTGTTTATTGCAGGTGGAGCTCATAATAGTTTTCCAACCAAGAAATCTATTGAACCGACTGGTGAGATGGATATTCTTGACATGTCATAATATCAGACTATTGATGCTGATGAAGTTACTACTAATATACCAGGTTGTTATACTCCTAAGAGTACACTAGACTTCGATGCTATATCTCTTGATCATCCAAAAAAAAAATATGTTCATTATCATCATCCTTTCCATTGAAATCATAGAAATGGAAATCATGCTTTCAAATATTTGCATAAGACACATGAAAGAAAGAACCATGGACCAGTGTCGAATACCAGTCCAGATTGTGGCTGGATTTTTGAGTGGTCATGGGTGCATCTGACTAGATGTTTGAGGAGTTCCTACCATTGTGTTTTGTCATTTGTATGAACGTACAATGCTCCTCTTCATTATTTATTCCTTTGCATAGGTCGGCCACAGGATTGACCCGACTTGACTGTTGAATGTTGTTCAATTTTCAATATTGGTCAACCAATGGATAGACCTGACTTGATAGTCGACATGTGTTCAACTGTTGTTATGGGATTTTTACCCTATGACCTTGCATCTGTGTCACATTAGAGCTGTATTGTATTTAAAATACAAACCCTACCCTCACACATACAAAATTGCAATAAAATAACTACTTTGGAGAGAGAATATAAGACTTCACACCTTGTATCCAACATTTTATGTAGTTCCTTGATCTCAACCTTTGATTTTCCCCTGATCTCTGCCGATAGCAACCTAAAAATAAGATCAAGTCTATACTGCGATAAGGTAGTTATGAAATCAAGTTATACATCTAATGTGCAAATTCAAAATATGTAAAGAAAGTTAACATAGATAAATAAATTGAACAAAATCACACATATATGGAGGGAAAGAGAACTATTTTATTGAAAATAGTATAAGTAGGTAGTTAGAAATTGACTCTAACCACCAGTAGTGCCTTGAAGCCAACCTCCCAGGCTCCTCCACTGGCCCTTCAAGTATCAACTCAGCAAAATGGCTCTTCCTCAAATGAATCAGAAGGGATAGGAGCACACCCTACAATCATATATGAGAGAGAAAGGAATGTTGGAAAACAAGTTTCCAGATCATGGGATACTACTAAGAGGCTCGGGGAAATAGGGAAGCTTGCAAATTCGTTAGCATAATCTTGCACCAAGGTTGTCTCCCCTCATTCATACCCCCATAGGTGTTTATATACCATCCTTAAGGGGTCGAGGTGGTTTTATTCTGTTGTGTATAGGCCAAGGGAAGTTTGGGAACGTGCCCAACCGAAAATCCTGCCCGAAAATGTGGAATATTTTTATTTTTTCACAAAATTTAGGGTATACATGGTTTGTGCATTGGAAAATAGCATATGTACATTATTTTTACACTGGAAAATAGCGTATGTATGCAATTTGTACTCTATAAAATAGTGTATGCACATGATTTTGACATGGGTAAATCGCATATGGCAACAAACATGTTGTTTTTAGATGATTTTGAAGAAGGAGAATGGGATTTAAGTTTGAAAGATAGGAAATAGACTAGGCCATCTCACAAATGAAAATTTGTGTGGCAATTTGTGGTATAATAGATGCCCCCTAATGTATGAGGTTAGAAGAGAAACTATTGTCCGAAATACATTATAACTCTGTGAGGCGAGGATGCATTGAAGTAAGTCCAATGAAAGTTCCCAAACAATTGATCCAAGAACAAAACCATTAGTAGAAATCAAGTAAGAGTATTCTCTTCCCGAGTCGGGCATACCCATGCTCAAGAGTGATGTAAGCATGGCCTCCAAATAAAGTACACTGTGAATCCATGAGTAATGAAAGTAGAACAGATTTCTGTGGCCATGGAAACCATACAAAGTAGATCCATGTGATATGTATAGAAGTAGCAAATGCAGACATGAGAAACACATAGTGGATCCATGCAAATGTAGATCAAATCCATGAATGGATACAAAGTGGAGTTATGTCTCAATATAAAATCATAGGATATTTGAAGCCAAAAAAGTGAACAAATTGATCCTTTGCAAGTACTAATTTCTATGGGGGTGGTACAATCAATACAGGTCGGGTAGGAGCATAAAGGATGTGATGATCATACTTCACCCAAAGTATTCAAAACAATCTGTTGTGGTACAAGTCTACACTATGTGAATAAATGTGTTGAATTTGAACACAGTGAGACACCGTTTGATTCCCGATCATTGATGTACACCATTAACAAACATGAGATAACCCATCGATCACAATAATGGGTTTCAAGGTACCTAGTACAATCTAACAAGTGTGAATAAATGAGTTGATATCGAACACCTAATAGAATCTACTGATCAAAGGAAATTGATGTATTCCCACTGTCAATAGTGAGGGAACCTTCCATTGATGACTACAAGCCCCAAGGTACTAAAAATGACTCTAGATCCCTTTCCCAAAGAAATATGTGATGAATTTGATAGGAAGAGATACGATGGAAGGAGGGAATTAAGGCATCCCCCATCATCCAACATGAGGAATAGTAGAAGGGAAAATATTTGGAAGGACTCAAATGAAATTGTAAGGACCACACCAAGGTACGACTCTGACATGCACCAGAAGGAATATTGCATGACAAAGACTCTTTGAATAGTAGCCAATGATGAAGA
This sequence comes from Picea glauca, assembly GCA_000966675.3. NCBI lineage: Eukaryota > Viridiplantae > Streptophyta > Pinopsida > Pinales > Pinaceae > Picea > Picea glauca. The sequence continues at coordinate 58,863 of JZKD02S1918331.1, forward strand.
CTACTAAAAAATATGAGGAATCGACCAATGGGGTCTAATGGAAACAAAGGTATTGCATGAATCCCTATGTGTGATGATTTTTGTTAATGTCGAACACAAGGGAAGCTGCTTAGTCAACGGCCAATGATGGTTTGTCATATTCTAAGCGCAAGGTCACCTATCAATGATGGAAATAGGCCCAGGGTGCAAATCTAGGTCATACTCTCAGAGAAATGTTTTATATTCAATAAGAGAAGACCCACCAACAAGAAGTCAATGGGGACCTTCTATACTAGTATAAGTGAATTGCAAAGATTGTTCACCCTTGACCAAGTTTTGAGGATCCTTGGTCATGTTAGACCTATTTTTGGCACTTCGACAGGATGTCGAAGGTGGAGCGCAAGATGAAGTGGAGATCACGAGATCTCGACCCCTTTTAGGGCCCTTTTTGGGATTTGGGATTATTTAATGGGTATGGGGATGTCGGCCCATGGGTTTACCCATGATTAGGCCTATTTTACAAAGTATAAATAGAAGGCTGAGCGATATAGGAAGTAGTTTGATCTATGTGATCGAAAGTGCTAAGTGCTAAGTGGAAATTTCTTTAGTGCATACTGTATGAGGCTTGCAGAGCTAAGTGCAAGCGAGTGTAAGATATTGAGAGGAGGCCTAGTGCTGTAACCTATCCCAGGGAAGGAGGATCTAGCGAGGTGCACAAATCTCATGTCCTCTACGGAGTAGGGTTTTTGTGGCTCTATTCATGTAACTAATTGAAGAAGCTAATAAAGAAGATGAGGAGTTGGTGGATGTAGCCCCAGGGTGGGGGTGAACCATGTATATGCCATGTTTCTCTGCTTTGTGCAATATATTGATGTGTTTATATGTTAAATTTATTAGTGCTTTGATATAGATGAATGGTAGATAGATATGTTAATGATATGTGCTTAATAGTATGGATGAATACTAGATCTGGCCTATGTGGATGTGCTTAGTTCTTGAATATAGTAGATCTGGTTAAATATTACAATGCTCTGTAATTGGAGTTTAACTGCACTGTAAACTAAGACTGGATATTGATGAACTATAACTGCTGAGTTCCCTGTTAAGGTGTTACAAACATAGATCTGTGTCCCATCTATGGTTATAGACACTAGAGTCCTGCAACCACCCATGCCTCTACCTTGGGTGAGACTTCATCTGCTTCACAGGTGTTGCCGAAAGGGCCGATATTTAGGGTTTTGTTGGTGCGCTCTTGAGCGTTGAACCCTCGGTCTACCCCTGAGCCAAAAAATGGTTCCATTGCTGGGACATGAAACTGTGATTGCTAGGAACTGAGGAAAAAGAAGCTCCGTGTGAAGATTGGACATGAAACTATGAAAGATTCGTGCGTAGATCTGTTGCTTTAGTGCGCAGTATTCTACTTGATTTGTGAATATCTGTGCTAAGAAAATAATTCAAATCTGAATAAAAGAGTTAAGATCTGAAATCTTTGTGCTCTGTTAACGGTAAAAGCGCAAATTTTTGGTTAAAGAGGTAAGATCTGCAAGCTCCGTGCTCTGATAAAGGTAAGAATAGTGAATTTTTTTAGATATGGAAGCTTTGTGCTTTGCTGAAGATAAGATTAGTGGAAATTTTTGTTTCTAAAGTATGGATCTAGGTATGTTTGATAAGATTTGTCCTAGCTTGAAAACTAGGGCACTGATAGATGAAAGAAGATTTGATATGAATAGATTTGATAAGAATAGTGAAATATATGTTATACCTATGCATAGAAAGAATGTTTGGACTAACAAAAGGATGTAGGATCCTAGAAATAATTTTTTGCAGGTTAACTACCATGATCCTAGTGCGCATTACAGGAAAGGATGGGGATCATTTAAGAGAAAGAGAGGATTAAATATTTGTTACGATTACAGAAGACCTAGGCATCTGGATAAGGAATCTCCTGGTAGAAGACCTAGTTGTCTTTGTTGTAAAGCTATGGACCATGAAGTTTTAGATTGCCCTAGAATGATTGCTAAACTTGAAAAAATGAATATGAGACATGAAGACCATGAGAAATGTTAGGCAACTAAGACCATGGCAGAACATCAGAAAGAATCAGAGACTATATTGCTGCAAATGAAAGAAACCCTGAATGATCACATAAATATCAATTTGTCAAAGATTTTTAAGGAAAAAGAATGCATAGAAGCAAGAATAAGAGACTTTGACATTGACTATGTTCTAGATGAGGAAACATAGGTGAATATCATGACAAAAATAACTTGGGAAGCTCTAGGAAATCCTGCTATGATTCCTTCATTGGGAGGAATAGGATTATTCAGAGGAAAGCTGATAACCCTATGTGGAAGACTTACCCAAATATCTATGAGTGCTCATGGAACTTAGACATAGGAAGAATTTGAAGTTGTTAAATTTATTGAGAACAATGCCCCATTTTCTATGTTACTATGAAAACCTTGGATTGAAAGGGATCAGGCCATAAGAAAAGAAGAGGAAGCCTTAGAGAAGAAGAAGCAATAATTAAAATATTTCATGACTAGGAGGATCGTGCACTTGATCAAAGAACAAGAAAACAAACCAAAGCTATTTAGAACCAGAAACTTGGATGTCGAAGTTGGAAGAACACAAGAAGACTCACATAATACTGAACACCTACCCTAGATAAAGAAGAATTATTGCCCTTGAATCCTAGGAAGGAATCTCAACAATGCGAAGTTACTATGCCAAAAGAAGATAAGAATCAGAATGGGAAGAGGAATACTGAGATGGAGCTCACTGGGGGAAAGGATAGAAAGCTCAGTAAGAAGAGAGCCAAGATAAAAAATTTACAGAAGGTCCCAGAGGGAACTTCGCAGAAGGAAAAATTTCAAAAATGGAACTTAGTCGGGATATCAGGACAATGCCACATGGCTCTTCGCCATGGAGAAGCAATATAGCCATTGGAGACAGTATAACCATTACCCCAATGCCTCAAATGTTTAGAACGACATTTATGGTCAGTAAACTCACCACCAGATTGTTGGGACCGCGGCGTAATAGACAAAACTGAGTTAATGAAGGATTCTCACTCGTTGGAGATTTTCGTTGCTGAGTTATCTACTTATTCCTTTGAGATTTACACCAAGAACACTTTTTCCAACCGTGATTATATGAGCCCATATATTAGTTTATTTCATGCAGTGATCATCAAGCTATCCGTCCCGTTGCATTGACTAGTTACTCTTCAAACCCGAGAGATTCAACCATGAGTGTGTATGTCTGAAGAACTTAGCGTAGTCGAAGAGTCTATGAAGGAGGTACTCATTGACCTCATGAATGAAAGAGTAATGTCTGAAAGAGTAATGTCTATGGGTGTACAAGCGTCGTTGATGAGAGGAGTGCAAGCCTCTCTGTTGACTACTCGTGGATCCAGGCCATCCCGACCAACAATAGAGAAGAGAACCAAGCACATAGATGACCTAGAAAATGCGAAGCTAATCCTGACTACATCTTGCCTTTGGCCGGCGAGGTGAGTCGAGATAGTGTGCCAAGATATTTTGAGTAAAACATGGTTATTGTGTACCTCCCAAA
>JZKD02S1918342.1:35994-48898 GCA_000966675.3 Picea glauca
ATATATATATATATATATATATATATATATACTCCTTGTATTAAAATGGAGGTCCGCAAGATTGACCCCAGAACCTCCTCTAACCAAAGGGATTTAAATATATCCTCCAACCAAAAATCCAAATGAATATGTTGGTATATCAACCCACGAAAATGACTTAAGAGCTGAGTTTTCCAGAGTTCGGGGGTCAGAATAGGGGGTGTGCGACCGTATGGATGGCACAAAAATCACGAAATTCCCCATGAATCTAATTGTAGGTGTAGGAACGGAAACCAAGACAAATTTTCTCAAGGGCTTGAAAGTGCCAGACTCATATCGAGGTGTGGAAACATTATTTTTTGGGTAATTCGATGCCACAAATTCAGTGGTATTTTTTGTTTTATGATCTGAGAAAATATTATGCATCTTAACTCCAGAATGATGTATACTTACGTATTTTTCCAAATTCTTTTGTTGATTTAATAAAAGGGCCTACCCATTTGAGAGCAGAACCCAGAGACATATTACACTAGGGATGAACTCCGTTATCAATTTTTTATGTTCATATATGATGCATATGTCTCTTCTTTATTGAGTTATTCCTTCTTTATGGTGCATTTCAATTTATGCTCATTTAATACAACTCTTTAATAAGTCACATCAACGAAAATATCCCAGATCATTGCTACAAGAAATCTTGAATGAATCTTCTATAAGAGGTGGTGGCTGGTAATTAGAATCTCATGAGGTGCATGACATGGCTTCCTTCCAACACAACTCTAGATAATAGTGAGGGCTCATCCTTGGATTCTACTAGAAAGAAATATCTTATCTATGGGCTATTTAACAAAGGCAATGACATGATTACAAATTTGGAAGCTAGGGAAAAACCCTAGCCACAGACTTGCCTTGAGAATGCTTCACATATCCACCAAAACCCTAGTTGGAGACCTATTCATATCATATTTGTTTTTTCTTACTCAACCAGTTGGAAAGTTCCCTCCACTACTCATATATGTATCATACCTAGAATTTTTACCATGTTTCCATTAATTCAGATGAACCTAACCAAAATAAACTTAGAATTTAGGAGAAATTATCACCCTAAGAGGAGATATACCTATAATGGTAGTCAATAATAACTCAGGAAATGACATGTCTGAAAATCAAGTGGCTAGAGAAAAACCCTAGCCACAAACTTCCTTTAGTTTTCTTCGTCATCAAAATCACTTCAAAACTTCTTCAAGAGATTAACCTCTAATTGAATCTATAGAATATATACCCACCATACTTTAAGATCAGAGAATGATAAAGTCGAGCTATTTCAGATCTCTCCTGTAAACTCCTTTTTTATATACACATGGTTAGAGTTTAAGCTATTATTAGGTTTCTTTTCAATTCACTAGATAACCATAGCATAGATATGATCACTAAGAAATACACAATCACAAGGGACACATCATTTATACTGGGAAACCCTCATGGGGGATAAAACCCAACAAAAACTTCCTTAATATAGATAGCCAATACAATGCCAAAAGAATAAACCAAACACTACAAAAATTCCTCTCCAAGTAATGTGCCTCTCTCTCTCTTCCTTCTTCTCCAACTGTAGCTCCAAACTTGCACTCTGATGAACACGTGAGTGAGTGAACAAATGAGGCACTAGCCTCCTTTATTTATACAATCTGACAGGTGTTGAAAGGACACGTCTTTTCACTAGCAGGGCCAACTTCTCCTTCTAGGTGGTTATAACCACTTTAATTAATTATGGGGGGCGAAATCTCATTATGTATATTACAATTAGCATTTGACCAATCCATAAAAGGGGATTTGGTCATTTACAATGCTCAACATGATCAATACACAAAAGGGGATTAATTTAATGAATAATACATCAATAATAAAATAGAATATTCTTTGGAGTTACAATATTTCAACACTCCCCCTTAACAAGAAGGGTATTATACAACAACATAAGGTGAGAGAGAGAAGGAAACACCATCAACTGCATCTTGAACATTGACAGGCATATCTATAAATCATCGAATTTTTTTCTCATCATCATTGTTCACAACATGAGGCTGGAGTAGCATCATCATCCTCATCAGCATGAGGCTAAGGTAACATCATAATCTTATTCAACATGAGGCTAAAGTAACATCATCATCTTCTTTAGCATGAGGCTAAAGTAACATCATCGGTATCTTTAGCATGAGGCTAAAGTAACATCATCATCTTCAACATAAAAGATGAAATAACATCATCATCATCATCAAATTCAGAAAGAAGCTGAAGTGGCATCATCATCATCATCTTCAGCAAGAATATGAAGTGGCATCATCATCATCATCTTCAGTAAGAAGTTGAAGTGGAATCATCATCATCATCTGCATCAACATGGATTAGTATAACACTAATACATCATCATCATCAATAACAAAACATAGATGATACAATATCAACAACAACAATATCACAACATAAAGGATGGAGCATCATCAACAATAACAACATCATAGCATGAAGGTTGGAGCATCATCATCAACAACAACATCACAACACGAAGGTTGGAGCATCATCAACAACAACAACATCACAACATGAAGGCTGGAGCATCATCAACATCAGCACTAAGCTAAGAGTCTTCAACACGAGGTTGTGTTGGAGTTACTTCACACACACCTAGGATTTATTTTTCCTAAGGTTTTTCCTTGTTTATTAGTCATTATTCAGTCTCCTATATTTTAGGAAGAATATTCCTCTAGGGAGAATATTCTCTTTTAGTTGACACTTCAGTTTGACTAGTTGAGTTGAGTTTAGATGATGCATTGGTTTTGTCACCATGCAACATTGGGATCATCACCAACTAATGTGCACTTGCCTTGGGATCATCACCATACTGGCACATTACCCTTGATTTCCTGATTTAAATCCTCACTAGTCTCTGTTCAGTCAGTTAATTGAAGACTAGTTGACTAGTTAACTCAACTAGGTGGCAATTCACTCTCGTAACTGCCTGAGAGACTAGACTAGGTGGAAGTTCACTCCCGTAACTACTGGTGTGTGTCTAGATCACTCTATAACACCACTATGGCTCATTATTTACTCATGTATCCTATATCTATTGTAAATTATTCACTCTTTGAGTGTGGAGTACAGTTAATGAGAATTCTTCCATTCTTTCTCTCTTGCTTCTTCTTTCTCAATTTCTCTCTATAAATGTGTGTGGTATTTTCTAGATAGATATATTCTATGCAGGTTCAACACATTTACAGATTGGCATCACAGCACAAAGCTGGCTACACAATATCATCAGCACAAAGCTGACATCACAACACGAGGCTGGCAACACAACATCATCAACATGAAGTTGGCATTACAACGCGAGGCTGGAAACACATCATCATCATGAAGTTGGAATCACAACATGATGTTGGCAACACATCACCACAACATGAATATGGCATCACAGTACGAGACTGGCAACACAATATCATCATCATGAAGCTGGCATCATAGTACAAGACTGGCAACATCATCACAACACAAGGTTGGCACATCATCAACACAAGGATGGCATCACAACACTAGGCTGGCACATCATCATCATGAGGCTGGCATCACATCGCTAGGCTGACACATCATCAACACAAGGATGGCATCACATCACTAGGCTGGAACATCATAAGTATGAGGCTGGCATCATAGCACTAGGTTGGCACATCATCAACATGAGGCTGACATCACAGCACTAGGCTGGCACATCATCATTATGGGGTTGGCATCACAACACTTCTCCCCTTTCGAGGGAGGTCCCTATGGACTACACCAATATTATCTCGAAAGTTCTCAAACTTTACATGAGATAGAGGCTTGGTCAACACATCAACAACCTATTCATCCATGCTAACATGTTGGAGCTTTATGGCCCCTCTATGCAACATATCACGAATGAATTGATATCGGATCTCTATGTGATTTGACTCATCATGGAACACATCATATTTATATATCTCTAGTTATCTCATAGGGTCATGGTATCTTCCATCTCTAGATCAAATAGATCTATCAACAACATCTGAAGCCATATGGATTCACAACTGGTGGAACATGCAACAATGTATTTCGCTTCTGTCGTGCAGGAAGCAATGTTGGAATGATTCCTACTCTGCCATGAAATCATGGCTAAATCCAGAATAAAACAACATCCCTTAAGGTATCTCATTATATATTTTGGCAGCAACAGTGTGAACACGTCTTGGTTTCTACCAGATACTAACTCAAGGAAAAACATAAATATGGCCTGGTAATCGTCAGATACATTACTGAACCAATAATTTGTATGTACAGAGTAGTATCAACCAATTTTGACGAGGTATATACTAGGATCTTCAACTTCATTTCCATGGGTGTGTACATGGATATATATTTCAACATGTCAAACCTCTTTATTTTAACTGCATACTTCCCTTGGTTAAGGAAGATATTCTCTGTGCTTTGCCAAACTTCAAGACCTAAAAGATAAGGTATTTTGGTATTCCATCAAACTCTATAGAGAGCTTCTTATGCAATCTGTGATGATATTTTCTTTATATTGTCAAGAATACATCATCTACATATAGTAGTAACATCATTGTCTCATCATTCATAACCTTGAGATAAAGGTTAGAATCAACTTTACTCTTGGTAAAGCCCAGGCTCGTCAAGAAACTGTCAAATTTTCCATGCCAATCTCTAGGAGCTTGCTTCAACATGTATAGAGCCTTCTTCAACTTGCAAACCTGATTCTTTCTATCTTCAACTTCAAATCAAAATTTTCACATCATTTTGTACCAATCTAGTACACTTTCGCAACTGCAACTCAATCTGCACAATCATGTGTTATCTCTATGTGCTTTCTGCAAAGCACTATCTGTCTCACTGTCTGGGAATATGTCCTCTATTCTCTCTGTAATTGTTCCTTATGGAATCTGGGATTATGCACCTACAACTACTCTGAAGTTGAGAATGGTTTCTCCATTCTCACTGTGACTGCTGAAATCTATCAGTAACTCCTCTTATTCTATCACGACAACAACTTCATCTGAAACTGAGAGTGGCTCAATAAATGATATTGAAGATAGCTCTTCTTCTTTCATGGAGGTAACACTATCTTTTATTGTAGTCATGTCTCCATGACCTAACTAATATTATGCACCAACTGCCACTCAATTTTAAATATGGGGATTGCTCCCCCTACATCTCATACTATATATGAATCATGGTTGTTCTAGTTTTCTTCATAAATACTGGAACTATTTCTTTAATAAGTGTCTCATCATAGTATTTTCTCTTTTTCTGGGAGAATCCTCTAAACATACATCATGCTTTGTACATTTGCAACATGATTGATCTGTATAGATCAATCTTGGAAGTCAATATTGACTTCTCTTCTAGTCTCACTGAAGAATCCATATCCTGGTCTTTCTGATTGACTTCCTTATTTGTCACTAAAACAAGGGAATCTTCCAGAAGATTTCATATCTCCTAGGAGTCTCTGAAGTTATGATCTAGTCTTCTCATGGAATCTGTCTCCCAATCCTGGAAGTTTTCTCTCCATCCGATCCTTTCTTAGATCAGGCTTATCCTTGATTTCTTCTGAGTCTACAAGGACTTCATCATCTCTTACAGGGTACACTTGGTGTTGAATACCAAGTCTAAGTATGAAAGACTGAGTCAGGCTTGAAATGAGTTCCGCTTCCCATCAAGGTGGCTTCATTAACCTTTGAACAATTCTGTTGTGAGATCTTGTTCTAATGTTCGGTCATCTTTAGAGCCTTCTACTCCTTACAATCAATATTCATATGAGATACTCTGAATCTCAAAAGATAGCTTCTTCTTCATTTTATTTGGTACATGAGTGTATATGGTCATGTATATAGTCTACTTCATGTCTCATATAATATGTTTCCTTCAACAACCTTCACTATAGCTTCCTCAGGGTTATTACCTGTGACCTGAAACAAGGTCAATAAAACAAGCAAGAATAATACTCTTTTGGTAATAGTAGATAAAACAATATCATGAATAATCATCACAATAGCTCCTTTAGAGCTATCACTTGTCACCTATCTGAAGCAAAGATCAAAAGTAAGAAATACAATACGAAATGAGATCAACACTCTTCTAGTGTTGTGATCAAACATTCCTCCATGGTAACTTGGGATCAACACAAGAAGTTTCTCCTAGAGGAGATGTTAGTTGTATCTGTTACAATAGGAATTTATCTCAATATGCTCACATTCTACCAAGTATACTACTCTTAAAAGACTTCTTCCTCAACTTTAGTGTTTACTTGTAATGGGGAAGTTATTAACTTGTCATGTGCGACTTTGAATCTTATCAACTTAATTAATCAAACCTGGAACCTGGAGTCTCGTCCTCTAGAATGAGTGTGTGTTTCTCTCCTTCCAAGTTTCCTTCACTCAAGATGACAAGTTCTTTCTTCAACCTATCCTCTGTACTAAGATAATTTACTATATTGATAGAAGGTTGGGTTAGAGAATAAATTTTAGGATCTCAACTTTAATCCATCTAATACCTTGACTTTAATTTTGACCAAAGGTTAATAGTATGATGGTCATAGCTTCAACATGCAACCTAGATCAAAATAATGTCATAACAAATAGATGCATATTAGAATAATCAAACATGGGTTGCATTATTCCTCTGAATGAGTTGGATCTTGAGAGCCTTCTGGATCTATGGCAAGAGATCCCTTCTCCTGCAAATACCCTTTAAATATTAACAATTTAAACATATGTGAGTACACACCTCTGATAGCATTTGCAGGTAGTGGCACCATCTGGTAGAAGTGGTAATAATTACCAACACCTTTTAAAACCTTCAAGGGTGACTGCAATTGGTACTAAAACTGCAACTGCTACTGCAACTTAGGGTTTTATGAGGAAACCCTAATTTTTCAAACTTCACATTTTGAAATTCTGATCCAGGAGATAGATGTGCTGAGTTGACGTGAGTAAGTTGGTACAGTCAAATTTATGAAAATCCAAAATTCCCCCCCTCAAACTTGACCTGCAGATTTCTTGACTTGTGCTTCTAGTTTTCTATTACTTCTGGTTTTCTGGTACTTCTGGTTTTCTGGTGTTTCTGGTTTTCTGGTACTTCCAGTACTGGTGAAAACTAGGGTTTCACTTTTTGGTAGTTCTATCCACAAAAAAGGTTCATTGAATATGCAAAAAGCTTCACTAGGGTAGGGCTCACTTTTCTAGATGTGTTTTAGGCAAAACTTCCTCTCCAACAAAAAGCCCTAATTTTCTTGTATGAAAACAATGATGTTTTTCTTCTTCTTGTGAAAGATTCAAAATAGAGAAATTGTTGTTTACTTGTGTTGACCAAAAAATCTTAGTTAATATATGATGATGATAATTACCATCCACTGTGACTATTTTTGGTTTATCAGACCTATAAAATTAAATTAATTAGTTTGAATGTCAAGTTGTTTCTATGATTGAATAACTTAAAAATAAAATTTTAGAGTTCCCTTTGATTTTTAAGAGTTGACAACTTACAGATTTCAATTTATTACAAATGTTTTGAAATTACATATAATGTATTTGTAGGCCAGATAGTGCAACTAGAAAGTGCTTTTCACCTTCTACACTATTTGTCTCATAAATTTTACATGTTTTTTGTTCCAAGGTTTTTTAGGTCGTATTAGGGGCCTTGTCTCACTATAAAGCTCATGAAAATTTATTTTTATATTTAAAATATTTATTTTCTTCTTGATACTTGCAAAAATGAAAGTACAATTTTGATATTCTAAGTTAGGACCTAATGATTTATTTGTAATAATTCAACTTTCTTTTATTCTCAATTTCTTTATCACTCCACATTTTACTTTTAAACTTAATTATGATAATGATTTTAACATTGTTAATATCTTGTGATACTAACCAAGAAACTACATCGAGTCCAATTTCTTTTAAAATTTAAAGGAACTTCATTAATAAGTGATAGGAAACCTATGTTAATTAGTTTGTCATAAGATTGTATATTAAATCTTTAATCATATATTTAGTCTTAATGAATTGAATACTAAATTTTAAAAGAAAAGAAAAATAAAATAAGGAATATTACACTTAATTTTAAGATTATTTTATTATATATTGTATTTTTTTTATTTTTTTTTAATTTCTATTTCTCTCTTAAAAAATTATTTTCAAATTGTATTTCTCTCTTAAAAAATAATTTTCATATTTTGAAGTTATAAAGTTTTTCAAAATATTTATAATTATAAAATATCTTAATTTTAAGATATCATACTAGCAATTCTTAAAAAATATTGTAAAAGATATTTCAGAAATATCATGAACATAAAATCATCCATTTTTTTTAAATTTTTTTTAAACAAAATCATTGAATAATATTTAAGAAAGCTAAAAGAAGTGTTTTAAGCTTGTTATCTTATCTATAATAATGTTTAAACATTTATGTGGATGTTTAGATGTTGATAAAACACCAATTTTCCAAGCTTGTCATCTTAATGTTTTAAGAAATCTAAAACAACAATTTTCCAAGCTTGTCATCTTATCTGTAATAATGTTTAAACATTCATGTGGATGTTTAGATGTTGAGAAAACAACAATTTTCGAAGCTTTTCATCTTATTCGTTACACTGTTTAAATATTTGTGTGGATGTTTATACGCTGAGGGTAGAGCAACAATTTTCCAAGCTTGTTATCTTATCTTTAATAATGTTTAAACATTTTGTGGATGTTTAGATGTTGAGAGGAATTTTTGTAGATGTTTTTAGTCCCTGTCGAAGGTGTAGAGGGATTATAGGGATTTATAATTTGTTGATTTCATATTAGTTTATACTTTGACTAAAAATATTTGCATAATCTCTATTGTTGGAACTAGATAACTAAAAACATTGATTTGTATATAATAAAAAATATCATATATGTCATTCTCTGATTGGATAATAGCTTAGAGGTCTTATTGACAGCTTCGCTATTCCCAATGTTTTATATGTTAACATATCCAAAGTTTTTTATCATCTATGGTCTTTCTGAATTTTTACTTTTTTTTTTAAATGTTTAGATATCCAAAGTTTTGAGCATCGAAAGTCAGTTTTTTATTAGTTGACTTCATATTAATTTGTCCTTTGACTATTTTTTTTTTCATAGTCTCTATTGTTTGAACTATTGTTACTATTTTTTTATTGTTATTATTATTTTATAATATTATAAAATAATATAGTAATTATTTTGTGTACGTAACAGACCTGCCACACGGCATTATTTCTTAAATATTTACACAATGCGAGGCCCTTCGACGGTCCTAATAGACTTAAATGTTTACCTAACAGGCCTCACAACCTTAAATGTTTACTTAATAGGCCTGTTACAATACATTTTCCTCCGATTGTTTTTATGCAATTTTCTCTGCAGTGAATATGGGCAATATTGTTCGTCAACGACATTACTGGTTAATGCTTGCTCATTGCTTGTTCACTGGTTTCTTGTTTTCCTGTTGATGTTGTTCTTTTTTTCCTATTGGTCTTGTTGCAGTTTGCACGCTTGCGATTTTGTAATCGCTATTTGTAACAACCCTAGTTAAATAATTGTTAAAGGGTTATTAAGTTTAATTAACTGTCCTAATGTATATTAGTTAAATAATGATTATTTAATAATAATAATAATAATTAATTAATTAATTATTGTTTAATGTATATTAATTAACTAATTGATTAATTAATTAACTCATTTAATGTTTGGGTAACGAATTAAAGTTTAAAATTTTAATTTATTTAAAAGAAAACTTAATGTATTAAGGGATGGTTGGCATTGAATGGAGGGATAAGGTAGTTAGCATTGAATGGAGAGGCGATGAATGGACGGGGGGATATTAAGGGGAAAAGACATTCGAGAGGGGCACTTTTGATTTTAGGGGTAGGGAGAATTTTCGAGAGATGAGGAGATTATATTGGAGCATTTTTCCAAGGGAGGGATTGGAAAACTGTATTTTCTGGTTTTAGGATGGAGGAATTTGTTGGACTATTACAGGGGAGCATCGGTTGCTGGGAGTTTTGGGCTCGAGGGCCAGGAATCCTTACGGAATCCTGGAGCTAGGGAGATGGATAGGCTATGTTCCTAGCTGGTAGGGAGGAAAGATTTGGTTTTGGACAGGGTTTGGGCAGAGCATCTTGGTCAAAGTTTGGGAAGAGCAGTGAGGATAGACGGAGTTAGGGGAACAACATCACTGAGAGGTAATTATGTCATTATCGTTACGATGGTTCACTATTTTACTAAGTTGTGTATGTTTTGTTTTTATATATGATTTGTATATCATGTTGCTCAATTATAATTTGTTGAACCATGAACTGTTAGTTTATTAGCTTGTTGAATATAGAACCAAAAAAGAAGTTATAAATATCAATGTTATGTATTAATTAATTTATTAAATTTTAGGTTCTGTTGGAAAGGACCTTACACATGCTATCAGAGCCCGGTTTCAAAACACAAACCTAGGCTTGACCACCCACATAACTATACAATCTGCTCCCAAACCCCTAACCTACAACCTAGAAACCCTTTATTTTACAGACCTTAAAACCTATGAAGAACTACCCATAGGAACCCAAGAATAGGGAAAGTCTATATATATAAAAAAAATGGGGAGGGGGGGGGATTCCTGCAAATTGTCTCACCCTCTATTCAGGCTACCTCTAAACTGTATGCTCACCTGCACGAGTCATAGAGAATCAAATAAGTGAATGTTAATCTTAGAAAATAGAAGTATACAAAGTTTGCAAAGTTATAAATATAGTAATATGAATAATGTATATAATATGAAAAAAGTTATATAGAATAATAAGTAAAAAAAATAGAAAAAAATAGTGTTTAAAATAAAGTATAATGATAATAAAGAAGAAAAAGAGAGAAGTAAATGAGGTAGTAAAGGTAGTGATATGAATAATGTATATAATATGAAAAAAGTTATATAGAATAATAAGTAAATAAAATAGCAAAAAATAGTGTTTAAAATAGCAATAGGAAAAATAAAGTATAATGATAATAAATAAGAAAAAGAGAGAAGTAAATGAGGTAGTAAAGGTAGTGATATGAACAATGTATATACTATGAAAAAAGTTATATAGAATAATAAGTAAACAAAATAGCAAAAAATAGTGTTTAAAATAGCAATAGGAAAAATAAAGTATAATGATAATAAAGAAGAAAAAGAGAGAAGTAAATGAGGTTATAAAGGATGGGGGTAAATCCCATGACTCATTGGACCAACCCAAATCTTGGTAGAGTCCCTATTACTAATGCACCCTTAGAAAGATATTGAGATAAGATGAATAATGTATATAGATATATAATACATATACACAGTAATGAAGTAAACTATAACAATTATAAAAAAGTATAGAAAGATATTGAGATAAGATTATACAAGGGTTGTTACACCTAAAGCAACTAGGTCTGAGGTTCAAATATCGAGACGAAAACCTCCACTCTGGATTCAATCTAGTGTTGTGACTTTATATCAGGGTCGTGAACATGTATTCTCGATGTGGGGAAAATTACAAACCCAAATGAAAACGAGAGCAATCTGGCTATTTTATTTTCTATGTTTATACTCAACGGGAGAGAAAGAAAAGGAAAACAATCTGGCCACGCACAAATGGCAAGTTTGGGGTTCTAATCCCAGGGAAAATTTTCACAATGATGCCTAAGATATTACAAAGTAACAAAGAATCCAGAACATAGTTAAAAATCCAAACAAAATATAGGCAAAGGGTTGATAAAATACAGCTTCTTGGAGGTCCCAAGCAAGCCAAACAGTAGAAAAATATCCCCCAAGCCTAGTTCTGAGCTCCTGAGCTTATTTAGCACATAACCAGGCCTAGTTCTGAGCTCTCGAGCTTATTTAGCATGCAACATCATACAACACACAAGACGATGCCCAAGTCAACACAATATACAATCCCGCGACCAAGCGCTAAGCACCTAATCCTAAGTCATTTACCAAACACATATACCAAGTCCCGAAGCCATATTTCATGACCAACTATTCAATACACAATACAAACTCTAGTGCACAGGGTAGCGCACACCAAGCATTATGCCACGACCAAGGGAGGAGCCCACGAGGGGCGGCTACAAGTCAAAGCCACCTAGCAACCAGCGTCAGCCCCACGCGACCTGCAACCACAAATCACAAACCAATACATAAGTCATCAAATCCAAACACAAGCACAAATCCATTTCAAAGCAAATGCCCAAGGAGAACCTGCAACAAAATGTCATAACAATTAACGAACAGAAGAAATAGCAGCACAACAATTAACGGTCGTCAACGTATGCCTGCACCGTAGCCCAGACATGTCTTCCTCTGAGTCCTAGGTCACATCTACGGGTTTGCAAGGAGATGGAAGAACCAGTGTAGGTACATGAAAGGGTTTTGGTCCCATGGCTACTCCTCCTCCAATCTTAGATAGTATCATACGTAACCATCGCTAGAGCTCCAAAGCATGAGAAAACCCTTGGCAATGAGATATGGTGGCCAGACCTGTCTGCCTCTCTGTACTCCTGTCTTTTGCTAAGAAGAACCACGACGGAGGAGCAAAAAGAATGGCCATGGCGGTCGACCATGTAGCCAGGGCCTTGCTAGAAGAAAACGAATGAGAAAAAGAGAGTTTAGTGTTAAGATAGAGAGAGCTCGGGAGTGGGTGTAGGGTTAGGTTAAGGAAATCAGAGGGGGAAAATGAGCGTGGGGCACGTGGGCTTCATGCATGCCCGCACTTTAGTTATTTAAAAAAAAATGTTTTTAATTATTTATTTTAATTTATATTTTTTTATTTTAGTTTTTTTTTAATTGTTTATTGTAAATTATGTTATATATATATATA
>JZKD02S1918342.1:52271-62626 GCA_000966675.3 Picea glauca
CCTACAATAACAATTTTCATAGCTCCATCGGAATGCCACCCTATGAAGCTCTGTATGGAAGGCCATGCAAAATGTCATTGAGTTGGGATAGATTAGAAGACCAAGTAATAGCTGGGCCAGAATTGATTCAAGAGATGGGGGAACAGGTGATTCAGGTTATGCAAAGACTAAAGGAAGCACATAATAGACAAAAAATTTATGCGGATGCACATAGGACTGATTGAAGTTATAAAGTGGGAGATCAGGTTTTCATTCGTATCAGGCCTAATAAGAGTACAATTTGATTTGGGAAGGGGACAAAGTTGTCACCTCATTTTATAGGATCATTCAGAATCCAAGAGAAAATTGGACCCATTGCCTATCATCTTGTACTACCACCCCACTTGCATAAAACTCATAATGTTTTTCATGTATCTGTTCTACGTCATTATGTTGCTAATGAATCACATAAACTAAATTGGAAGTAATTGCAGGTATCGAATGCGGGAACCCTCACGGTAGAACCGTTACGCATATTGGACCGTAGATTCCGATAGCTTAGGAACCGTCTGGTAGACCAAGTTAAGGTCCAGTGGGACAAGTATAGTCCAGGATCTGCTACTTGGGAAGATACCGAGACGTTACGACGATATTTTCCCTCACTTTTTTGACCACCTCAAGAATATGTTTCTAGAAGGTTGGGTGTATGTAACACCACCTTTTGACTTAGACAACCAGGATTACCTAAGGCCTAAACACCTTTATTTCCTATTCACAGTGAAACTATTAAATGATACACTTGAACTTTTAAGACGTATGAACCTTTATGAATGTTTCAATGTATTTGAATAATGATGGATATGATGTGATATATTGTGAGAATGTAAATTTTATGAATGTTTAAATGATATTGATGATGTGGATATGATGCAATATATTGTGAGAATGTAAACTTTATGAATGTTTAAATGTATTTGAATAATGATGGATATGATGCGATATATTGTGAGAATGTAAATTTTATGAATGTTTAAATGTTATTGATGGTGATGGATATGATGCAATATATTGTGAGAATGCAAATTTTATGAATGTTTAAATGCTATTTGAATAATGTTGGATATGATGCAATCTATTATGTGAATGATAATTCTATGAATGGGTAACGTTAATTGAATTATGGGATATTATGAGATCTATTTCTAACTTGAAAACTTTGATGTTAAAGTTGTTGGTACGGGGATACCGAATTGAGATTTTAGTTGTATGCAATTACATGATAATAATGCATAGATGCGTATGCGTTTGTATTACAAACTAATCTGCAGGTCATTGGGCTATGAAATAGCCAAGGGATAATGATAATGAAAGTGGATGTCGTGACCACTGACCGAGAAAAAATATGGTATGAATCTTTGTATGTGAAATTATATTGGTTTGGATGCATTGCTATGATATGTGGACCAGTGCAGGATTTTAGGTGGTGAGACTGCCCAAAACTGAATAGACGATGAAAAAACTCCTAGCAACATGGTGCCACTGTACATTCCATTGTAGGGTGTGGACCCTAGTCATGATTAGGAGGGGTGGAAGCATTTCCCACCGTGTATCCTCTGAAACCTGAAGTCATGGGAGGACGGTGTTAACTCACACTCCCTAGATGTGTGATGATGACTGTCAATTGCCTGTTGGGGAAGCTTGGTCAAGATAGTGACACTTCTACTTATGGGTTCTATTTGGAGTTAGGTCATATAGTTGACACTCCAATATAGTCCAGCAAAGGAAGGATAATAATGAATATGGAAGTAAGTTAGGGAGGAAGGATGAGTAGAAATAGTTGAGAGTGTATGGAGATTTGTCTTATGGTGGAATTTATTGTTTTTCCTTCTGAAAAGAAAATGGGTATATATGAATATTCATAATTATGTAACTAAACTACAATTGTCTAAATAACATGTTGAACTAGATAATAGTAAATAAATGATTTCGCAAACATTTGATTGGTTTATTGTCTTTTATAAAATGAATAGTCTTGTTGAATGGATTGGATGCATATGGAAATTACTATAGATATGATAGTTATTGTTATCATTACATGCATGAGATTTGTATGTACTAGCTACACATGCATTTCTTGCACATGTATACTAGTATGTATGAGTTTTCTTGGCTTACTTACTAATAATGTCAGTTATTTGTTATGAATGTCTGAACCATGTGTCTTTTCCCTAGTATCATAAAATACTTTAACTTCGGGACGAAGTTTCCTGAAGGGTGGGTGTGTGTAACAACCCTATTTAAATAATTGTTAAAGGGTTATTAAGTTTAATTAACTGTCCTAATGTATATTAGTTAAATAATGATTATTAATTAATAATATTAATTAATTAATTATTGTTTAATGTATATTAATCAACTAATTAATTAATTAATTAATTAACTCATTTAATGTTTGGGTAATGAATTAAAGTTTAATAAATTTTAATTTATTTAAAAGAAAACTTAACGTATTGAGGGATGGTTGGCATTGAATGGAGGGATAAGGTGGTTGGCATTGAATGGAGGGATAAGGTTGTTGGCATTGAATGGGGAGGCAGTGAATGGATGGGGGTATATGAGGGGGCAAAGACATTTGAGAGGGGAACTTTTGATTTTAGGAGCAGGGAGAATTTTCGAGAGATGAGGAGATTGTATTGAAGCATTTTTCCAAGGGAGGGATTGGAAAGCTGTATTTTCTGGTTTTAGGCTAGAGGAATTTGTTGGACTATTACAGGGGAGCATTGGTTGCTGGGAGTTTTGGGCTCGAAGGCCAGGAATCCTGGAGCTAGGGAGCCGGATAGGCTCTGTTCCTAGCTGGCAAGGAGGAAAGATTTGGTTTTGGGTAGAGTTTGGGCAAAGCAGGGAGGACAGATAAAGTTGGGGAAACAACATCACTGAGAGGTAATTATGTCATTATCGTTATGATGGTTCACTATTTTACTAAGTTGTGTATGTTTTTTTTTATATATGATTTGTATATCATGTTGCTCAATTATAATTTGTTGAACCATGAACTATTAGTTTGTTAGCTTGTTGAATATAGAACCAAAAAAGAAGTTATAAATATCAATGTTATGTATTAATTAATTTATTAAATTTTAGGTTCTTTTGGAAAGGACCTGACACTATTGGAACTAAGCTTTTGTTGTTCCCTGTTGACGGGTGGGTTTTGGTGCCATGTTTAGCTTCCTATTCGTTGTTTGTTGTTTTCTATTTGTTTTTTTTTATTTGCAGTTTGCAAGTGAGAAATTTCAATACTGGAGATGCTTGAGTCAAAATCCTCTTGCAGAACATCTTTGTATATGAGGAGAAAATACGATTTCATTTTCTTGTATGTCACTGTGGCTGTGATGGAGGTGGGTTATGTGTTGATCATTGGTGATCAGGAAAGAGAAAAAGACACCATTATAGTCATGCTTCTCTGGTCGTAGTAGTCACATACAAAGATGAGCTGCAATAGGATTTTGATCACTCCCAGTATCGAAAAATACCAATCGTGCAAACTTCAAATTTCTTAATTGTTTACATAGTGGGAGGCCTTTGGATGGTCCTCACATCCTTAAATGTTTACCTAGCATGCCTCACAAATTGAAATGTTTTTTTAACAAGTGTGTTACAATACATTTTCCTCTGATTTTTTGATACAATCTTGTGTGTAGTGAATTTGGCCAATATTGTTCTTCACTGACATTCTCGGTTGACTAGTTGATGCTTTCTCATTGGTTCAATGGATGTTTCTTATTGTTGTTTGATTCAACTTTGCAGAGTTGAGGTCCTCCAGCTGTAGTTGGTCCTTTTGGTGCTTGTTCACTAGTTTGTTGTTTGTTTCTTGTTCTTGTTTTCTTCAACTTTGCAAGGTTGGGGTCTTCCATCTACATTTGGACCTGCTGTTGAAGTTCGTAGGCCAGGGGATGCGCTTATGTCATTCCCCATTCACCGGTGGGTCTCAATGTTGCGGTTTCATTCTTGCATTTCTTAACAAGCCTGTTACAATACATTTTCGTCTAATTTTTTTATTTTTTATTTTTACTTCTACAATGTTGTCTGCAGTGAATATGGAAAATATTGTTCTTTAGCGGCATTATTGGTTCACTGTTTGATGCTTTCTTATTTCTTGTTAACTGGTTTCTTGTTTTCCTGTTGATGTTTCTCTTGTTTGTCTGTTGTTGTTATTGTAGTTTGCACGCTTGGGATTATGCAACCGCGATTGGAACTGTACTTCTGTTGTTCCCCATTAACGGGTGGGTTTTGTTGCTAGGTTTACATTCATATTCATTGTTTGTTGTTTTCTATTTCGATTTTTCAAGTGAAAAATTTAAATTCTAGGGATGCTTGGGTCAAAATCTTCTTGCAGAACATCTTCATATGTGAAGAGAAAATTTGATTTCCTTTTTTATATGTCACTGGGTGTTATGGAGGTGGGTTCTGAGTAGCCACATACAAAGATGTTTTTCAAGAGGATTTTGATCCCTCCTAGTATTGAAAATGCTTACTTTCAAACTAGAAAACACACACACACACACACACACACAATGAATAGGGATGCAACCATGGAAGTGAAACTTGCCCGTGAATGGGGAGCGACAGAAGCATAGTTCCAATTGTGGATGTATAATTCCAACCATGCAAACTTCATATCTCTTACATATTTACATAGTGGGAGGCCTTTGGACGGTCCTCAATCTTAAATGTTTACATGGCAAGCCTCACAACCTAAAAAATTTTCTTAACATGCGTGTTACAATATATTCCTATGATTTTTTTATACAATCTTGTGTGCAATAAATTTGGGAAATATTGTCTTCATACTTGTTCACTAGTCTGTTGTTTGTCTCTTGCTCTTATTTTCTTCAACTTTGCAGGGTTGGGCTCTTGCATCCGCAGTTGGACATGTTGTTATAGTTTATAGGCCAGGGTTGCGTTTTTGTCCTTTCCCATTCACCGATGGGTCTTGGTGTCATGGTTTCATTCCTCTTCATTGGTTGTTGTTTACTATTTCCAGTTTGCAAGTAAGAACTTTCAATACTAGGAATGCCTGAGCCAAAATCCTCTTGCAGAACATATTTCGTATGTGACTACTACGACCAAAGAAACATGGGTGTGGCATTGTCCTGGTGTTGTTCTTGAAGTCATTGTTCCCCAAATATCCCACCTCTGTTGCATCCATAGTGACATGGAAAAGGTTGAAAAATATATGACAAGTGCCTTCAGAAGAATACGTGAAGAACATGAAGGAAAGCATATTGATACTATGCAAATGATACATGCACTTGTAAAGACATTGCTTATTCTTCAACAAATCTCTGCTCAACAAACAGTTGATGTTGTACTTTCCTTTCCCCTGGACTGTGGTTCAAGGAAATGTGTCTTCACAAACACATCTCCACTTGAGAAATGCAAATTGGAACATGGTATTACAGTTGGGCCACCAAAAAATACTATTAAGATATAATAATATGAAAAAAATTGCAATAGATATAAACAACATCTCTTTTGAATTGAACCAAAGTTTGTCAAGCTCCAACTATATTTCATAGCTGAGAATGTTTTTCCCATAGTTAATGTGTTTCTATGGCTTCATAATTATGAAAATAAGTGTTGTTGTGTGAGGGATAAAGTTCTTATCTCCCTTTCTTTTTCCTCTTCTATATTTGCTCATTTTTCCCTTTTCTTCTTCCCCTCTATTATCATGGATGATTTTAAGGATGGAAATTTATTTTAAAATGTAGAAACCTTAGAGAATCTTACTAATCATTCATATGCCAACTATAAATGTTTGGAAATATTTTTATAAAAATATTCAAATTTCTAAGGATTTTATATAGTTTGTATAAAATTTTGGCGATTTTTGAGGTAAAATAATTTTATCCTTTATAATTTGGGCAAATAATTTTTAGAATAGCGAATCTTGTTTTTGGAAAAACCATGGAAAATTAACCCATGAGAGAAATTTAGCCCCTAAAATCATCCATGTCTATTATGCGTTTTTGGTTCTATACTTAGTCGTTTTTTTGTGCTCGCGGGTTCCCGGGGTGGAAAACTGACAAATCCTCATATCCATCTATATATTCACATCAATATTTTGATCGACCAACGTTCATTTTCATACTTAGCGAATTTTATGAACGCGGGTTCGTGGATAGGCACTATCGAACTCTGGTTCCCTATGTTCGAGGTATACATCTTGCACCCAAAACTTTGGTGATATACAATTCGACCCCAGACTCCTCAAACTCACAAGCCTGAATATACCTACGATGACTCTTTCTGACTGACCTGCCTTTCCATACTTAGTCGAGTATTCAAAATTGCACAGGTTCATAGGCTCCCAGGTTCATAAAATTTTAAAAGCATTTTTCTCTCCACTCCATCCCCACCACCTTCTGCCCTTCCCAATGCACATTAATTATGATTTTACTAGTGACAACTCACCAGATAGGTTTGAAAATATTGGCATTAATAAGAGGAAATATCGAGGACATCTCCCACTAAAACACATTAACGGATGAATATTATGGGATTTGATGATTTTTTTGCGTCCTTCTTGAATTGGAAAAAAAATGTTGTTTATTTTAGTTTCTTTAAGGCATTGTCATAGTAAGAGTGAAATATTGCACTACCCCAGTGTCATCCACAAACGTGTCATGTCATTTGAGAATATGATTGCATATTGAAATGTTAACTCATGTTATTAGTGACTATTCAACACACATATTCGAAAATATTGGCATTAATAGGCCAAAAGATCGAGGACATCTTCCATTAAAATGAATTAAACCAAGATTTACGGAAGCTTATACTATCATCTTCCAACATTCATTTTAAATACTTATTCCCATTTCTCTCTATCATCGAAAACTTGTGCTTTAAGGTGCCTTTGTTGTAATTTTCCTGGTCATCCACATGTCAGACAACTTAGAGATTCCATTTAGGCCCAATTGAAAGACAAGGGGATGGTTTTATGTGACGTCGGATTTGAGCGCAAAAAATATTGTTAGCCAACAAAAACTCAAACAGAAAAATTCAAGTATCTTATAATTGGTATTCTCCCTGTATTCTAAGCTTTGGTTGGTTGAAAGGACTTCCTGGAGATTTATATGTTGAACTTCTTTGTTTTGTTATTGGAAATTGGAAGGGACTTTCAAGTCACCTGGAAAATGTTCCTTTGTTGAAGTATATATATTCTTCCAACAACACAGATTTGGCAAGTGTATCAAATCATGCAAACCACACAAGAATTTATCTTTCATCAGAGGAGTCGCACATAACGTGGCTTGAAAAATGGTATAGAATATTTGGAAATGACACCAAATTTTAATCCATGCGTGAATATACTCAGAAGGAAATTATAAATTTGGATCCTCACAAATGTGAGAAACTGTATGGGTGGTTGAATCAACATCCTAAAATTACATAAGTTTCTATTTAAAAGTTTATTGAGCTACTTCTAGGTGTGGTAACAGACTTGACAGAAAGTCAAATTCTTTGTCAAAGTTTGTTCGCTGGCCTGTGGATATAGTAATAGACTCCACATACAATCAAATTTTTATTGGTACCACACATTTGTTTCACTATTCCTATGCATATGATTGCATCTGGGTCAAAGAGCTTGCCGATCTTTGCAAGAATATTCTCCTGGTAGTCAAAGGTGGGTATATAAATAGGGAACGAGGCTCTCAAAAGTTTCTGATGCTTGCATCAACATGTAATTGGGAAAAGTTAATGGGAAGGAATTTTGGATTATGGACTTTGCAACACTTTCTGAATATTACTTTATACTACCACCTCCTGCAAGAAGTTTGATGTGTTAAGGTAATGATTTAGTTTCTAAAGATCACCTTTTACTACCACCTTCATGTAATAATTTTGTTTCATTCTTTATAAGAGACCTTGATGTAGTAGGATATTCTAGAGTTGTTTCCACTAAATATCAATATTCTTGTTGTTTCCCTTGCTTTGAATAAGGGGAATGCATTTCTTATGTTGCAGTAGATCTGATATTTGAAAAAAGATGGAAATTTCTTGATGCTTGAAGTATTTCCTTGTCTGGATCAAATAAATCACCATGGCCTCACCACAAGCACCTCTCGATTTGTTCATCAGGATCACAGATCGATAAGGACAGAGTGCCTTCCTGGTCATAGAGTGCTTCCATCACCAGCTTGTGTTTGCATAGGTAATTTTATTTCTACCTTCTTTCTTTTTCCTGGTGGTGGATCCTTCTATCCCAACCAACATGATGGAAATAAACTAGCTCTAGGTAATTTCATCGCTTCCGACGATCTGAGTTGACTATATATTAATTTTTGTTAAATTAAAAAGGTTTACGTGTGCAACCTAATGTTAGACATAGAAAACACAATTTTTTGTTTCTTAAAATATAAAACAATGAATTTTTTTAACACATGGTTGTTTGAAAAGTTTCAGGCATTGTTTAGGATTCACGTCCTTCAAGGATGTTAATTAATCATACAATTAATATTTCTTGTGCCAATAAAATCGAGCCGTCGTCAACTATGGAAATCGAATTAACACCACAATTTCACATAATAGATGTTTGACATGTACCTAATGTTGAGGTCATCATCGCACATGATACCCAACCTCCAAATACTTATGGACTCACAACAATATTGTAATTTTCATCACAAAGAAACACTAAAGTCAATGCTCTTTGCAAGTCTGAAAATCCTGCAGTCTAATTGCTTTGACAAGGACAGGCCTGCTTGTTCACCGTATTACCACCCTGCAGTCAATGGAATTTTTCCCATTTCCACCGCCAGTGTCGATGTCCAAAGCTAAAGCTATCTAGAGCCTAGATTCACCACCAGTGTGGATGCTTGAAGTTGAAGCTACCTAGAGAGTGGGGTCACGACTTGTTACACTTGAAATTAGTACCAATAGTGATCAAAAGTTGATTTTACATCGAGTCTGTTACTCCATACAGAGGTCGCTCAACAATGTTTGAGATAGAAGTTGGATGTATGTCAATTCTGTTACAACTTTGTCATAAAAGGTTCAGTAATTTTAGAATGTTGATTCAAACACGCATATAGTTTCTCACCTTCATGAGGATCCAAATTTATGATTTCCTTCTGAGTATATTCGGGCATGGAGTAATATTTGGTGTCGCTTCCGAATATTCCAAATCATTTTGTGATCCACGATGTCTTCCACCCTTATGAAGAAAGATATATTATGGTGTGATTTGTAGCATTTGATACACTTACCAAATCTGTGTTGTAGTAAGAAGTTATATACTTCAACAGAGGAGCATTTTGCAGGTGACTTGAACGTCCCTTCCAATTTACAGCAATAAAACAAAGAAATTAAAAGTACAAATATTCATGCATGCCTTTCAATGAAACAAATGATCAAATACAAGGAGAATACCAGTCACAACATACTTGAATTTGTTTTTGTCTCAGCTTTTGTTGGCTAACGAGATTCCCCCCCCCCAAACTAATGTCACATAAAACCACTCCCTCTTGTTTGAATTGCATCTCTAATTTGTCTCAGGTGTCGATGACCAGGAAAATTACAAGGAAGGTACCTTAAACCCCAAGTTTTCGATGATATAGGGAAATTAACACTTAGCAAAGTATGGAATGTTGAATAAAAAGCTAATGTAGGCAGGCCATATCTAGAAGAGAAAAACTATTCAAGAAGCTAGGATAGATCTAGCTGGAAGCACCAATGAAGTCCAAGACTCGAAATTGATATTCAACTTGTTGTTTTTAACCAAGCAAGCATTTGATGATCAAGTTGAAATCTATAAAAGATTGTCTACAGGCTTGATTCTTGTACATTTTTTATTTTATTTTGTCTGCGGGAGCCCCAATCACAGTCATTATGGAAAACACATTTAAATTTCAGAGAATATCTATTGAAATATTTCAAGACAACTATTTTGGGAAATAATCTCAGTTGTATTTTATAACCCAGTTTATTTGAATATAGAATATTTGAGGTTTTTGTATGGTGTTTTCCAAGGTCTGATATTGTTTTTTATTTTATTTTGTATTTTATTTTTTAAATTGACTCATTTGCCTATATAGATATTGATATATGAATTCAACCTCTTTCTACAAGAATTTAAGATGCTCTTTGATCCGTGGTTAAACATGCACGACAAACTTTTTTTCTGTTGCCCGACACTTCGATTTAAATAAAAGATACTCTATTCGCTCCTTACATTTTACATGGAAGAATAATTTGTGATAGGACATAGTTATGTGGCACCCACCCTATACTTAAGAAATAAATGGGTGGACCTGTCCTGCTTTCATTCTTTGGGATCCAGTAAATAGAATGAATTAATGACTATTTCAACAAGG
>JZKD02S1918353.1:3449-16154 GCA_000966675.3 Picea glauca
TTTATCAGGCAGGGATCTTAAAATCTTCTGAACTAAGAGTGAGTCATCAAACATCTCACCTAGACCCTTCATGGAATTTACGAGTTCTTCAACTCTTAAAAAATACTTGCTAATTATTTCATCTTCATTCATCTTCAGTTGTTCAAATTTCAATCTGTCAGTTTGAATTTTGGTGCCTTTTACTTTCTCATTTCCTTCATAACTGTTAATAAGTTTATTCCACATTGCTTTGGTAGTATCGAGATGCATCACCTTTACAAACTCAGCTTCAGCAAGTCCATTCAAGATAACATTCATCCCCTTAGCATTAAAACTAAACTCTACCTTATCATCCTTGTTGGCTAGCACAACAGGCTTTGTATATCTAGTCTCTACTACATCCCAAACATTAGTAGCCAAGGCCATTAAATATGTTCTCATTCTAATCTTCCAGAAGGAAAAATTTGTTCCATCAAACAGAGGGGGATTAGAGGCTGAAGTCCCTTCATGACTTGTCATGTTTAAGCTTACNTCCTTGTTGGCTAGCACAACAGGCTTTGTATATCCAGTCTCTACTACATCCCAAACATCAGCACCCAAGGCCATTAAATATGTTCTCATTCTAATCTTCCAGAAGGAAAAATTTGATCCATCAAATAGAGGGGGCTTAGAGGCTGAAGTCCCTTCATGACTTGTCATGTTTAAGCTTACAGATCTACCTTTAAATAAAAGGAACCTGCTCTGATACCAATTGTTGGGAATACTACAACAACTGAGAGGGGGGGTGACTCAGTTGTATATAAGTTTAAACAATTTTAAGTCTGTTAAAACATTATTAATATTTCTTCATGTGGTCATCAACAATATACAACATATGAACAGTAAGAGTAAAGACCATCATTCACACATGAAATACACACAGAGATAGATTTTTCACGAGGAAACCCATAAAGGGAGAAAACCTCTTCTTCTTCTTCGAAATGATAGGAAGTCTTTTGTAGTTCTGTACATCATTTACAATTGAGCACCAACTCAATGTGAGGCTGCTACCTCTATCTTACAAGCTGCAACTTGTTTGAGAGCTCCAACTCTCTAGTTTCTCTAGCACCCACTAGAAGGAAGCACCAACTCCCTGATTATTCCAACACCAACTGGATGGAAGCAACAACTTCCAGTTACACAGGCTCCAACTTGCATAACAGAGAACACCCGTTCTCCCTAGCACCACCCTGCCACCCTAGTTTCTCTAGATGAAACTAGATGGAAGCTACAACTTCCTGTGTTCAAGCACCCACTTGAACTTCTGAGGACAACAATCCTCCCTAGCACCTCCCAACCTCCCTAGAAAAATTAAAAAATGAAAACTCAGACAACTTATTCAGATAAATCACTTCTTACCATTTTACTCTGCTTTGTAAATCTGATCTTCAACAAATTGTTCTGCAATTCTTCTCTTCCTCAACAAGTCTGCTCTACAAATTGTTCTGCAATTCTTCTCTTCCTCAACAGGTCAGCTCTGCAAATTGTTCTGCAATTCTTCTCTTCCTCAACAGCTCTACTCTGCATCACGTTCTTTTGTCATTCTGTTCTTCTTCTACTCTGCCTATCATTTGCTCTGTTTCTGATATACATTTCATTTCATTCTGTACATCAATTAAAACTTCATCCTCAACACCTTCTCCTTTCTCCTTTCTTACTATTTCATTCTTTTTCATACAGAACAACCAACCAGGTTCAGTCTCGCTCATTTTCTTTTATACACGCTTCCTTGACGGTTCCACTTCCCCTTCCAATAGATCATACAAGGACATCTGCCTTCGCAACTGAAATGCTAACCAGTTTGTCATTATCAGTCTGTTTCTCTTAACGGATTCATAACTGAAGAGTTAACAGGTGAGGAAGAACAACAACCCTCCGATCAGTTTCAAACTTTATCCACACCGTTAGATAGTCTTTATAATTCTTGCCTTTTAAACCGGGTTTCAACACTTTCATTTGCTAGCCCTCCTGAGCTTAGCTCCCGATCAACGTGACCGTCACTCCGTGATCTTGTTCTTATCACTTCATCGGAGTTTCCGCACTTACGATGAAATAATGTTTATGTCCATGTGATTCGCGATTTCCCGATTCACGATGCGCTTCAGCCCTCTTGGATGAGCCCTGGTCCACGTGACCGTTACCCATGACCTTTCGTCGGGATTTTGGGGTTTATAATGATAATGTGCATACGTCCTTTGGACCCGCGATATGTCGATCCCCGACTTCCTCTGTACTCCTTACACCTGTCCTCCACTGACTCCTGGGTGGCCCACACGTTATATGCTTTATCAGGAAATCGCGTATCGCGATTTCACGATATCTGATGTTCTAAGTTCTTGTCAATACAAAAACCCGATCCCTGAAATTCCGTGTAGTAAACAGATCAACGATCCAGATTATATTTAGATCTGACGATTGCTATTACGTCGGGAATTCACTCATCACAAAATTGGAATTCTTGTTGCCCTCGATTCTTTGCATTTTGAAATCCCGATTCTCGAAACTCAGATGAAGGATCAGATCAACGGTCCTAGTCATTTCTGGATTCAACGACTGCAATTAAATCACGAAATCGCACATTGTGATTTCGGGTTTCTCGTTTAAGAGGTTTTGACATTGCAAAGTGTTGATTCCCGAAACTCCAACATGGACTAGATTCTACGGTTCAGATTCATTCTGGATTCAACGGCTGCGATTAAATCGTGAAATCGCACATCGCGATTTCGGGTTTCTCATTGATAAGAGGTTTTGACATTGCAAAGTGTCGATTCCCGATCCCTGATACTCCATGCAGAGATTCAACGGTCCAGATCACTTCTAGCTGGATGGCTCAGATTAGATCACGATTTTGAACATCGCGATTACTCCCACTTCCCCTTGTTCTTTAAAGGGCATGCAGGTTATCCTTGATCTGATGATGATTGGGTCTTGCGCTTGGATCTAACGGTCACTGACTCATCTCCACAACCACAACTGTACTCGCCATCAATGACAAGTATACACTGCCTGTTCGCTGGATGTTACATATTTACCAACATGCTATTGAGATATCATCCAACACCGAAGACATTCACACAACCACCAACATTATATTTGAATTATCATAGTTTAAAAGATATTTTTCCTGCATTCATAGATATAGTTTCTTGCTTTCATAGGTTAGAATAAACTTTTATTGCTGCTGTAGTTTAGATAGACTTTGCTTTGATAGATTAGATAGTAGTTTTCTTAACATAGAATAAGAATTAGTTGTTAGTTCTTCTTGCTTTCAATAGAATATATTTCCTTTCATGCATTGGATTGAGCATTTAGATTTCCTTTCATGCATTAGAAATAGTTTTTCATTAGGCATTTAGTTCACTTGCCTCTTAGGCTAGATAGTTATTCAATGAGAAGTTTTACTTGCAGTAGTTAGTTGCCTTTGCTTACTTGTCTTTTTCTTTAGTAGGTTAGTTAGGTGCCTTTGCTTACTTGTATTTTTCTTTAGTAGGTTAGTTAGGTGTCTTTTCTTACTTGTCTATTTTCTTTAATAGGTTAGATAGGTGCTTTTGTTTACTTGCTTATTTATTTGATTTCATAGGGTAGTTGCTCATTGAATGTAGGTTGGCAAGTTAAAGAAGTTTGTTTTTGTCATTTGCTTATTGTTGAACTAGTTTGCTTTACATAGGGTTTTACTTGCTTTCTTAGGAACTATCCATTAATCCTTGGCCCAAAAGTACTTAGGTTACCTAGCTTCAAGTTTCTTAGTCGGGTTTGCTCATTAGATAGGTTTTCTTGAGTAGATTAGCCTTAGATAGCTGCCTTCCTTAGTTAGAATATACTCCTACCAGCCTTCTACCTTTGGCATAGATTTTGCTACAACTCTAAGTTTACTTACCCCAGGTTGACAATTTAATTAAGGGTAGTTTAGTGTCGTTTTAGTACATATAAATCACCTAACAATTGCTACTCTTTTTTATCTGTATATTCTATTTTCCCTATGCTCTTTGTGATCTCGAAAAAACATAAACAAAATGGAAAGTGTTTTCTTGTCTGTATATGTTATTTTCCATGCACTCTGTGTGATCTCAGTAAATCTGAAATAGAAGGAAAACTTGCATTTTTTAGGTAAGCTAACCGAGATATAAATCTTGTTGTCATCAAGAAGTGAATTTTATTTCTTGTGTGAAAAACATTTTTTATGCGAACATTCTCCAAGACTATCATCAACAACAAAAACAACCCCAATCCTCCTAAAAAATATAATATGTTTGGCACTAGGTCACTTGGTTAAAATTTGCTTTATTTCATAAGAGGTCTTGAGTTCAAGTCTCTTTTTTGTTACTTTTTTTGAAACATTTCTTCATCCATTGTAAAGTTTTTTTCAACTTAAATTATAAAAGTGAATCATTGTAAGTATATTTGATATTTTAAGTTATTTATTTTGCATGCAACTTTCATTTATAAAGTAACTTCAATGTAAAAGTGATCCCTACTTATTCTATAAAAGTGGGTCACTTCATAAGCAACTTATTTGTAAAAGTGAGGTTATTAGGAGGGGTATCACGATGTGGACCAACTTCTACCTGCCACATGGATCTTTGGTTACCTTTTATGCCTTATCGCAAAAGGGCATAACTTTCACATCCAAAGTATGTTTTCAATGCCATTTTTTTAAACAACCTATTTTTTCAAGATCTTTCCATCCAAGCAATTGGTTTCATATTTTTTTGTGTGTGTATTTTATATGGAATTTCTCAATGATATTTTGTTTACTAGTACCAACTACTTCTTATGGAAATCCCATATGGAGGATGTATTAGAAAGTAAAGGATTTTACCAGATTACCCACTAACGATGAAAATAAATTCAAATGGGCCAATAATAATGATGAAGCACATGAAATAACCATAATTTCCATCTCTCCTAATTTAAGGTTTCATATTCAAGAAATTGACGACCTTGATGATTCTTAGGAAAAGATTAATGTTGTGTTTGGTAAACACAATATTATTCTAGCCCACCCGTCGGAGAATTAGTTAACGACCTTAAGTCCAAATGATTTTCCTTGCATTGAAGATTACTTATCTAAGTTAAAAACATTTATAATCTTATGTATAGAATATAAAATAGATATGTCGAAATATCGATGGATATATTTTATTCTTGCTAATCTTGGTAGTGCATATTTTGTTTTTATATCTGTTGCAATACTGAGAGGGGGGGTGAATCAATATGAGCACTTTTTACCATTTTCAATCAAAATATATAAAATTCAACTTTATTATGAGAATATAACCATAATCATTACAATTCAACAATATCACATCAGATACACAATACACCAGAATTTACATGGAAACCCAAGTGGGAGAAAACAACATAATGCTTTCTTATATATATATATATATATCAAGAATACATTCATAGGAAGCGCCAATTTCCAAATTCTCCAACACCAACTAGAAGGAGGCACCAACCCCCTTATTTATAGAAACCAACTTGAAGGAAGCTACAACTATCTAAATTATCCATCTATAACTAGAAGGAGGATCCAACCCCCTAGTTTATAGCCTCCAACCCGAAGGAAGCTCCAAATCTCTAAATTCTTTGGATCCAACCAGAAGGAGGCTAAGACCCCCTGATTTATAGGCTCCAACCTGAATAAAGATCCAACTCCTTGTGTTATCCAACACCAACCAGAAGGAGGCTACAACCTCCTTTCCTTTCCCTGTCCATCTTCCCTAAAATATAATTGTAGACTCAAACTGTCACTACCACTAATACTATCACATCAACCTGTAACTGCCATTATCACATCAACTTATCACTGTCACTGTCACATCAACCTGTAACTAATAATCAACCAATCATCCAACATGTCACCATCATTGTCACTGATATATCATCATCAACTAACTGTAACCATATCCACTCACATGGATACAAAAACCATCACCATACCATGTATATCAACCATGTACCAGAACCTGTACCATACCATGTACATCAACCATGTATCAGAACCTGTACCACACCATGTACCAAAACCTGTACCATACCATATACATCAACCATGTATCAAAAATTGTACCTTACCATGTATATTAAGATCACCAAGAAGTGCCTCTAGAAATGTACCATATCATCATCAACTCATGAACCATAACATCACCAATATTCCTCTCGATATCACCAATCATGTACCATAATATATGCCAAGTGTAGGTACCATAACATGAATGATCAACCATATGTGTCAATCATATACCAAAACCATGTACCATGTACCAAGCATAAACTATGTACCAAATGACATGCCTCAACCAAACACCAAAGAATGTGCTTCATACATATGCCACCATATACTAAGTGAATACCTAAACCATGTACCAACATCACAAATATGTGCCTATAACAACCATGGAATATACCAAACCAAATACAAAGGTACCATAACATTAGTCAACCATGTAGCCAAGATATACCTCAAACCATGTGCCTCTAGCATGTGCCAACATCCATAAACCATGTGCCAAGAGATACCATCAAACATGTGCCACATAACTGATGATATTCCTCAATAATATACCATACAGAAAACCATATTCCATGTATCCAATATGTACTTCAAGGAATATACCAAAACTCACAAAGACATGCCTAAAGAATGTGCCAAACCTTCCAATATGCAAGCCTAAAATCACATATAATAACATACCTTTATATTCTATAAAACATGGCTACATCACATCTCAGAACTTACCTTCCTAGGAATCAATAACCTAGTACTATCATCCTCCCAAAATTTTCCTTAGCCTCACAGGACTAATACTAGTCAACTAGTGGGGCCTTGGGGGGCGAGGGTCATACAACCCGCAGGAGGGTGCCTCATGGGAAACCATTATATTAACCTTCATGGGTCAGCTAAACTAGATTTTCTCAGAAACCGTCATTCTCATATGCAATCCCAAAACTTCTCCTTTGCACTTCCTGTACTACCTCAAACTTGCTACCTCAGATTCACCAAATATATCAAGTGTGATCACATAGAAGATATTCAATAAAGTTGTGTGTGTAAGAATGAGAGCCTTATTGAAGTGTATTTATAATTTTACATGTGACTTATTTCCTTAACTTTAAGGTCGGCCTACACTTTCTTTTTATAACCACTTTACCCTTTAATTAATGAATTGTAGAATATTGTTATAACTGTTTGGGGGATTCTTAACCATTCTTCGGAACTTCCAAGTTCATGACCTCATAACTCCTCAACTATGAGGAAATCCACGAAATACAACCTATTGTTGGAAAAAATGTGACAAAGACTATACATATACGAGTGTGTCACTTGCATTTACACTATCCTTCATGTCCTTTTTCCTCAAACAACTTTGGGCTTCATGACCACACCTCTGAGTTTATTGTAGACTTATTCAAAGCATCTTCCAGTGAGTGCCATGATTAAAACAATGCCATAAGGGGAAAACTTTGGAGACTTCTTAAATTTCTCCCATCACATCTATTGACATCAATCAAAACCACTTTTTTTGACATCAATGACAACCAACTATCCAACAATATCCCCCTTTGGCATTGATGGAAACACTCATACTCCAACACTCATATTCTCCCTGTGACCATTTCTCCTCATCTATATCTTCTGATGTTTCCCTCCTTATTTTTCTCTCCCCCTTTGACATCAATGGAAAATGGTATCTCCCTTTGGGGCTACTCCCCATGTCTTCATTCTTCTTATATTTTTCTTTCTCCCCCTTTGACATCATGAGTAAAAGGGTAACTCCCCTTGTCGGTATGTTTTCCCCTATATTCATGCTTCTAATCTGATCTCTCTCTCTGATGATATATCTTCCCTTGAATTCTCTATCAGATGTCATGTAGATAAATATGGGGATTTAATGTATATTCTTTATTTCCTCTCTTCCGGTTCTCTTTGTCCATTGGTGCTTCCTCTTGTAATTCATTGACATATATAAAAATAATTCAAAGTTACTTGAATTCAAATATGATGGAAATATCGTGTTGGATTTCATGTCAAAATGAGGAAAAGAACTACCATAGTGGAATATGACATGGAACTGTAGTAAAATATACATGAATGCTGAGTTACAGGAACATAGTGGACTACTAGAATACATGGGATCTCCTACCTAGTCGATTTCTTTGAAAGAATGAAATTCTTTGTTTAACAATTATGAATTTGGCTCTTTGTATGACAAAAAATCTCAGCCACTCAAACCATTAGTCAAGTTAGAAAAGAAATGGGTCAAGTTGAGTTGGATAAGGATCAGTCAGGAAGATGTGACAAGTTGGGTCAGAGACAATGGAAGTCGACCAAGTCTAAATGACTCAAGTCAAATTTATTCAAGTCAAAATTCATCCAAGTTGAAATTTATCCAAGTCTAAATTCATCCAAGTCGAAATTTATCCAATTCGAAATGTTATCTAGGTTGAGTCGATCGAAGGATGTTATTCGGTCGAAAGGGGGAAGGAAATTCAACCAAAAATGGAAGCCAAGTTGAATTTTTTAGTGACTAGCAGCTGGAAGGAATGTCTGAGGGAGAATTTACTCGCCAACAATGTCATAAATAATGTTTTGAAAGAATGAAAGAACGAAAGAATGAAAATGAAATAATGAGACCATTTTAATTACTACACTGGTCAAGTTGAGTTTTCTTGGTGAGTGTATATTTTGTTGAGATAGGATTGTGATGAACAAAATGAATTTTGGTGAGTTTCCCTCTTGAATACTTTCTCGGGCACTATCATTTCCTAGTGTAGTCAAAGGGAAATTTGTTGATGTATCACCAAGAACCCTTGAGTTTTTTATATGAGCACGATAGTCGATATTTCATAATAATTTTTTTTCATCATTTTTTCTAGGCTGAAGTTGGATGACCCTTCAAAGGAAAACAATTTCTAGCAACCACCAATGGTGAAGATCCACTCAGGTATTCAATTGTTGAATAATTTGTCATTGATGTCAAAGGTTAGTAAGTGATCAAATATATGTCAAAGGTTAATAACTGATCAAATATATGTCAAAGGTTAGTAAGTGATCAAATATATGTCAAAGGTTAATAAGTGATCAAATATATGTCAAAGGTTAGTAAGTGATTAAATATAAATGTGACCTTGGTATCACTTTAATACATACAAAAGTGGAAAATTTAAGTAGAAATGAAGTTTAGCCAAAAGTGGAAATGAAAGCGGACTAAATAAAAATATGACTTTAATAAATAACAAAAGTTGAAAAGTTAGGTGGAAGTGGAGTTTACGCAAAAGATGAGTAAATATGAAAGTGGAATAAAGAAAATGGTAAAAGTGAAATTGGATTAAAGAAAAAAGGTAAAAGTGAAAGTGGAGTTAAAGAAAAAAGGAAAACGTGAAAAAGAACATGGCATGTGAACATGGTATTTCCAAACCATGGTGGTATTTAGCGATGGTAAGGTAAAAAGTGAATTAAATCATGATAGTCAAAATCTATTGATCCAACTGAAAATGTGACTAAACAATCTAAAAGGCACAATGGTTCATTGACATTGTATTAATTAAAATAATATGATTAATATCTTATATGGAAAGACACATACTTATGATGAAGAGATACATTCCTATATTGAAGAGGTGCAATTGTTTAGTTGTATGTGACCATTGGAAAACTATATAAACGAAAATTCTTGTTGAAAGAGGTAGTTTCTCTGTTCTTGAAATATGAAGATCAATAAAAGAGTTAGAGTCCAAGAAAGTAAATGAATACATGCAACAAAATACAAATAAGATAATGAATATTTGAATATTGAAGTACTTATCATAAAAAGGGAGGTTGGTTGGTGCTAGGGTAGGTTGGATCCTGCAAAGGAGGTTGTATTTTACTTCCAGTTGAAGTTGGTAAACTAAGGTGTTGTAGCATATTTTCAGTTAGAGCTGAAGAAAATAGGGATTTGGTCCTTATCTCCAGTCGGTGCTTGTAAAATATAGGGCGTTGCAGCCTCCTTCTAGTCGCTGCTAGTAAAACAGGGAATTTGTGTTTTCTTTGAGTTGGAGCTCATAAATTAAATGTAATATTTATTGAAAATAAGAAGAATATTTGTGAAGTTGGTTTTTCCACATTTAAATTCTATGTATTGTACCTTTGTGTTGATCATTTGTTTTGATTTGATAAAATTAATAATTAAGTGGTTTTAAATTGTTGAAAAATAATGATATTGATTCACCCCCCCCTCTCAGTATTAAACTATATTCCAACAAAATATTCATGGCTTGTCAAGTTCACATCAATAAACACATCATTCAACAATTCACCTCTGATGATATAGCTTTGGCCGATTATTTTTCTTCCCCTATTTTGTTGTGCCTTTCACTGCTTGCCTTCGTATGAATAACTAATTTTACCTGTCAATATGTGTTCATACACTGTCATATATATATCTAGACCTGTAAAGTATATCATTAATCCATCTGTGTCCATATTTCATAAAACTATCCATGACACTGCTACTCAACTACACAAAATGTTGACCCATCTGTCACTTTATAATTATGAATAATTCTTTGAATATTCTGCAACTAATCACTACATATTCCTAGAATCCTCTATACAATCATGAATATCTACCTAAAAAGTGTAATAATGATATTATTCATAATTTTCAGTCGATAATTGCATGGGACTGTTTTATGAAATATGCTCCTCAAACAATCAAACCGTCACAAGACATTGTGCACTTTTGTGATCAAACCACTCTGAAACTACCTTTCCAAATATTGCAAACACTTCAGACTACTTGAAAGATAGTTATTTTATCTGTAGAGATACTTCTTAGACTCCCCTTCTTCAATATTCATAGTTGTTGGGAGTCTCCAAGATATATGGCTCAAAAGGGTGGAGGAATCCACCCTAAAGTGGAGTAATCTTCTTCTTCTATCATCTGAATTTTGATATCTTCCTCTTCAACATCTTCCTGAATTATGACATCTTCCACTTTTACTGTAGGTTCATCATAAAATTGTACTACTGCAAATCCTGAGAGTATGATTTCTAGGACCTATTCTTCATTTACTTTCTCTTTATTCACTTCTTCTTTATCCCTCTGTTCTTTCTTTCTTTTCCAAACCTTCTTGCATTTGATATCAATGTTTTCTCTCATAGAAGTATCCATGATTCTTCTACAATCATGAGATATATGTCCATAGTTTTTTAATTTATAAAATCAAATATTGTATGGGGCCACATATACATTTATTTCTTGAACATTTCTTCTATAAGCTCTGCAATCCACAACTTTATGTTATTAAAAATAAAACAATTACCATAAAATAATTTTTGATACCTAGGAGTGGTTGATATTCTTTGTGATGTATTCCTTTTGAATTCATGCCTTGGTTGATCACGATCTTCTCTGCTATTGTTTCCTTCACAATTATTGAAGCTTATTTGATACCTGAAAATGAAGGGTCTTCTTTGAAATTTGTCTCTTCTGTAATATTATTCTTGAGTTTTCTTCATTTATGGAATTTTCTCCTTTTAGGGCTTGCATTATTCCTTCTTTATAGAGCCTTTGATGACTTATTCATAACTCTTAACCTTCTATTCATTCTTCCTTTCTAGAAAACTATAACATTTCTCTTCATATTTCTTCATTGATGGTGTGTATATTTCTCTCTCTTCTTTGTTATTGCTAATCTTGAAAAATTTAACTCTTAAGGTGACAACTTCTTCTTCAAGATTCTCACAATCTTATTCTTTCTTAATAATCTATATCTTCTTGACTTCATCCTTTCTCTTTGATTCTTCAAGTTGGGTGTGCAAGGAGACAATTTCTTCTTCAAGTATTCTTTCTTGTTCACTGAATTCTCCTTCAAGATTATTTAAGTCCTCAAATATTTCCTTGAGATGGCTAGTCAAAATATTTTCTCTCTTCTCTTCTTCATTTATTTGTGATATTATTTCATCTTCCAAAAAATGTTTTTTCTTTCAATTGATCTTTGATATTTTCTTCAATCACTTTGGCTTCTTCTACTTGGAATTTTAGGTTTGTAATCATCTGATGGACTTCTTCAAAGTTGGGATTTTGAGACCCCTTGTTTATCTCGATCAATTCTTCCTTGGGTGACTTGTTCTTCCTTCTTTATTTTTGCATATCATCTAAAGTGATAATTAATTATGCTTCAAGATTTACTATGCCTTCTTAACAATTTTATTCTTCTGAATTTGTATGATATGAAGAGAATATTTATTCTTTTTCTACTCCAACATATTATTTATTTTGATTAAGATGCTCTGGATCTGTGATAGAATGGGATTCCTTAAAGTATAGATTTTGTAGCTTATCCCAAAGTTCTTTGGATGATGAACATTGTCCCAGTTTGTCTTTTACCAGATTTGGTAATCCTTCCAAGATGAAATCCATTTCTATTTTGTTGTTCCTCTTAAATTTCTCCTTGGTTGCATTCTTTGGTTTCTTTGAACCAATGTATCTTGTAACAACTAAGTACCAAACATCATACCCTTGTGCTCGTAGAAATGATTTCATATTGTTTCTCCACATCTCATAGTTATGATAATTCTTACCATCAAATATTGGTGTTCCTTTAACTTTGTATCTCTTATCCATGATCTAGCTTTCAGTGGTTAGATTGTCTCTGAAGGAACTTAATATGATACCAATTGTTGGAATACTGAGA
>JZKD02S1918353.1:19843-36546 GCA_000966675.3 Picea glauca
GCAACAGGAGAAAAAATCTCACCAAAGTCAATTCCCTCTACCTGGGAATAACCTTTTGCTACTAACCGAGATTTGTATTTCTCCACTTTACCTTGTGCATTAAACTTCTTCTTAAGAAACCATTTTCTACCAATAGATTTTCTTCTAGATGGAAAATCAACTATATCCCATGCCTCATTCTTAT
This sequence comes from Picea glauca, assembly GCA_000966675.3. NCBI lineage: Eukaryota > Viridiplantae > Streptophyta > Pinopsida > Pinales > Pinaceae > Picea > Picea glauca. The sequence goes on from JZKD02S1918353.1 coordinate 20,028, forward strand.
CAAGGCATCCATTTCTTCAACCATGGCCTTCTTCCAAAGTTTAATATCCTATGAATTCACTACTTCCCTGACAGTTCTGGGATCATCATCAGTAATAGATAAAGAAAAATTGGAATGAAAATTAGGTGGACTATACCTTTCTATTTTCCTTCTATCTCTCACTAATCTCCTCAATACTGGGGTATGAGGTTCTTATTCTTCTTCTTCTACTTCCTCTTCTTCAGATGATTCAGATTTTGCATCATCCAACTCAAGCTCTATTTTCTCAAGTTCGTCTTGCATTGGTAGGAATTCCTGTTTGGACACATATTTAACCTCTCTGAAAACAACATCTCAACTGTAAACAATTTTCTTGGTTTATGGGTTCCAAAGCTTATAACCTTTCACACCATATTTATAACCAATAAAGATACACTTTTCAGCCTTTTTATCCATCTTACTTCTATTTTCCTTTGGAACATGTACGTAAGCATCACAACCCAAAACTCTAAGATGTTGAAGAGAGGGTTTCTTTCTAGACCATACCTCATGTGGAGGTTTATCATCCAATGCTGATGAAGGTGATCGATTGACCAGGTAACATGTTGTACCCACTGCCTCTGCCCAAAATTCTTGTCCTAACCCGACACCGCTGAGCATGCTCCTTGCTTTTTCCATCAGTGTCTTGTTCATCCTTTATGCAACTCCATTCTGCTAACAAGTGTATGGAGTCATATTTTGCCTTGATATACCACACTTCTTACATAATTCTTAGAATTCATTTCCGTAGAATTCTCCACCATTATCTGTTCTCAATACCTTTATTTTCTTATCTGTCTAATTTTCTACCAGAGCCTTAAACTCTTTAAATTTATCAAATACCTCAGATTTCTTTCTAAGAAAATAAATCCATGTGTTCCTTGAAAAATCATCTATGAATGAAACATAATACAGAATGCACATATTTCCCTAGGGATGGAACAGGAATAGGTCCAAACACATCACTGTGTATAAACTCTAAGATCCCCTTTTCTCTTGTAGCACCAGATGGGAATCTTACTCGATTCTGTTTACCATATATGAAATGTTCACAGAAATCAAAATGAAGAGTGCAATTAGACAAGCCTTCAAACATACCTTTACCGTGTAGTGTTCGAAGGCCCTTTTCTCTAATATGTCCCAATCTTTGATTCCACAACATGGTCTTCTTTCTAGGGACAATATTGGTCTTGTCTTCTTTATTTCTCTGTTTAGGGACAACAAAACTATTACACCCATTAGTATAAGTGCTTCCCAACAACTTGTACAAAGTTCCACACCGAACTCCCCTCATCAACACCATTGCTCCTAATACCATATTTCAAGTGTTCTTTCCAAATACGGTATCCACTACTGCATCATCCATCTTGCTTACAGATATTAGGCTCCTGGCTAGTTTTGGAATGTGCAGAACCCTAGGAGGTGTTCTAATCCTTCCATCTTTTTTCAGCAACTTAACCCTTCCACGTCCTAAGATTTTTGATGTCGAGTCATCTCCTAGGAATACATCACCACCATCATATTTTTCATATTCAGAGAACCACTCACTGTGAGGAGTCATATGGTATGACGCACCTGAGTTGATCAACCATACATCACGGTATGCATGTGTACTTGTAGATGCTAGGTAAACATCACCTCCTTCTTCAGTGAAGGTTTTCGCCTTTGTGGAAGAGGTACTATCAGATCCCTTTGGGTTTTCAACCTTCTTAGACTTGCAATCTTTCTTATAATGCCCTGTTTTACCACACTTCCAGCATTTTCTCAAATATTTTCTTGGAGACTTAGATCTACCTGTAGATTTAGATCTCCACCCTGAAGGCTTACTAGGGTTCCTGTATTGGGTACGACCTCTTACAAATAAAGTATCTGTGCTATGACTATCCATGCTTTTCCGCCTCATCTCTTCATATAACAAGGATGCAACTACATCCTCATACTTCAATGTAGATTGAGTGGTACTACCTATTGCTACAACTAGATTATCCCAAGAGTCTGGCAAAGAACATAACAAAGTAATACACTTATCTTCTTCTGCAATCGTAATATTAATAGAGCCAAGTTGACTTACTAGAGTATTAAAGTCATTTAGATGTTCTGTCATAGAATCTCCATCTTCCATCCTAAGATGATACGACTAATTTCGAAGAAACAACTTGTTTACCAGGGACTTTGATTGATACAAATTACCCAAATTATCCCATAGTTCCTTGGCTATAGATTCTCCTAAGACATTCAGCAACACCGAATCTGCCAAGCAGAGTCGAATAGTAGTCCTTGCTCTTCTATCCAACTTCTCCCAATCTTCCTTCAACATACCATTAGTTGGTGTACTAGTAGGTTGTGTACCAGTAGCATGTGTGCTAGTAGATGGTGTACCAGTAGGCTATGTACCGGGATCCACAATGATCCATTTTTCTTTGTCTACAATACGGTCCTCCATCTTGAGCTTCCATAGCTCAAATTTTTTACCATTGAACTTCTCTATATCGATTCTAGATGAGCTCTCCATTCCTCTTTCTATACTCGAATCTCCACTACAAAAGCTCCCACTAAACCCAGGTTTATCACAGACCCAAGATAAGATTGATCTATCAAGACCGAGCCAAACCCTCAACAACAAAGGCGTCCCTCTGAAGAAAAAAATGGGCTCTGATACCACATGTAAGTTTTAAACCCATGAAGTAAAGCAATGCATATAGATTCTTAAGAAAAATAGAATTTAATCAATGACTCATTCACATAGTACACAAAGATTTATACTGGAAACCCTCAACCGGGAAAACCTTTCTTATATTCATTATATCGAATTTCACCATTGACTATACAATATATACAATTTTTTTAGGTATTCCATAGATATCAAAACCCTAATCCCTAAAACTGGGATTATTTTTAGTAAATCGCTAAAAATAGGAAAAACCCGCCCAAAAAAAAATTTTGGGGCGCTGCGCGTAACCAGGGGGGCCATACTTGCTCCCCTTGGGACCGCCCTAGGAAAGCACCCGATGCAAATGGCACAAACAAGGAACTAGTACAAGGGATCGTCAGTCGCATTTTTCATATCTGACATGTCCACACACACACATGCAAAGAATATAACACATACCCAACATCTTCAAGTCCTAATCGTCCCTGTTGACATTGCAGATCTTTGCCAATGCATTCTCTAGAATCTTATTAAATGATTCCACTATTCCATTTTCTTGAGGTTGATATGGTGTACTCTTTTGATGATAGACTTCGAACTCCTCATTCATAGCCTTGATAGTACTATTGATGAAGTGAGTGCCTTGGTCACTCATCAAAATCCTTGGGCATCCAAATCTAGTGATCACTTTCTCAAACAGGAAGTGTGTTGTTCTCTCTGGGCTGGAATATTTACTGGTGTTGCTTCTTACCATCTCGCTAATTACTCTATAGTAGTAATGATATACCTTTCTCCTTACCTCTTTGCTGGTGGATTAATTGGTTCCGCAAAATCTATTTCCCATTTGTCAAATACTTGCAAGGTTACTTGTGGTATTAGGGGCATCCCATCCCATATATTAGGTTTTCCAACCCTTTGGCATACATCATATCTCTGACAGTAGTCCTTTTCATCTCTATGAATGGTCGGACACCATAGCCCTTTATGCAATACCTTCTACATGGTATCTTTTCCTGCATAATGTACTCCAACTATTCCCTCATGGGCCTCTACTAAAATCCTATGTATTTCATGTTCTAGTACACATCTTCTCAAGATGTTGTATGCACCCATCTAGTATAATTTTTTTCCTTGGGAAACGTGTCACATTTTTTCCTCACTTTTCATGTTGCCTCGATTTTTGTGTCCATCGTTGGGTAGTTTTTCGGCACATGGTTTTTGTCGATGGTTTTCTATTTCTGGTTAAGGAACTAGGGTTTTTTACTAATCCAGTCCATTGGGTTAGGTTTTTGGATGCCATTGGCTCCTATATGTATATTGTATTGTAAACAATGCATCACTATGAATGAATATAGAATATATTATTTTTCCCAATTTGGGTTTCCAGGGGAAAAATCTCTGTGTAATGTTTGTATTTTCCATTGTATCTTTTCTGTTCTTTTACTAAAAATATATTTGTAGTAAATATTGTACAAGGTTAAAATATACATTTGGTATCAGAGCTTTGTTGGCTTCAGGGGGGTGCCTTTGTGGTCAAGGGTTTGGATCGAGATTGTGATAAGCCTTGTTATAGTGGGATATCTATGGTATATATTTTTCAAGTGAAAATAAATGGTGAGAAATTCGAAAATGGAGATCGAGAAGTTTAATGGGAAATATTTTGAGCTGTATAATCTCAAGATGGAAGATCTGTTGGTGGATAGAGATCAATGGATCAGTGGATTGCAGTAGATCCAGGTACTTCACCTACAGGAACTTTAACAGATGACTGGAAAAATTTGGATCGAAAGACGAAGAGCACAATACAACTGTGTCTCTCAGATTCAGTATTACTGAATGTGTCAGAGGAATATACAACCAAGGATTTATGGTATAAGTTGGGGAATTTATATCAATCTAAGTCTCTAGTAAATAAAATATTCCTGAAAAATAAGTTGTATAATATGAGGATGAGATATGGAGACTCGGTGGCAAATCATTTGAACGCTTTCAATACTGTGGTAAGTCAATTAGTATTTGTTGAGATTAAAATTTCAGATGAAGATAAATGTATCAGTTTATTGTGTTCTTTACCAGACTCATGGGATAGTCTGGTTGTGGCCATAGGTAGTAATACAAATTCATTAAATTTTGATGAAGTGGTCTCATCCTTGTTGTCGGAGGAAATGAGACAGAAGAATATGGAAGGAAAGAGCACAGACACATTATTTGCAAGAGGAGTATCCTAGGAAAGAAATAGATCTAAGTTATCAAGTGGGAGATATAAGTCTAAGGGTATATCTAAAACTCCCAGAAATTTTGTAAAGGTATGTTGGATATGTGGAAAATAAGGGCACTACAAGAAGCAGTGTAGATCCAAAGTTGAAAAAAAGAAAGGATCTGAAGAATCTCCTTCTAAAAAATAAAATACCTCCAAGGAAGAAGGAGGGGATGTGTACTTGGATTCTTTAAGAACAGATACATATCAAGAGGCATGGTTGGTTGAATCAGGTGCATCCTTTCATATGACTACCCACAGGGAGTGGTTCTGTGAATATGAAAGGTATGATGGAGGTAATGTTTTCCTAGGTGATGATTCAACAACCAAAATCATAGGATGAGAGAAAGTCAAGTTGAGGCTAATAGATGGAAGGATTATGACATTGTCTGGTGTTCTGCACATCCCAGGTTTGGGCATAAATTTGATTTCTATAAGAAAAATGGATGATACAAGGGTAAAAACAATATTTGAAAAGGAAACCTACAAGATGGTTCGAGGAACAATGGTGTTGTTGAAGGGAGTTCAGTTTGAAAATCTATATAATATGAAAGGAAGAACCATTAGTGATGGGTGCAATAGTTCCATTATTCCTAATATTCGAGTTGAAGAAGAAATAACTCCTATAGTCTCTGGAGAAAAGGTTATGTTGTGGCATCAAATACTGGGGCATATCAGAGAGAAGGGTCTTTGACTACTACACGGTAAAGGTATGGTTGAAGGTATGTCTAACTGTTCTCTAGATTTTGATTTCTATGAACATTGTGTATATGGGAAGCAGAATCAGGTAAGATTCCCCTCTGGTGCAACGAGGGCAAAAGGAATTTTACATCTAGTTCACAGTGATGTTTTTGGACCTGTGTCGGTCCCATCATTGGGAAAATCTATGTACTATGTCTCATTTATAGATGAATTCTCAAGGAATACTTAGATATATTTCCTCAGTAAGAAATATGAAGTCTTTGACAAGTTTAAAGAGTTCAAGGCTCTTATTGAGAATCAAACAGAGAGAAGAATTAATGTGTTGAGGACATATAATGGCAGAGAGTTCTGCGGGAAGGAATTTTAAGAATTTTGTAAGAAGTGTGGTATAGCAAGGCAGAATATGACTCCATATACACCTCAGTAGAATGGAGTTGTAGAAAGGATGAACAGGACCATGGACACTGATGGAAAAATCAAGGTGCATGCTCAGTGGTGTTGGGTTGGGGCAAGAATTCTAGGTAGAGGTAGTGGGTACTACATGTTACCTGATCAACAAATCACCCTCATCAACACTGGATGACAAGACTCCACAAGAGGTATGGACTGGTAAGAAACCTTCTCTCACACATATCAAGTTATTTGGTTGTGATGCATATGTTAATGTTCCAAAGGAAAACGAGAGTAAGCTAGATAATAAGCCTGGACAATGTATCTTTATTGGATTTAAAGATGGTATCAAAGGTTATAAGCTTTGGAACCCAAAAACTAAGAAGGTAGTGTATAGCCGAGATGTGGTATTTAGAGAAATGAAGGATGTTGTTAAACAAGAAGTCCTACCAAGTAAGGAAGAACCATAGAAAATAAAGTTTGATTTAAGGGATGATGAATCAAACTCTACAGAAGAAAATGAATAAGAAGAAGAATATCCGCATACTCCAGTATTGAGGAGATCGGTTCGAGAAAGAAGGTTACTGGAAAGGTATACTCCATCTAATTTTTGTTCAAATTTTTCTTTGTCTAGTATTGATGACGATCCTAGAACTATCAGGGAGGCAGTGGATTCAGAGGATGGAAATCTCTGGAAAAAGGCCATGGACAAAGAAATGGCAGCCTTGTATAAGAATGAATCTTGGGATCTAGTGGAGTTTCTGACTGGAAGAAATCCCTTGGAATAAAATGGGTATTTAAAAAGAATCTGAATGCAGAAGGAAAAGTGGAGAAATACAAAGATCGATTAGTAACAAAGGGTTATTCCCAGGTTGAGGGAATTGATTTTGGTGGGATTTGTTCTCCTGTTTCTAAGTTAACCTCTATAATATTTCCGTGCTATGTTTTTGCTTCATTTTATTTTGAAGTAGAATATATGGATGTGAAGACAACATTCCTACATGGGGATCTGGAAGAATAAATCTATATGAAGAAGCCAAAAGGATTTGTTGTGAAGGGAAAGAAGGAGTTGATATGCAAGCTTTAAAAGTCCCTGTATGGTTTGAAACAATAACCAATGATGTGGTATAAAAAATTTGATACTTATATGTTGGGACTTGGCTTCACAAGAAGCAAAGAAGATCATTGTGTGTATTTTAAATTAATTGGTGATCATTTGATTTATTTGGTCTTGTATGTGGATGACATGTTGCTGATAGGAAACAACAAGGAGATTATCCAGGATGTGAAAACTCAGTTGTTCTCTAAATTTGACATGAAGGTTCTCGGTTCTTTAAATTTCATTTTGGGAATGGAAATTAAAAGAGATCAGAAAAAGAGGAAACTCTGGTTAAATCCGAGAAAATATGTCGAGACAATATTGAAGAGGTTTAATATGCAGGAATGTAAACTAGTGAAGGTTCATATTCTTGTTGGTGTAAAGTTATCTATGAATCAGTGTCCCAAGACACATCAAGAGGAGGAAGGCATGTCTCATGTTCCATATGCGAGTGTAGTTGGTAGGTTGATGTATGCAATGGTCTGTACTAGACCAGACATTGCAAATTTAGTGGGATTTTTTAGTAGGTATATGTCAAAACTAGGGAAGGAGCATTGGACAACAGTAAAAAGGGTTTTCAGGTATTTGCGTGGTACAACTAGCTATGGATTGTGCTACCAAGGAAGACTAGGATTGGATAGAGTGGTGGATATACATGGATTTGTGGATGCATACTGGGTTGGATATCTAGATCGTATGATATCCACAAGTGGGTATGTGTTTAACCTGTCTGGAGGAGAAATAAGTTGGATGAGCAAAAGACATGTTGTAGTGGCACTTTCAACTACAGAAGTTGAATACATGACAACCAATCATGCAAGTAAGGAGGCAATATGGTTACAAATATTGTGTTCAGGTATTGGTTTTGTATAGGAAGATGTAAGGATAGATTGTGATATTCAGAGTGCAATTTTTCTGGCGAAGAACCCGACTTATCATTCAAAGACAAAGAATATTGATATTCAATATAACTTTGTGAGAGACATGGTTGAAGAAAAGAAAGTATTGATGATTAAGGTGGACACTTTGAAGAATGTTGCAGATTCATTAACAAAATATGTGAGCACTCAAAATTTCTCTTGGTGTAGAGGGTCCATGGGCATTGTTTCCCTTTATTATTGACTATGTAACACTGTAACCCCTTATATGCAAAAAAAACATCAAGTGGGAGAATGTTGGGTATGTGTTATATTATTTGCATGAGTAGTAGTGTCTATATGTTGGGGAGTGTAGGGGGGTTTGAGGGGGGGTGCAGGGGGTTCAACGTTAGCGCCCTCAATTTTTTTTTGCCTTGGGAAATGTGTCACATTTTTTCCTCATTTTCGTGTTGCCTCGATTTTTGTGTCCATTGTTGGGTGGTTTTTCGGCACTTGTTTTTTTCTGATGGTTTTCTATTTCCGGTTAAGGAATTCTGGTTGTTGACTAATCTAGGCCATTGGGTTAGGGTTTTGGATGTCGCTGGATCCTATATGTATATTGTATTTTAAACAATGTATCACTATGAATGAATATAGAATATGTTGGTTTTCACAGTTTGGATTTCTAGGGGGAAAATATCTGTGTAATGTTTGTATTTGCCATTGTATCTTTTTTGTTCTTTTACTAAAAATATGTTTGCAGTAAATATTGTACAAGTTTAAAATCTACATCCAAGATGTGCTTCAAGGCATATACCAAAACGCACAAAGACATGCCTCAAGCATGTGCCAAACCTTCCAAGATGCAAGCCTTAAATCACATAGAATAACATTCCTTTATATTTTATAGAATCTGTCTACATCACATCTCATACAATACCTTCCTAGGCATCAACAACTTGGTACTAGCATCCTCCCCAAAGTTTTCTTAGCCTTGCAGGAATAAGACTAGTCAACTAGTGGGGCCTCGCGAGATGAGGGACGTACAACCCATGGGGGTGCCTCACGTGAAACCAATAGCTTGACCCACAAGAGTCTACTAAACTAGGGTTTCTTAGGAACCCTCACTCTCCTCTACAATCTTGAAAATTCTCCTTCACACTTCCTTCACTTCCTTAGACTTGCTACCTCAGATTCTCCAAATAGATCAAGTGTGCTCACATAGAATATATTAAATAAATTTGTATTTGTAAGAATGTGAGGATTCTTGAAATTTTTTTATACTTGTCCATGTGACTTCTTTCCTTAACTTTAGAGTTGACCTATACTTTATTTTTATAACCACTTTACCCTTTAATTAATGACTTGTAGCATCTTGTTATAACCGGTTAGGGGCTTCTTAACCATTCTTCAGGGCTTCCAACTTCATGACCTCATAAATAATAAACCATGAGGAAATACGTGACGTACCACCTACCGTTGGAAATGACATGAAGAGGAATATCCATTTATGAGTGTGTTACCTACATTTACACTATCCTTCATGTCCTTATTCCTAAAAACCTTTAAGCTTCATGACCACACCCATGGGTTTCTTGTATACTTATTCAAAGCATCTTCCTTTGAGGACCTGTTATAGCCTTAATCTCCACCCTACAGGTCAAAGAGGAATGCATTAGTGGATAGAAGTATTAATGAATCTTTTGTCTAAGGTTTGACCCTTTCTGGAGAATTTTTGGAGGGCCATGCATGACAACTATCATGAAACAAGCGAGGCCTTGCTAGACAACAATGACTCAATAAGTGAGGAATTTCCAAACTTATAGAAAATGGGAGTTACAAGGTGAGGGGAGAGATATGATTTGGATATTAGTGGTAATAGCCTAGGAACTCACATCATTCGAGTTTCTAGTGGCCTCTATAAGATTTGGAAGCTTGTCCTGAGCCTCCTCCAAGAGCTACATAACAAAATAAATCCTTGGACAAGAGGAGGAAGAATTCAATAGAAAAGTTATGCTACCAAAATACAGAATTATTCATCCAGAAGTCATTGGAGCCTAGAATGACAAAGGAGATGTAAGGATAATCAAGGAGCAAGGAGATTGAAGGAGCCTATATCGACACTTAAGGTATGCAATTGTGATTTAATTTTCCATCTATAATTAATACATCATTTGGTGTTTTTGGTTGAATATAAAATGCTTAGATTTGATTCATATTGTTATAGGTCTGATTGAAAACTAAATAGGCCTAGGATTCTAATCCTAAATAGGAAAGTAGAGAATTTTTTGTGTGTGTTTTGTATACAAGGAGCAAGTTGTCAATCTTCGAGTTGGAACTCTAGTAATGCAACATCCAAGATATACAAAAGACCACCTCTTGAAAGGTATGCATATATTCTCCTTTCTATAGGATTATAGTGAATCCATATCTTTGAATCTAGATCTAGGAAACCTTTTAGAAGTCTACCCCCTCTTGTCTAGGATATCTAGGCTTATCCTCGAGAGATCTTATTGATCCATTAAGTGAGATCCCTGTGAGTATTTTTCCCATAACAAGGCCATGCTTAAAGATACACCATAAGGGGATCACTTTGGAGACTTCTTCAATTTCTCCCATCACATATGTTGACATCAATGACAACCACTTATGTTGAAATCAATGAAAACAAACTATACAGCAAAATCAATGAAAACCAAACATCCAATTGTATCTACCTTTTACGCCTCCAGAGAAGCTGCAGGGAGTGCTCATAAAAAAACCTCTCTTGAGTCCTTTTGTGATGATTTGATTTGAGAGAAAGACAATCTTCTGCAACTTGGATTGATTATCACTGCAGGTACATCCAAAAAATCCTTAGTGGTTTGGCATAAAGGTAAACCCAATAATCTAAAGAATCACGATCCTTTCCACAATAACAAGAAAAAAAAGGGTCCCAAACCCTCTCAACTAGCTTCTTCTCCTAATGGTGAAATATCAGAAAAATCTAAAAATAATAAGACTAATGGACATTGAAACATTTGTGGGAAATATGGTAAAGTGGAGTCTAAATTTTTTAAGAAGATTGAAACTTTAGAAGTGGTGATGAAGAAGCAAAACATCAATATTGATTCTAATTCTTCTTCTTCTCATGGACATGCACTTTCTGCTTCTAGATTCTCCTTCAATGCAACTTCTACTTCTTTTTCTGATGAGTGGATTTGTTAGTATAGGGTAAAAATTCTTATGAGAACTATGTAATTAGGGATAGTCAAAGCCTTAATCTGTGTCTTTATCAAGTGAAGAGACTGCCTAGGACCTAACCAAGGAGAAAATATCAACTTACGAGTGATTAATTTGAGGAAAAAGGGCCATTAAATGAATAAACATGGCTTAAATGAAGAAACAATGTTGTGCGTTAGCATGAGAGATTATACCGGTGAACAAGGGTTGTGACCGAGCGATAAAAGTCCATATTACAATGTGTGTCACCAAAGGAAAGATATCGATGGTCCACAATTGAGAACATATCCTATCCAAAGATCTACAGTGGACAAAAAATATTGCATTTGTAACTTTCATATCCTTTAATGAGACTTGGGCATGCAAGAGTGGTTTTGAGTTGAGATATGTTGCTAGTTTTTATTGGTTTCACTTTGATCTTAACAATAGGGAAACTTCTCACTTGGGAATGCAATACCCCCTACGGTATCTTGGAAACCAATTTTCCACTTGTTGACTTAGCGCTTAAGTGGACAATGATGTGGACCACTCATGAACACTCTTGCTCCAACTTGGATATCTACATGGCTATATATGTGACAAGAAGCCAAGGTATAGTCACATTTTTACATGTAGGCACCTAGAGATGGTTGTTTCTGACTAAGAGACACTATTATTCCCCCCCCTTGGGGTCATATCATATACATTTATCCATATATATTCCCCCATTGGGTCATAATAGACACATGGCCTAGACCGACACCATCTAGTTCTAACAGAGGTACCACATGGGAAGCCACATGGATCAATCCTTACTTTCCATACATCCATCATACCTTGATGAAAACATTAATTACATCATCCTAATTTTCACGTGTTCCATTTATTTTGAAGTGGTAGCCAATGTGAAAGTGCCATGTGTCCTCAGATCATTAAAATATGGATAAGGCCATGTTTTAATGGATTTTTTTGCATGGGAAGGCCATCATAAGGGTCAGAATATCGTTTGATATGATCGATCAATGTTATATTGGGTAATAATTGATAATAATCACATTATTAGGTATGATGGATGGGTATTTAGATCATTTTCCATGTCTCAAATGGTGCATTATCAAAGCTTAAGTACAATGGTTTGATTTAACAAATCACTGGTTCTATTAGTAAGATCTTCTGCAACACATTGGAATTCTATAAGAGTAAGCCACATGGAAAGTTACAACCATATTAAAGCACCTTCTCCTTGCTGAATTCATTATTTTGAGCTAATATTATATGGATGGTGATCCACCCGAAGGAGTTTCTTCCCTAAGTAAGCCCTGTTGGCCATATTGGCTTCAAAGGTGTTAGAAAGTCCACTTGTTTTCGCAAAGGGGAGGAAGGCTTTCTCATGTTCTTGTTGGTTCAAACATAATGATAGTAGGACACCATATAATTCATCCTAAGTCACAACTACATTTTTTTCCAGTATCTGAATGAAACAAATGGTAGAGGACCTAGAGGTCAGATCAATGTTTCACCATGTCATGAGGTGACTATAGCTGAGAGGAAATGGCTAGCCATTCTTCCATCCACTGGAAAACCTCAATTTTGAAAAAGTAGAAGGTGCCCAACTCAATAGCTCTATCCTAACAATAAGGTTTTGTGGAAGGATCCAAACTAAACCATCTTGGTGGGTAAAATATTTCAATCAAAGGGCCTTTTACTGATACTTACTGTAGTAAAAATTTCCTTTTTTATTTTATAGGGAATTTCTACTAGAAATATAAGCAGTATGAAGAAGTTGTTAAGAAGTTTATGGATTCAAGAAATAGTTTCCATAATGAGAGAGATATAATTATTCCTATAGGATCATTAGCTCAATTGTTTTGTGCAAACAGAGAAAGGAAGAGTTTTTGAACTTCAAAGTCAAGATATTGGTCTAGCTCAAGTAGAAAGATAGATTATGAGAGGGAAACCATGAGGCTTGTAGGGATTAAATAATTTTGTGTTGTATTAGTCTATAATTCCCATATTTTATTCTTGATTTTCATAGATCTATCTTTCCCATCTCTATAATGTACTCTAAAACATATTAATAAATGATTTAAACAACATTTTGACTCCCTATTTGTTATAAATGTGTGTGGGTTCATTAATGGATGAGATTGATTTCAGTTCTTGACTAGTCTTGTTCATTATATTGCTTGAAATGTTCATATGGATGAAAATTCTATATTAGTGAATGTATTAAGGAATGAGTTGTATGAATGTATGTAATTAAACTCATAATGCATAATTTAAAAAAAAAATGATTTCTTTAATTTTCAATAGGTTTTCTTCACATAAATCCTTGTAATATTTATCTGAATTAGATACCTTGCATGTGCACTCCCTTTCACACAATCATCTATTATTTTTCCCTTGTAATTGTGATACAAAGAGGAGAAATTGTTCCTATTATTTGAAGGCATACCTAATCGTCCTGTCTAGAAGGTGAATGAGATGTGAATATTGAAAATTATGCATATTTCCCTTGGTCAAGAAAGATAGCTTTAAAACCCTTTTATGTGTTTTGGATCAAAGGATCCTTGGAATAATTCCACTAACAACTAGGAATATATTGAGGACTAACATACTTAAATGACACCATTTCCAGGGATGGAATTGTGAAGTTATTTTTCCCTGGGAAACGATAAAGAATATTGTTGATTCTTGATGGTGAACAAGATTTAGACACAAAGGTTGTTTACCTTTCACTTGGTGACTCTGCATAGGAAAATATCACATCAACAAGGAAGCATACCAGAGCTAATCCTGATTCTACAAGCATTCTAGTGTTATTGGATCCATAAAAACTAATAGATCATAGAAACATCCAAGAAATAATTTAGACTAGAGTAATCCTAATATTGATCTTTTTTCCTTCTACCAGTCAAGAAATATATAATTTTTATAGGATACCATGTACACCTCCATACGATCATTATTCTATACAATTTCCTAGTCAACCATTAATCCATTTCCAGAATTCCCATTAGTAATTTGTATAGGACATTCTTGAAAAATACTAGACCTCCCCTATTTATAGAATAAAGTAACCTAATCCTCAAGCATATAATGGATAGGAAAGGAGGAGAAGGAAATAAGATATGGGTTGTTGCATATTGTCCATAAATGAAGCATCTTAACAATCCCCTTGAATAGAGATTGTACCTGATATAGATGAGGTGACATTTGATGGAATGTGGAAGTTATAATTTGATGGAGTTGATTCAAAATAAGGTTCTAGAGTAGGGATAGATGATGTCTCCAAAGAATAAGAAAATTATGTTATCTTATAAATTTTAGTTTGAATCTAGTAACAATGTGGTTGAATATAATGCTTTGGTATTGGGGTTGGAGACTGCTAGGAAGATGAAGATTGCATACTTGTAAGTTTTTGGAGACTATGAGATAGTGGTACACCATGTAAGAAGTATTTATCAGAACAAACACCCTAGAATGAGTGCCTAGAGAAATCTGATTTTGGATCTAATTGAAAATTTCTTTATATATTTTAGCATTATTGTTGTCCATAGATATTTAAATTAGCAAGAAGATTCATTATCCATAGCTGCTAGTACTTTCAAAACACCAATAACCCCTCAAACAAAATATGAAGTGGAAATGAGGTACATACCTTCTATCCCAAACAATGTTAATCATTGGAGAGTTTTTGAAAATGACCAATAGTTAAGAAGATTTATGGAACTAGTGAATAAATGTTTCTCTACTCATCTTGACAATGAAGAAAAACTAGAAGAGGGTGACGAAGCTAGTAGTGATTGTCATACTAATAGCCATTTCAACAACCACATGTCATCTCATAAAATGATACAATTAAAAAATAATTTTATTCCTAAAGGCATAGTTCACTTGGAACAACTGTTTGATAAGAATTATGTACCTAGTAAGCCTATTGTCTTACCAAAATATGAAATCATAGAAAGATATAATTTGGGGACTAGTCGGGAGCTTAAATGTGTTAAAATGTCTAAAGATTTGTAACATGAACTTAAGAAAAAATATGTATACCTATTTAAGGAATATGTGGATTTGTTTTCTTTGTTAAAGACTTATGGATCCTTTATTATTCAACATAGAATACCTCTAAATCTAGGGAAAAAGTTGATACAAGCCAACCCCATGTTTCTACCCATTATAGAGAAGGAAGTTATAAAACTTATGGATGCAAAGATTATAATTCCTTTGAGGTATTTTGAGTGGGTAGATAATTTAGTTCCCGTGAGGAAGAAAAATGGAGAGATTAGATTTTGTGTTGACTTCATAAATCTAAACAAATGTTCTTTGAAAGATAACTACCACTTACCCAAGATGGACCATATAATCCAAAAGGTAGTTGGGGCCTCTAGAATATCGATGATGGATGAATTCTATGGTTATAATCAAGTGGATATGCACTTGGATGACAGATATAAGACCTCTTTTACAACTCATTGGGGAGCATTTATGTATGAAAACATGTCGTTTGGACTTATAAATGCAGGGGCCAAATTTCAAAGAGAAGCGAATATATCTTTTGTTGGAGAAAAGGATCAACTCATTGTAATATGTATTGATGATATGATACTATTTTCAAAATTTGATCAAGAAAATATCAAACATTTGAGGTAGACTTTCACTAAATGTAGAAAAATTGGATTATCTTTAAATCCCAAAAAATATTTATTTTCCATGAAGGAAGGAAAGTTGCTAGGCCATATAGTATCTAAGGATGGGGTCAAGATCAATCCTGAAAGAGTTGAGGTCATCATAATAATTTGTTTACCAAGAAATAAAAAAGAACTGTAGTATTTTCTGGGAAAGATAATTTTCTTAGAAGATTCATGCCAAACTTTGTTGAAATTTTGAAAAATATCATTGATATGCTGAAGAAAGACAATGAAATTAAGTGGAATATTGAGTATAAGGGTTCCTTTGAACAAATTAAAAGGGATCTAGGAGAATCCATGGTTTTAGTTAGCCCAGATTAAGACAATCCCTTTCTAGTTTTCTATTTTTCTTCTGAGAATACCATAAAAATTGTCCTATTACAAAAAAATGATGATGGCCATGAGTAGCCTATTTCATTTTTCAGCAAGGAATTTAGAGCTGTTGAGATGAAATATAATATCATGGAGACATTCATATGCTCTAGTTAAAGCCCTGAAGGATTTCAAGGATTATTGTTTTCATTCTAGGATCATAGCTGTTGGATCATGTTGTCATTGATGCCAATGGTTTGATTGATTGATTTCAAGTGATTGATTGATGTCAAAGGATTGATTGATTGATGATTGATGTAATATAATATGTATTGTCCT
>JZKD02S1918353.1:48549-58889 GCA_000966675.3 Picea glauca
CCGAGTTTTTTCCCGCCAAAAAACCCATTTTCCTCATTTTCACCATTTTCGCCCATTTTTACCATGTCTTCTTCCGACGGAGATCCTGAGCAAACGGAGGCGAATTTTAAAAATCTGAGAGAGGTTTTTGGTCAGCACAGAATGAGGAACAAAACCCTTTTTTCGGTTTTTTCAACGGATTTACGAGCAGAGCAGGTCGAAGGCATCTTCAAGGCCTATTTTTCCAGATTTGCCATTTTCAGTTTCAGTCCCGATTTTGCAGGAGCTGCCACGGCCAGCTGGAGATGAATTTTGAGAAACCGAAGGAGGATTTTGTCCAGAACATGCCCATATACAATAACCTCTTTCAGTTTTCACCCAGGTGTCATATTTGAAGAGAGAATCACGTCTGAATGGACCCCTGTTTCGCAGAAAAAACGGTCCCATTTCTCATAACAGAAAACTCCGAATTTGATGGGAGTGATGGCTATTTTCGGTCGAGACGGTTGAACCGAATCTCGGAACTTGAGGAGGAGAGCTATACTATTTATTGATATGATTTTAATGTAATAGGGTTGGATCTTCACGCCCTGTGGCTATCGAGCTGTAACATTTTTGAACTGATCTTCCATTAATGAAAGAGGCTCTTTACATGATTCCTGTGCATGTTTACTGGTGATGTGATTTTCTCTGTTGAATGTTCCTCGCTCTGTGATCATCTTGTTTTTCTATAACTAATCTGTACGAATAGCGTTATGTTGTAGGATTTATTCCTGATACCCTACTTCCGATTCTACAGATTTGAATGTTCATCTTCTCAATATCTTCAATCAAGAGATTCTTAAGTGCTTGTTGGTTGGAGTTATTTCCTTTTCTTTTCTTCTGATCATCATTTAAACTATTGAAGATCCAGTGAGTGTGTTATCTTGCCTTGTGAAGGGTTTCTTCAGCTTTCTGGTTGTATCTCAGATTTGATTAACTACAGACCCCATAGCCCAATGGATGTGTAAGCTGTCTCAGCCAACTTATAAACCCTTTTACAATAAACCCTCGTTCTTCATAACTAGCCTAATATCATTTTCAAACAAAGCTATATTACATAGAGAGATCCCTCTATGAGTCTTGGAGGGCTAGATCCAAGACTCGAAGCGGTTCTGATGTTGCCTCTGTGATTGCCTTTTAGCCTTGGGAAAAATTACAGAGTGCTAACAGGTTCATCCCCCAATTCCACAACCTGTGATGTAGTAGGTACTGCGCAGACCAAATGAATGGATTGATGTACTTCATTTATTTACTTTTCGATCCTGTCATATATTTCATCCTACTTCCCTCCATATCTATGCAATATGTCCTCGAAATCATCCTCCAAGGCTCCGCAGACCAAACTGATTTCATCTTCTGTGAGCATTGCCTCTAACCAGGGCTTACCAATGCACGTCTTCTTTCTTGTTGAAGGTTTCTATGGAAAAACCTTCCTCTTCTATGGTGTTATTGTTTCAACAGGGGGATATTTCTGCAGTGTAGCTTCCCCTTCTCCTTTCTTTTCTCCTTCATCCCCTCCTCCTTGTCCATTTTCTTCATCTCCTCTGTTGGATTACTGAGAGGGTGGGTGAATCAATAATCGAGCAATTTATTCATTTTTAATCATATAATCCAAGTGTTATATCAATGTAGAATTATCATCTAATAACTACTGAGTAAATAAGCAATGAACAAATGAACAATCATACACATACACAGTATGCCATTGTTTTACGTGGAAACCCAAAGTGGGAGAAAACCACATAATGCTTTTTCTTATGTCTCGAAGAGTTACTTCATTGGAAGCAACAACTTCCTTTGTTTTCTAGCTGCAACTAGAAGGAGGCTCCAACCCCCTTGTTTCTCAAGCTACAACCTGAAGGAAGCTCCAAATCCCATATTCTCTGGCTACAACCAGAAGGAGGCTACAACCCCTTATGTTCTCCGACTACAACCAGAAGGTGGCTACAACCACCTGTCCTTGCCCCATTCAACCTCCCTGAAGTAGAAGTAGAATGATGAAACCACTGTCACACTATCACTGTGATATATACCACTATAAACCTATACCAATAAACCTGAACCATGCATCAACCATGCATCAACTTGTACCTCAACCTGTAATCAACCTGTACCATAAACAAGTGCATAAAAAATGCACCAATCTGTAATAAACATGTACCATAAACAAGTGCATCCAACCATGTACCAAGTATGTACCAATCATGTGTCAACTACTCATCAACTATGACTCATCAATATGTACCAACATCATCAACTATACACCTCATGTATGTGCCAAATCATCAACTACTTGTCTCAACCATGTACCCAACATGTACCTTAACCAAAAGCCCCCATCAATTTCATCATCCAAATATGATTTGTAAATCTGTAATAGAGCTAGTGTATATGATCACATACCTGCAAAACTTCATTAACTTTAACAACAAGAGACTAGCATTTTCATCAAACTTTTCTTTAGTCTCACATGACTAGTTTTTGGATTAGTCAACAACCCTAACTTGAAATAATAATAACTATGTACTCATAATGAATAAAGATATGAAACTAATATACAATGTTATTCAGTTTGTTTAATGTAATTCCTCCATGTGTCACTACTTGGAACCTCTCAGAAAAGGAGTTATAGAAATTATGACATACCTTGCTAAATTCTGGATTATTCTAGAGAGTGACCTTGTAGAACGTGCACCGCACGAAATATTTGTTGAATCGATCTGAAAATGTTACAAAACATACTATAGACTGTAATCTAACCAACACATTTTTCCTTACTGAATTTTTATCTGTTATGAAGAAGTTATGACGTTTTTACCCGAAACACCTGTTTTAGACTAGTTTCAGGACAATCCACAAACCCTATTTTCCACGGAGTGTAACTCCAAAAATACAACGACCCACAAGAAAAATTGTTTACCATAGATACTTGGATATGTTTCCTTAATG
This sequence comes from Picea glauca, assembly GCA_000966675.3. NCBI lineage: Eukaryota > Viridiplantae > Streptophyta > Pinopsida > Pinales > Pinaceae > Picea > Picea glauca. The sequence goes on from JZKD02S1918353.1 coordinate 51,520, forward strand.
GACTATCAATTTCACGGTCTGAATCATTCTAGAAAAAACGTTAATGCGAAAATGATGAGATGACCTGTAAATAACATACCTTAGAAAGCATCATCAAAATAATTTATCCTCCCTTGAATTCCGGCCTTATTTTCTTCACCTTCCCTCTGAAATTAGGCTTAGATATCCTTTGGTTACCTCAATAACCTATAGATATTCAATATGCTCAAGTGTGATGTAAAATGAGAGAGCCTTGCCTCTTATTTAGACTCTCCATCTTCTAGGTCACTTAACCTATTTCTAGGTCACTTAACTCATTAATAGGTCACTTAACCTATTTCTAGGTCACTTAACCCATTTCTAGGTCACTTAACCTATTTCTACATCACTTAACCCATTTATAGGCCAATTAACCTATTTTCCTCATTTTTAGGGTTAACCACTTTCCATAATTAGAAAGTTCTCCATTACTTTATCATTTAAATATTCCTCCTTGACTTTGTCACCTCACTTTATCATTTAAATAATCTTCTTTGATTTTGTCACTTCACTTTGTTATTTAAATAATCCTTCTTGACTTTGTCACTTTACTTTATCATTTAAATCATATTTTCTTCTTTGCAAGCTCTTTGACTTCTTTGACCTTTTGGGGCTTCAATCCAACATATGAGGGACCTCCAACTTCGTAAGGCGATAACTCTCAAACCGTGAGGAGTTATGTGACGTTCCACATACCACCAAAAATGGAATGGAATGTACTATCCATATAGAATAATATTACCTTCAAATATATTAAAACTCATACATGTACTATCCATTACCCAAACCTTTGTGCTACTATAATTCACTACCATACTTTCTTCAAGGGTTGAAATCAATGAAAACCAGCCTTAATCAACAATCTCCCCATTTTCCATTGATGAAAACACTCTGAAACACTGAAATAATTTCATGAAATACTGAAGTCATATCACTGATGCTCCCCCTGGAACCATGCCTCTGTCCTCTGCATGTCTGTGACCATTTCTCCCCTTGGAATCATGCCTCTGTCCTCTACATCTGATAAATCTCTCCCCCTTTGTCATCAATGAAAAAGGCATCTTTCCATCCTGGGTTTCTCCCCCTTACTGAACTGTCCTCTTTATGGTGCTTTCTCGTGTACATCTAAGACATATGTTTTTTTTCGTTTGTTAGTTAGTTTTTCTGTGACATGTGGGACTAACCTGTGGCTAAGAAACCATGAATAAGGGGCATCTAAGCCATCAAAATCACCTGGGGATCACACCCGGCCTGAGCCACGCCAACCCTTAACATGGCTAGATTTTTTGTCCCCGCAGGTTTCAAACCGATGACTTTAACATCACAGAGCGCCTTAACAACACACTCCGTCACCAATTGTCCTACACCTCGGGGACATGTACATATAAGAAATATAATATAAGCATTCAAAATCATTCATTTTGGAGTAGAAATAACTATGAGTCTCTGGTGAAGATACTCAAAGGCTCCCATGGAAGTGGTTTTGTAAATCTGTCTGCCACTTGTTCTTTTGTGCCCACATACTCAACTCTGATTTTATTTTCTGCAACCTGTTCCTATAGAAAGTGATACTTGATTGGAATGTGATTAGTCTTGGAGTGCATCACTAGGTTCTTTGAGATATTGATGGCGCTTGTATTATCACAATAGATTGGGATGGGCTCATCATATTCAACCTGTATATCTGTCAAAGTTCATTTCATCCAAAGAACCTATGTACAACATGTTGCTGCTGCAATATACTCTACCTCGGTTGTAGATAGAGATACTGATGATTATTTCTTACTTAGCCATGATACTAAACACTCACCCAAGTAGAACGTTGCTCCACTAGTTCTTGGTCGGTCATCAATATAACCTACCCAATTTGCATTTGTGTAGGCAATAAGAGATAGATCCTTTCCTTTTTGACACCATAATCCAAACTCTTCTGTTCCTTTGAGATATCTGAAAATACTCTTCACTGCTAACACATGTGATTCCTTTGGTGTTTCTTGAAATCATGCCACCTATCCAACTGCTTCCATTACATATGGTCTAGATGCTATCACATATAGTAGGCTACCAATCATTGACCTGTATTGCCTCTGATTTGTATACTTTGAATCATTATCTTTTCTTAACTTGCAACTGGTTTGCATGGGAGTGATAACTGGTTTGCAATCTTCCATTCCGAACCTCTTTATCATTTCTATGATATACTTGATTTGATAAATAAAAATTCCTTGGTTGATTTGACGTATCTGAAGTCCCATAAAGAAGGATAGTTCTCCAAGTAATGAAATTTCAAATTCATTATGCATATCCTTTGCAAATTTCTGGCTTAACTTGTCATCATCACTACCAAAAATAATATCATCAACATAAACTTCAATTAATAAAATATTACCTTGACTTACCTTGATGTAGAGGTTTTTGTCTGCACTTCCTTTTCTGAACCCTGCCTGCTGTAGATATTTATCCAGTCTAGAGTACCATGCTCTAGGAGACTGTTTTAGACCATACAAGGCCTTCTTTAATTTTCACACATAGTCTGCATTCTATGACAACTGAAATCCTTCTGGTTGTTCAATGTAGACTTCTTCTTCAAGTTCCCCATTTAGAAAAAATGATTTTACATCCATCTGATACACTTTAATATTTTTGGAGCATGCATAATCTAAAATAAATCAGATTGCTTCCATTATGGCAACTAGAGAAAATGTCTCTTAAAAGTTGACTCCTTCAACCTTTTCATATTCTTTACATACCAATCTATCTTTATTCCTTGTAACCTGTCTTATCCTTTGGTTTTGGAACCAATTCCCAAGTGTCATTTTTCTCTATTTTATCAAATTTTTCATCCATGGCCTTGTTCCAAAATTCATCCTTGTTGGCCTCTTCAAAATAGGTTGGTTCAATCGTATATGTGAGTTTTAGGTGTGTTTGTTCTAGTGAATGGATTCTTCTTCTAGTCTCAACTCTTGCGTCTTTGTTTCCGACAATCTGGTCTGAAGCATGATTCTTCTGTACTCGTCTCCTAGGTGTCTTTGGAGGCACTTGCTAAACTTATTCTTCTACTTCTGTCGGATTCTCTTCATCTTCCTCTTCTACTTCCTTTTCATCTTTAGATTCTTCTTCAAAAAGTTGTTCCATTGATTCATTTTCTTCTTTCTTTGATTCTGGTCTAACCGTTTCATCAATTTTTAGGTTGATGATTTCTACAACTTTGTTCAATCTCAGATTGTAACACTTGTATGATTTCCTTGTACTTGAGTAACCGACAAGTACTCTTTTGTCCACACGAAAGTCAAAATTTACCATTTGGCCATCTTCTCTTTTGATGTAGCATTTGCTTCCAAAAACTTTGAAGTGATTTACATTTGTTGGTCTTCCTTTCCATAGATCGTAGGGAGTTTTTTTAGTGATGTTTATGAGAATTACTTTGTTTTGAATGTGAACTATTGTATGCACTGCCTATGTCTAAAAAATATCTGTCAATTTTCAATCCATTAGCATTGTTTGAGCCATTTCCTGTAATGTACTATTCTTTCTTTCAACAACTCCATTCTCTTGAGGTGTCCCAGAAACGAAGAATTGCCTTTTTATTCCATCACTGTTGCAGTAGTCCATAAATTCATTTGAAGTGAACTCTCCTGCATTATCAGATCTCACGTATTTGATTTTTGAATCCATTTCATTTTCAACCATTTCCTTGTAGATCTTGAAGTTTTCAAAAGCTTCTCACTTATTCTTGAGAAAGCAAATTGTGGTCATTCTTGTATAATAATCAACTAATAAAATACAGTATTTCTCACCTTTTAAGCTCTTTATTGTAGTTGGTCCAACTAGATTAGTATGCACAATTTCCAGTGGTCTTGTCGTTGAATATTCCTTTGATTTGAACCTGGTCTTTGTTTGCTTTCCTTGTTGAAAATGCTTGCATAAAGTGTTGGTTGGTTTCGTGTTCTGTGGCATTTCTCTAACTACTTCTCTTTTGCTAACTTTGACAAGGTTATCAAAATGTATGTGAACCATTCTTCTGTGCCATAACCAAATTTCATCTTCCTTTTCTAGACAACACTTTTCATTTCCAATTTCACTTAACACATATATGTTTCTTGAATTTCTCGCAGCTATAGCAATCAATTTCCCTGAACCTTCTTTTCTTATCTCACACTTTTGTGAATTGAAAGTAACTTTATGACCTTGGTCACACATTTTACTCACACTTAGAAGATTATGTTTCATATATTCTACTAGTAGAACATTTTCTTCCTTTGTATTCTTGTTCCCAATTCTGATTGCACCTTTTCCAATGATTTTGGTTGAATCATCATTTTCGAAGGAGACTGATCCATCTCTTTCCTTTCGTAATGTAAGAAACCTATCGCTATCACCTATCATGTGTTTTGAACACCCACTGTCAACATACCAACCATGTTTCTTCTGCTTATCATGTAGAGTGAGTGTCCATTCTTCATTGCTATACTGATCATGCTTTATTATCCATGTCCATTTCTGAGGTTCATGTCTGTGACTGTTGTTATTCTGTTGGGGTTCTCTAGGAGGGACTTTCATTCTACAATATTTGGTCATGTGTCCAAAATTGTTACATTTGTAACATTACACTTCAGTGCTCAAAGATTCAAACATGTTGTAACTTATTCTCCGTGTTTCACTAGGCCTTCTTGGATAACCCCTTTGTGTATGACTTTCAAAGTTGTTTGTGTTCCTGTTGTTAGCTCTACAATTCACAGCTTTATGTCCAAAATTATTACATGCATAACATAAACCAAAAAAGATAGTTTGATACCTGGGAGTTGAAGATCTTCTGAAAGGAGGTACTCTTATAAATTCTTCTTCTTCCTAAGGCCTATCTGTCAGTTGTTGATTCTGAAATCTAAATATTCTCGGTGGAGGAGTGTCCCTGTAATCTTCCTTGTAGATATTCCTATCCCCCTTGATTGTTTTTGCATAACTTTTTGGATATGTTTCTTGCTCTGTTCGTTTGGAGCTTGATCCTTTTTCTGTCTGATTGTATCCAAGTTTGGAATTGTCATTCTGATATTTTTGACTGTTGGTAATGTCATCCAAAACTTTTGAGTTGTTCTGCATATTTTTCTTTTCAAGATCCTTTCTTAATGTGACAATCTCTACTTCCAAATTTCCAATGATCTTGTCTTTTTCTTCTAGCTATTCTTTGAGTGCTTCTTCAATTATTTTATCTTCTTCTATTTGAACCTTCAAATTTGTGATCATTTGTTCTAGTTCTTGAGTGTCTTCTTTCTTGTCTAGTTTTGCTTGTAGTTTCTTGTTTTTCTTCTTTTCTCTTCTGATAACTTCTATGGCACACATTAATTCCTCTCGGTAGTCAAATTCTGCCTCTTAAATTTCTTCTTCGACTTCTTCATATTCTTCTTCAGATTCTTCATATTCTTCTTCGGAGTCTTCTTTATCAGATACTTCTATTGCCATGAATACAACTCTTTTTGTCTCACTGTCACTGACTTCATTTGATGATGAGATGTCTTCTTTGGTGCATACGTTTTTCTTGAAAACTTTCTTTGCGGTTCTTTTGCCTTTATATGTTTGTTTTCCTTTTGAGTAACCTTCATCATTTCTCTTTTTATTATAAGGACATTTTTTAGCAAAATGACCAATACCATCACAATTAAAACAAATTAAAGGAATCTTACCTCTATACCTACCATCGGTTCCCTTGTTTAGTCTTTTGACAAAGTTGGCCACTTCTTCATCATCTTTTGAGACGTCACTGCTGCTTCTATGTTCTTCTTTTTGCCTTCCCTTTTTCTTTGAATTTTTGGATGCTTTGAAGGCTGCTTCTTTTATATTTGAATTTTCTTGTTCAGTTCTCATTTCATATGCTGTGAAGATTCCATGTAATTCATCCATGCTTATTGAGTTTAGATCTGATCTTTCTTCTAGTGTTGATATCTTAGGGTCAAATATCATAGGAAGAGATCTTAGTACTTTTTGAACAATTACAGATTATTTGATTTCTTCTCCCAATCCTATGATTTCATTTACTGTTTCATAAACTCATAAAAGGTAATCTGCAATATTCTCATCTTCCTTCATCTTAAGTTGTTCAAACTGACCTCTGTAAGTTTCAAGATTTGCTTCTTTGAATTTTCAATCTCCTTCATAAATATTTTTAAGTTTGTCCCAAATCTCTTTAGCGGATTTACAATGTGCAACTTTGGTGAATATTGTTTCAATAAGACCATTAAGAAGTGCTTTGGAATTATTTCGACTGAGTTTCATTGCTTTGTCATTTGTTGGCGGAACTGTTGGTGTTGTGTATCCATCTACAATTGATTTCCAAATTTCCAATCCCTGTGCCTATATATATGTTTTCATCCTTATGCTCCAAAATGCATACTTCTGTCCATTGAATTGTGGTATTCCATTTTTATACAAGTTGTTTCTCTCCATGATCTACCTTTCATTGGTTAAAATGATTTCTGAAGGAACCTACTCTGATACCAATTGTTGGTTTACTAAAATGGGGGGTGAATCAGTAATAGAGAAATTTAATCCGTTTTAACCATATAATCCAAGTGTTATATCAATGTAGAATTATCATCCAATAACTGCAGAGTAAATAACCAATGAACAAATGAACAATCATACACATACACAGTACACCAATGTTTTACGTGGAAACCCAAAGTGGGAGAAAACCACAAAATGCTTTTTCTGATATGTCTTGAAGAATTACATTCATTGGAAGCACCAACTTCCTTTGTTTTCTAGTTGCAACTAGAAGGAGGCTCCAACCCCTTTGTTTCTCAGGATACAACTTGAAGGAAGCTCTAACTCTCCTATTCTCTAGCAACAACCAGAAGGAGGATACAACCCCCTATGTTCTTTGGCTACAACCGGAAGGTGGATACAACCACCTGTCCTTGCCCCGTACAACCACCATGAAGTAGAAGTAGAATGATGGAACCATTGTCACACTATCACTGTAAGATATACCACTGTAAACCTGTACCAATAAACCTGAACCATGCATCAACTTGTACCTCAACCTGTAATCAACATGTACCTCAACCTGTAATCAACCTGTACCATAAACAAGTGCATCAACCATGCACCAACCTGTACAAAACAACCTGTAATCAACCAGTACCATAAACAAGTGCATCCAACCATGTACCAAGTATGTAACAATCATGTGTCAACTACTCATCAACTATGACTCATCAATATGTACCAACATCATCAACTTTACACCTCATGTATGGGCCAACTCATCAACTACTTGTCTCAACCATGTACCCAACATGTACCTTAACCAAAATCCCTCATCAATTTCATCATCCAAATATGATTTGTAACTCTGT
>JZKD02S1918353.1:58899-83924 GCA_000966675.3 Picea glauca
ATACCTCCAAACCTTCCTTAAATTTAACAACAAGAGACTAGCATTTTCATCAAACTTTTCCTTAGTCTCACATGACTAGTTTTTGGATTAGTCAACAACCCTAACTTGAAATAATCATAACTATGTACTTGTAATGGATAAATATATGAATCATATACAAAATTTTCTTCAATATGTTTTATGCAATTCCTCTAGGTTTCACTACTTGGAATCTCTCAGAAAAGGAGTTATAGCAAAAATGACATACCTTGCTGAATTCTGGCTTATTCTAGAGAGTGACCTTGTAGAGTGTGCCCCGCACAAAATATTTGTTGAATCCATCTGAAAATGTTACAAAAATTACTATAGACTGTAATATAACCAAAATATTTGGAATTACTGAATTTGGATCTTTTATGAAGAAGTTATGACATTTTTACCCGAAACTCCTATTTTAGACTAGTTTCAGGACTAGCCACAAACCCTATTTTCCACGGAGTGTAACTCCAAAAATAAAATGACCCACAAGATGAATCATTTACCATAGATACTTGGATATTTTTCCTCAATGGCCTATCAATTTCACAGTCCGAGTCATTATAGAAAAAAATTGATTGCGAAAATGGTGAGATGATCTGTAAATAACATACCTTCGAAAGCATCATCAAAAGAATTTATCCTCCCTTGAATTTCAGCCTTCTTTTCTTCACCTTCCCTCTAAAATTCATCTTATATATCCTTTGGTTACCGCAGTCAGCTATAGATATTCATTATTGTCAAGTGTGATGTAAAATGAGAGAGCCTTGCCTCTTATTTATACTCTCCATCTTCTAGGTCACTTAACCCATTTCTAGGTCAGTTAACCTATTTTCCTAATTTTTAGGGTTAACCACTTTCCATAATTAGAAAATTCTCCATTACTTTATCATTTAAATATTCCTCCTTGACTTTGTCACCTCACTTTACCATTTAAATAATCTTCTTTGATTTTGTCACTTCACTTTATTATTTAAATAATCCTTCTTGACTTTGTCACTTTACTTTATCATTTAAATAATAATTTATTCTTTGCAATCTCTTTGAATTCTTTGACCTTTTGGGGTTTCGAGCCAACATATGAGGGTCCTCCAACTTCGTAAGGCCATAACTCTCAAACCGTGAGGAGTTATGTGACATTCCACATACCACCAGAAATGGAATTTCATGTACTATCCATATAGAATATTATTACCTTCAAATATATTAAAACTCATACCATTATACATGAAAAAACCTTGGGTCCATTACCCAAACCTTTGTGCTACCTAAATTCGCTACCGAAATTTCTTCAAGGGTTGACATCAATGACAACCAACCTTAATCAACATCCTCCTCATAGTGAGGTAGATCCATTTTATTCAGAGACATTGTCCTCCTCGACAGTCTTTATATTCCATACTTCTTCCTACTTTTTATTCTTATTTTTCCCACTAGACTGTCCGACGTGCTCAACCCGGGTGACCATGGGGCTTCCTATGGTGCCAATGTTAGAGAGTTTTGCATGAGCGAGGTATACAAGGAACTTCTCTGGCCACTCCTTTGTGATCTACTCCATGTCCTCATCTGTCAATTTGTAATATGACTATAACTCTTCCTTCTTCTCATCTCTACGCGCAGTGATATAGATAAAATGCGGATTTGCACGGAACTTGGCTATCGGTCTGTATTGGTGCAGGGTGCATAATGTCATGTGTGAAAAATCTTCAATGGAAACCTTCAGTTGCTCATAATAGGAATGAAACACAACATTTGACTTCCATTGCTTTGACATGTCATTGGTGTACCTCAAGTTAGAAAACATAGTGGCCAACGGCTCTGATGGTTCTATCTCCGGAAAGGTGGCTCCTTCAGGCATTTTCCAAACAACAAATGTGATCAAAGTGATCAACCGAATGAAGTGGAATTCATATCCCAGATCCTAAGCTTCACAATAGTCTTTCTCGGGTTCATTGACGAGGTAAATTTCCCAATTCATTTGAATTCCCTCCACACATTTTCCTGTGAGGTCCACAACGAACTCGATGACCTGTGTGGGGAGGTTCTTTCTTACGATATTTCCAGCTTTGAGGTGACAAGCGAGACACAATGCGTCATCCTATATAGAGTCTACCTTGTAGCCTCACTTTCCTTTTTCAACTTTGTCGTAAGCTTCCTTGATGTGTTGTTCTAGGGAGCGGTTTGAGGCCTTCCCTAGGTAAAACTATTGAGGTTCAGGTCCCTGCATGCTTAATCCTGTAATCAAGTGGATCAACATCGAATCCACAATAATCCGTCGGTTGAGCCACATGTATCCACCATGATAGCATGACAAGAGGATTTTAGTGCAAGCGTTAACCACCTAGTGACGACCAAAATGGGGAATCTTCATCACATTTAGCACAGTGGATTGCGCCAACTCCTTAATCCATGGCTGGGAGGCCATGCGAGGCTTCTTCCCAGTTGTCTTCGTCAAGTATCAGTGGGGTGCGGGAATATCATAGTTCTTCCTATCTTCAAGATTGAAGTTGTTGTTCTTTAGTAATGGGATCTGTCCTAGCTGACTCCTGACTACGGGTATTCCCTTCGAAATGTACGCGGTGAATAGAGTGTACTCATAATTGCATGGAATGCTGTCGCAGTTAACTACACTAGAAAACGATGGAATGTAACCTGGTAAGATCAACGGGATCTGCTTCACATTAGCTAGATTTCCAAGATGCTTACTTTGTTGCTCGGTCGCGGGGTTGACACTACCAGAACATCGTCTAGTCGAAGGGGAAGCCTACAGTCCCCTGGTCGAAGATGTCTGGACACCATCATATAACTCTCTGTCAGCCATTATATTCTTGAGGACCTCCTTGACAAACTTATCTAATGCACTAGGTTCTCCCGACATTCTCACTTTTAAATAGACAGATCAAGGTAGGCGAACGGATAGGCAGGGTAGACAAACGAATGGTGAGGTCTAGATTTTGATAGAATTGTTCTTGGATCAATTCTCTTCTTGGATCAGTTAATCATGGGTGGAAAAAAGTGGTCCCGACGTAGCATATGATGGGTTAAATAAGAGAGGCATCGTAACAGATTCTTCCAATGGGTAGGAATGCTTCCATCAATGCGAATTGGTCTGTTATGGCGTAGTCTCAATGCCCCAAAAGAGGTTCATCCGACCATAAATGTGTTTTCTAGTCATTCTAGAGTGTCGTTCTAATGGGCAGGGTGCCTCCAATGGTCATATAGCTTTTCCAGGATGAAGTCCCATTCTGTGTGGTCCTGTTGTTCCGGTGAGGTTCAAATCCTGCAAACCTGCCTCCTACGAAGTTCCAGTTTGTGAAGTCTTCCATTTGTTCTCTGTAGCTTCTTGTATCTTTTCTAACTTGGATTTATTTTTACTGAGCTTCCTTGCCTTCTTTCCTATGATCCGAGTCGCTCTAATTGTTTATGGATTCCTCTTTCCATTCTTATTCTTATCTTCTCCTAGCGTAGTGACTTCACACCGTTGATGTGATCTCAAAGGGTTCGGAGTTAAAATCCCTTCTTTTATTAATTCTAGGGTGGGTATTCTTCTTTATTGCATGGATAGGTCCTTCAAACCTTCTTGCATTCTTTCAACCTCGACAACTAATTCTCTTTCCCTCTATTGCTTCGACTTATCTTCTCGTTCTTCTATTAGCCGATCTATTTTTATAGCTATGAAATCCCTTAGTTATTTCTTTTTCTTTTCTGTAGCTTCTTCCTCTCCTTTCCTTTTGATCTTATCTTTCTCAATCCAAATATTAATTAGTAAAAGTGGGAAAGGGGCATTGTTCTCAACAAACTTAATGACTTCTAATTCTTCTTCAGTCGATGTTCCATGAATAATAATAGGTACATTAGTACTCTTCCCCATAGGGTTATCATCTTTCCTTTAAACAAGCCTATCCTTGTCAATGAAGGTATCACAGTAGGCTTTCCCAAAATTTCCCAAGTGTCTTCTATCATAATATTCACTTGTGTTTCCTCATACAAGACACAGTCTATGTCGAAGTCACCTATTCTTTCACTTATGCGTTGTTTTACTTTCAAGATCTCTGGTAAACTGACATCTTTGCGATCATTCCTTTTTTATTTCAACTATAATAACATAGTCTGAGCTTTCTCTGATTCTTTCTCTTTATGATTATCTAACATGCTCTTATTCTCTTAACTTTCTTTGTATTTTTCTTGTCTCATGTTCATTCTTTCAACTTTAGCAATCATTCTTGGACAATCCTCAACCTCATGATCAATAGTTTTACAACAAAGACAGATAGGACTTGTACCAGGACATTCCTTAGCAATATTTCTTGATCTTCTGCAGTTATAACACAATTTCAATGCTCTTTTCCTCTTGTATGTTCCTGAAACTCTCCTATACTACACACTAGGATCACATTGTTGGTCCTGCAATCTGCAAAAATTATTTCTAGGTTCATGCATCCACTTATTAGTCCAAAAATTATTTCTATGCATAGGAATAGCATATCTTTCTCCATTTCTATTAGCTTTACTTAGATCAATTCTTTCTTCCAACTGTGCCCTAGCTTTCAGACTAGGAAAAAGTCTATTAAGCATACTTAAATTCATTCTTTTGAAAAACTAAATTCCACGAACCATTTGTTGGCATAGGGGTAGACCTAGGGTTCAATGCTTCAATGGTGCACAAAACAAACCCTAACTACCGACCCTTTCGACAACACCTATGAAGTAGGCAAAATCTCACCCTAGGTAGAAGCAGGGGGAGTTACAAGACTCAGGTGTCTGTAACCAAGATCGGACACAGATATGTGATAATAACACTTCACAGAGTATTCTAGCAACACTTATAAGGTGATATGCATTATTTCATTAGCTTCATTAACATCGCATAACAAATTCTAATATAGATCGACATAGTAAAGATTAAGCACTTCAATCATTTAGCACATAGCACTGAGTTACATATCACATTCATTTGTCCTTAACATAAGTAAAGAACTAACCAACAATAGATATATCTATCATACATAACATTCAAGGCACTGAGAAGATTCATAACACAACCAACAAAGAACAAAGAAAACCAAAGACATAAGATATACGTGGTTCACCCCAGCGTGGGGCTATGTCCACCAACTGCTTCGTCTTCTTTATTATTCTTCAATCTCTTACATTTAGTTTCTCTTGTGCAGTAAGCCATAGAGCCAAGCTTCTGACCAGAAAATAGATCTGCACACTAAGCACCAGATCCTCCTTCCCAAAATTAGGTCAAGGCACAGAGCCAAATTCTCTATCGAGCACAGAGCCTTACATACACATTTTGTTGCACAAAGAAACTTAGAACCACTTGCACTTAGCCACTTTTCTCTTACATTGTTGCCTCTACTATACATTATTACTTATACTTTTACAATCCCTTACAAAAAGGCCTAAACATGAGAGAACCCATGGGCCGTCATCCCATAGCCCATTACAAAATCCCTAAGGAACCCCTTGTTGGGTCCACATAGCCCAAACAATAAGTGATATCCATGATATCATCTCCGCCTGGGTGCTCCATGTTCGACCAACCTATCGAAGTCCAAAAGTGGTCCAAACCTAACCAAGGTTTCCTCAAAACTTGGTTAAGGGCCAACATGCCGCTGTCCCAAAAAATGGTTCCATTGACGGGACCTGAAACTATGATTTCTGGGAACTGAATTAAAGAAAAGAGAATCTTCGTGCATAGATCTATTGCTGAAGTGAACAATACTCTACATGATTTCTGAAGCTCTGTGCTAAGAAAGAAATCTGATCTGAAGAAAAGAGGTAAGATCCGAAAAGAGGTAAAGATTTGTTCTTTGATAAGAGAAATAAAAGTGAAATTTTTTGTTTCGAAATCATGAATTTAAGTATGTTTAATAGGTTTTGTCCTAGTCTGAAGGTTAGGGCACAGTTGCAAGAAAGATTTGATCTGAATAAAGTTAATAGAAATGAAGAGAGATATGTTATTCCTATGCATAGAAAGAATTGTTGGAATAATAAGTGGATGCAAGAACCTAGAATTTTTTTTTGTAGATTGTAGGTCTAGAACTATGATCCTAGTGTGCAGTACAGAAGAGGTTGGGGAACATACAAGAGAAAAATAGGATTGATATTTTGTTATAACTGCAGAAGACCAGGACATTTTTCTAAGGAATGCTCTAGTGTAGGTCCTATTTGTCTTTGTTGTAAGATTATTCGTCATGAGGTTGAGAATTGTCCAAGGATGATTTCTAAAGTTGAACAAATGAACATGAGACAAGAAAAATATGAAGGAAGTCAAGATACTAAGGGTGTGTTAGAGAATCATAAAGAGAAAAAATTAGAGAAATCTCAGACTACATTATTACAATTGAAAGAAATGATGGATGCTCACAAAGATGTTATTTTACCAGAGATCCTAAAAGAAAAACAATGCATAAGTACAATGATAGAAGACTTTGGCATAGAAAATGTCTTGGATGAAGAAACACAAGTGAATATTATGACAGAAGACACTTGGGAAATTTTGGGAAAGCCTATTGTGGTACCTTCATTGGGAAGGATAGGCTTGTTTAAGGGAAAGATGGTAACCTTATGTGGAAGAGTTACTAATGTACCTATTATTATTCATGGAACATCGACTGAAGAGAAATTTGAAGTCATTAAGTTTGTTGAGAACAATGCCCCTTTCCCACTTTTGTTAGGTAGGACTTAGATTGAAAAGGATCATATCAGAAGGAAATCAGAGGAAGAAGCTATAGAAAACAAAATCCAAGAACTAAAGGATTTCATGGCTAGAAAAATAGATTGACTAATAGAAGAACGAGAGGATAAGTCGAAGAAATAGAACAAAGTAACAACACACGAGGGACATAAGGAAAGATAAATAGTTGTCAAGGTTGAAAGAATGCAAGAAGGCTTGAAGAGCCTATCTATGCAAGAAATAAGTATATCCACCTAGGAAGTATTAAGAGAAGGGATATTAAATTCATACTCTTTGAAGGCACCTCAATAGTGCGAAGCCACTGCACTAAAGGAAGATAAGAATAAGACTCGAAAGAGGATTCCAGAAATAGTTAGAGAGACTTGGATCATAGGAAAGAAGGAAAGGAAGCTCAATAAGAATAAATCTAAGTTGGAAATGCTACAAGAAGCTACAAAAAGCAGATGGAAGACTTCGCAGATTGGAACCTCGCAGGAGGTAGGTTGCAGGGTTTGAACCTCGCCGGAACAACATGACCACGCAGAATGGGACTTCTCCCTAGCGAAGCTATATGACCATTGGAGGTGCCCCAATATTTAGAACGACACTTTGGGACGGTTAGAAAACGCATTTATGGGCATATGGATCTCTCTTAGACATTGAGACCATACCATAATGAAAATATTCACATTGATGGAAGCATTCCTAGACATTGGAAGAATCTGTTACGGTGCCCCGCTTATTTAACCCGTTGGTCATTGTGTTAGGACCACTTTTTTCTACCCATGATTAAATGAGCCAAGAAGAGAATTGAATGTGTGTCGAACTATGTTATCAGAAACTAGACCTCGCCATTTGTTTGTCTACCCCGCCTATCCATTGGCATACCTCGACCCATTTGTTTAAAAGTGAGAATTTTGGGTGAACCTACTGAATTAGATAAGTATGTTGAGGAGTTCCTCAAGAAGATAATGGTTGACAGATAGTTATCTGAAGGTGTCCAGGCATTGTCGACTAGGGGACTGTAGTGTTCCCCTTCGACTGGACGTTGTTCGACCGTGTTAACCCCGCAATTGAGCAAAGAAGTAAGCACCACGGTTATCTAGCTAATGCAAAGTAGATCCTATCGATCCTACCTAGGTACATTCCACCTTTGGCTGGTACAGTTAACCATGAAAACATCCCACGAGATTATGAGTACACCTTTATCACCACGTACATTCCAAAAGGAATATGCGTAGTTGGAAGTCAGTTAGGAAAGATCCCACTACTAAAGAAAAATGAATTCAATCTAGGAGATAGGAAGAACTATGCTATGCTAGCACCCCACTGCTCTCTGATGAAGTCAACTAGGAAGAATCCTCGCCTTATCTCACAACCATGGATTAAGGGACTGGCGCAATCCACCATGATGAACGTGATGAAGATTCCCCATTTGGCCACCGCCAGGAGGTTAACGCTTGCGTTAAACTCCTCTTTTCGTGCTATCATAGAGGATACCTATGGATTGACTAGAGGATTATTGTGGATCCGATGTTGATCCACCAGATTACAAGATTAAGCATGAAGGGACTTGACCCTCAACATTTTTATCCAGATAAGGCCTCAAACCACTCCCTGGCACAACGCATCAAGGAAGCTTACAACGAAGTCGAAAAAGGAAAGTGAGGTTACAAAGTAGCCTCTATCCAGGATGGCATAGTTTGCCTCATGTGCCAACTCATAGTTGGCAAGATTGTCAGGAACAACTGCCCCACACAGGTCATCGGTTTTGTGGTGGACCTCGCAGGAAAATGTGTGGAGGGCATGCAGATGAACTAGGTGAGCTACCTCGTCAATGAAATTGAGAAGGACTATTGCGAAGCTCAGGATTTTGGATATGAATTCCACTTTAGCTGGCTAATCATTTTGATCACATTTGTTTCTTGGAAAATGCCTGAAGGAGCCACCTTTCCAGAGATCGAACCATCAGAGTCATTGGCTGCTAGGTTTTCTACCTTGTGGTACACCAATGACATGATGAAACAGTGGTAGTCCAATTTTGTGTTTCATGCATACTATCAACAAATCAAGGTTACCATTGAGTCATTTTTGTGCATGATCCATATTTTAGCTATATCACTGCGTGCAAATATGAGAGAAAGGAAGATTTACAGTCATATTACAAGCTCACATATGAAGACATGGAGTAGATCACGAAGGAGTGGCTGGAGGAATTCCTTGTACCCATTGTTGATGCAGAACTCTTTGAAACCAAGACCATAGGCAACCCCCTATTCACCCAGGTTGAGCATGCCAGACAGTCCAATAGAACGAAGAAGAAGAAGAAGCAGGATGAAGTCCAAGATATAGAGACCAATGAGGAGGACAATGACTCTGAAGAAAATGGATTTGGCTTGCTAGAAGGAGGAGTAGAAAAATAATACGGACAAGGAGGAGGGGATGAGAAAGGAGGAGGCGAAGCTACACCACCTGAAGATCCCCCTACTGAAACAGGCACACCACAAAAGAGGAAGGTTTCCCCACAGAAACCTTCACTAAGAAAGAAGATGCAGGCAGTAAGCCCTAGTTAGGAGCCACACTCATGGAGGAAGATATCAGTTTGGTCCATAGAGCTGTGGAGGATGCTTTTGAGGATATCTTGCAAAGATATGGAGCAAAGAAGGACAAGCTATATGGCAGGATCAAGAAGGAATTAAAGGAAGTACAAAAATCTATCAGTTCGATCTACGCAATACCTACTGTTCCTTCCTCATCATATATTGCATAATTGGGGGATGAACCATCCCAATTGAGAAGACTGGAAGATGTGACATAAGCTTGACTTCAGAAAGTCTAGTAAGAGAAGGAGAAGGCTACAAAATACTTGAAAAAGGAGAAAGATGAAGCCTTAGAGTAATTAAGAGTAGTGTGTTATAGTCTGACCACCTATGAAATAGAGAGAGAAGAGTTTCGGGCGATGATCTAGGAGGACAAAGCGCAACTATGGAGAGAAAAGGAGAAGTTTCTCACAGAACGAGCCATGGTTAAAGAGGTAGTGAGAAAATCATGTCATTTTGTGCCAACCTTCGGATAGGAGGAACATGAATCGATCGAGGCTCAAGTGGTGAAGCTCGCTGAGACCATCCAGTAGCTTCAAGCCATAATAAAAGATTTGGAGGCTCAAGAAGTGTCAAGCACCCCACAAGAGGTGCATGACCAAAGGGAGGAAACCTATAAGAATGCAGTAGGAAGGATCAAATCCCTCGCCTCGGAGTGAAAACAATTGAGCGATAGAAGCGCACATACATATGAATGCCTTGCAGAAGATCCAAAGATGAGGAAACTGGAAGCATAGTTACAAGAGGTGCAACAAAAATCCTTCTCTGTGCAGGTGCAGATGAAGCTACTCACCCCAGTCGAGAGAGTGAAAATATCCCAGTAGCAGCACAGAGTACAAAAATAGATTACTGCCATCCAGGGAAGAGTAATGGAAGTCATGTAGAAGCTGCAACCTGTGTAGGATGAATCCTGCAAGGTGCTTGAAGAGATTGATGGAAAAGGATTGCAATTGAACCAAATGGTTGCAACAGTAGAAAAGCGTCTGGAAGGGCTTGTTACAGAGAAAATGATCCAAGATTGAGCTGAGCAGGAGTCTCAGGCGAAGAAACAAGTCGAGGAAACTCGAGTTAAGATTGAGGTATTCGAGGCAACATTGCCCAGAACTGAGTGGCTCGGGACGAGTCACAGGTGAGTGTTGGGGGCATGCTGGCCCTTGACCAAGTTTTGAGGAAACCTTGGTCAGGTTTGGACCACTTTTGGACTTCGACAGGCTGGTCGAAGAAGGAGTGCCCAGGCGGAGCTAAGATCGCGGATCTCACTTGTTTTGCGGGCTTTGTAAGATGTTATTTAGGGTTTTTGTAATGGTTTTTGGGATGTCATCCCATGGGGTTTACCCATGATTAGGACTTATTGTAAGGGATTTTAAAATTATAAATAAGTAAGAATGTATGGTAGAAGGAAGTAAGAAGTGGCTAAGTTCAATTAGTTTTGAGTTTCTCTGTGCAACATAAGGTGTAAGTGTTAAGGCTATGTTCTTGATAGAGGAGTTCGCTCGGTGCCTTGACCTAGTTTGGAAGGAGGATCTGGTTCTCAGTGTATCAATCTCATGTCCTATGCAAAGTTCAACTCTGTGGCTTAGTGCACATGAGTCTTTGAATGTAAGAGGTTGATGAATAATAAAGAAGATGAATTAGTTGGTGGACGTAGCCCCACACTGGGGTGAACCACATATATATTGTGTCTTTGATGTGCTTTGTGTTGTGCTAGTTATGTTATTTATTTTCTTAGTGACTTGGTTATTATGTATGATAGATAGATATGTTATTTCTTAGTGCTTTACCTGTTTGAAGGATGAATGGATGTTAGATCTAACTTATAATGCTAAGTTCTTTGGGTATTTTTTCATTTGTTACTACGTCGACCTATATTTGGTTATGTTTTGCGATGTTAATAAGACTAATGGAGTAATGAATCTTTCTAAGTGTTACTAGAGTACTCCACAAAATGTTCTTATCACATATATGTGTCCCATCTTGGTTACAGACACCTGTGTCCTGTAACCCCCCTAGTTCTACCTCGGGTGAGACTTCGCCTGCTTCGCAGGTGTTGCCGAAAGGGTCAGTAGTTAGGTTTTTGTTGGTGCGTTGTTGAAGCCCTAAACCCTGGGCCTTCCCCTGTGCCAACAAATAAGGTTAAATCCATAAGTATTAAGTTAAATTTTGTTAGGTAATGCACCATTGATGAGAAATTATTTTAGAAAGATCCTGGTGAAATTATACTAAATTGTATCACAGAGGAACATACACATGACATCATTAATCAATTCCATAGCATAGTTTATGGAGGACATCATTCCTGGAGAGATACATATTACAAAATATTGAGGGCTAGTTATTACTAACCCACTCTATTTTCTGATACCAATGCACTAATTAGGACATGTCCTAAATGGAAAATATTTATAGGAAAACTGACGCAGCACCCCCTGCCTTAGCAGGTTCTGCACGACAACCTGGTCTTAGAATCGTTCTAAATCTTCCCGAGAGTCTGATTGACTCTTTGATTTCCCCGCAGGAAAATCACTCACACGCACTAGTGTGTAACCACAGGTCCTTCTTTGGAGCTGTGCCCATGCAAAGAAATAGTAAGAACCAACTCACTCCACGTGATCTCTGGCTATGACCACAGCCTTTACCCAAATGGGTATTTTGTCTTTCATGAATTCATGATTCCCGATGCAAGTCGTCTTGTCTTGAAAATCCCTGAAAACTGAAATGGCCCAAGGGAATTGATTCCTCCCTTGACTTTTTTTTGATGTGACCTCTAACTTTAAACTAGGGCCCAGTCTTTCGGCAACTAGGATTTCACATATTGACGTTTTACTATGTAACAAATCATTTCACTAGCTTCTGAAACCACAACAACCCCTTGCCACATATCAACAACTCTGAGCTCCCCTGCGATCTGACAGTCCTGGTTCTTTCGGGACTTCATGAATCAAGAGTTCACGACTCTCGACTCTGAGTCATAACCTTCTCCACTTCCCGAATTCCAAAATAGAAAAATTCAAGGACGAGATGAACGACCCCTGTTGATACAAATCCAATGACCTCTATTCCTCTTGAGCTTATGGGTGATGAGAAACACTCAGCCTTAATCTCTCCACTGGTTTATGAGATCCAACAACCCATGACAAATCGACACTTCTTCTGGAAGCGACTCCACCATCTGTCCCAGATTTCAATATTCCTCCACTGAACGATCTGGTGTCAACTCTTCTAAGCTTTCTTCCTATCGAGTGGCTTCGACACTCGCCTTCCCTTGAACTCTCCAATGTTCTATCCCTTCTAATCTTTCACTTGCAAACTCTAGGGCTTCCTTAGTTATTCAACACACACTCCCTTCAGTATTCACAAATAACCTCTAGTTATTTGTTCCTTCGACTCTGTGAACTCTTTGCAATCAGTAGTCCTTCAACCTTCCTCCTCGGCTACTAAAGTATAAGACTTCACTCTACCTACGCACGCCTTGCACGTCTCTGTGCTATCCTGCACTTCTGCTGGTATGAGAACAATGGTATCCCTCCTGAGATTTTCTGAGATAGAAACTCAGACCCTTGTCAACGCACACATTGCAGATATTCATTGCACTCTTTGCAGGATTTCCCAGGAAGAGAAACAATTGAAACTCATTCTTCTCTCCTCATAGATTTCATATATCCAACATGAATTCAAGAGCATTCATACACACAGCATTGAAATAAATTCATAACAAGAAATAAAAAATTGTAAACATACCATTCAACAGGTGTAGACAGTAAGTATAATAACACCATGAAATTGATTCAAAGCATTCATATATTAACTCCAGTGTTCCTGCACATGGATTCTTCTCTATGTTCTTTCTCTCTACAGTTCTATAGCTTACAATGAGAATTCTAACCAGTACTCTCTCCTTCTTACAATGATACAAGTGAGGTTGTCTTTTACGAGTTTTCCCTCCTACATCTCTAAACCATCTAATCAGAAAATAAAAGCTACCTACTTTACATTCAATACAAATAAATGCCTTTTAGATTCGACAGACGAGAGGGACGCTCAAGGTCTGTTTTACATTCACAAAACATAAATGTAGGTACGCTCCCCTAGCTATTACATTAATGTATCTTTATTGAAATTTAAAACATTTTCAAAATGTGCGTTGGTGTGTTTCCAGTTGTCTTTGCCTTCATGCTTTCTTTGTTGGCTGCTTACGATGCTCCTGCATCATACTCATCTAGCTAGAAAAATTCATGAACTCTTGTTCATGATATCCTGCACCATCTGTCCATGTCTTTGGATATCTGCTTCACCTTCCCAACTGGAATCTTCAATCGGTTCGCCTTCCTGCTTGACTAAATATTCATAGTATGTCTTTCTTCAGGTTTTCTTTCCAACTCTCTGGTCAATTATCCTTTCCATCTGCGGATTTTCAACTACAGGAAATTGTTTAATTCATTGAACTTCTTTCTGATTTTCCTCTTCTTCTTTTTCATCAGCTCTGTAAGGGTATGTATTTTCTATGTTGAATATGGGTGATATTCCGACCCCATCTGGTAATTCAATCTCATAAGCGTTTGCCTCAAACTTTCTTATGATTTTACACGGCCCAATTTTCTTCATCTTCATATTGTTGTACATTTCCTTTGGGAACCTTTCTTTTCTGGGATGCGCCCAAACCAAATCGCCTATTTCAAACTGAATTTCTCTTTTGTGTTGATATACTCTGCGCTTATATTCCTAATTTGAATTTTTCAATCGCTCTTTGATTTTGCTATGGAGCTCCTGCATTCCTGCTGCAAAATCCTTCGCACTAGCACTTCTTAATTCACTCTTCTCTAAGTCTCTCAACTCGGATACTCCTCTTGGATACATTCCATACATGATCTGGAATGGGATTTGTCCTGTACTCCTGTTTGGTGAATCATTATATGCAAATTCCGCTTGTGGCAGAATCTGATCCCACTGACGGTGATGTTCAACCACCAAACTCCTTAATAAATCTCCCAAGATTTGGTTTACTACCTCAGCCTGCCCCATATGTCTGAGGATGATATGCTAAACTAAAAGATAAATTAGTCCCCAGCTTTTTCCATAGGGTCCTCTAAAAATGACCAACAAATTTGGTATCCTTGTCTGATACAATACTCTTGGGTAAGCCGTGAAGTCTAACAACTTCTTTGAAAAACAGATTTTCAATGTGAGTTGCATCACTGGTTTTCTGACATGGAATGAAATGTGCCATTTTTGAAAATCTATCGACTACCACAAAGATTGAGTCACACCCTCTTTGTGTCCTGGGTAGTCCTAACACAAAATCCATACTTACTACATCCCATGGCCTCTCTGGTACTGGCAATGGTTGATACAACCCTATATTCTGTCTCTTTCCCTTCGTGTGCTGACAAAGTTTGCACTTGTTTATGAAATTGTTAACATTTGTCCTCATCCTTGGCCAATAATATGAGCAATTTAGTTGCGCAAAAGTCTTATCATGGCCGAAATGTCCAGCCAATCCTCCACTATGATTTTCCTTTAGAAGGCTCTCTCTCATAGATCTTTTCATAATACACAACCGATTACCCCTGAACAATAGTCTATCTTGAATCATATATTCGTTCCATTGGCTTCTATCTCTGAGAACTGGACTCTCACATGCTTCAGAGGCTTATTTAAAATCTGCATCATCTCTATACATTTCCTTGAGGTTATCAAAACCTAAGGTCTTTACTCTGAACTCCTACAGAATCAAATATTTCCTGCTCAAAGCATCAACAACTTTGTTAGCAGTTCCAGAAATATTGTTTATAACAAAAGTAAAATTCTGCATGTATTCAACCCATTTTGCATGTTTCTGGTTCAATTTTTCCTATCAAGTTATGAATTGTAATTCATGGTTGTCTCTATACAAGACAAACTCTTTCGAAACCAAGTAATGCCTCCATTTCCTCAACACCTGTATGAATGCATAAAACTCTTTATCATACATGGAATATTTCATCTTGGTCTCGTTCATCTTCTCACTAAAATATGCAATCGGTCTGTTGTCTTGGCTTAAGACCGCTCCAATCGCAAATCCACTTGCATCACATCTCACATGAAATGTATTGCTGAAATATAGAAAAAAAAGAACTGGCTGTCCAATTATCTTCTCTTTCAGCAACTTGAAACTCTTCTCTACTTCCTTTGTCCAATGAAAATACTTGTGTCTCTTCTTGACTGTGTCCATCATTGGTGCACATATCCCACTGAAATTTTTGATGAATTTTCTGTAAAAACTAGTCAATCCATGGAAGCTTTGAACTTCAAAGATACTCTTTGGTGATGGCCAATCCTTGATTTCCTTTACCTTCTCAGGATCCATTTTCAACTCGTTCGAAAAGATCAAAAAACCCAAATAAATGAGTTTTGTCTTCATGAGAGACGACTTCTTCAAATTAATCAGTAATTTCTCTTACTGTAATATCCTCATCACTGCGCTAAATGCTTCATATGTTCTCGTTTAGTCTTACTGAAGATTAATATATCATCAAGATACACAATTACAAAATTCCCAATGAAATATTTTAAGACTTCATTCATAATCCTCATAAAAGTACTTGGCGCATTCGTCAAACCAAACGACATGACAAGCCATTCATACAACCCTTCATTTGTTTTGAATGTCGTCTTCCATTCATCACCTTCCCTCATTGTAATATGATGATACCCACTTTTCAAATCAATTTTTGAAAAAAAATTTGCTCCACTCAAGCAATGCATCAAGTCATCCATCCTCGGTAAATGAAATCTATATCTGATGGTGATTTTGTTTATAGCTCTCGAGTCTATACACATTCTCCAGCCACCATATTTCTTCGGGATTAACACTGTAGGTACAACGCATGGACTCAATCTTTCTCTAACCAATCCTTTGTCCACCAAATCCCGGACTTGTCTCTTAACTTCTTCATTCTCCTATGACATCAATATGTATGCTGCTTTATTTGGTAAACTTGCTCCAAGTATAAGATCGATATGATGGCTTATGCTCCTGATGGGTGGGAATGAACAAGGTAGTTCATCCACCACTATATCAGTGAAATCCTCCAACAGTTCCTAAATTTCCTCAGGCAGATCATCTATTTTGGTACTCATCAAGATGACTCTAGGTTTTCTCACCACAGAAAACTGCATTTCATCTTTATTGACATCATCAAGAAGTTCCTTCCCACTCATGAGAAGAATAGTATTGTTGGCTTTTGTTTTCACCTCCTTATCCTTAATTGGCAACAACATATGCGTTCTACCATTCTTTTCCAAGGTGTATGTGTTCCTTATCCCATCATGAACAACATTCCTGTCATATTGCCATGGTCTCCCCAACAAAAGATGATAGATATCCATGGGAATAACATCACATAAAATTTCATCATTATATCCCCCTATTTTAAATTCAACTAGAAATTGTTTAGTGACAGTTACCTGATGTCCCTTTTGCAACCATGAAACATTGTATGGACTCAGATGTGCAAAAGTTTCCAATTCCATCTTTTCCACCATTTCTGTGGATACTAGATTATCTGTGCTTCCATTTTCCACTATTACCTGGCATACCCTATCCTTGGTATTGCAAGTAGTTCGAAACAAACTGTTCCTTTGGACTAGATTCTCTATCTCTTTCTCTAGTTTCAATAGAATTTTCCTCATCGTTAAGGATATTTCGCCTTCTGCATCTTCTGCCTCAACATTTTTCCTTTGCGCTTCAGAAATGTGAGCTTCTCCTCCATCTCTTTTTCTGTCCGGAAATTCAAAAGATTTATGTCTGATCATTTCATAGGAAAAACATTTTATCTCACCTCCTCTGCCTCTTCCTCTTCCCCTGGCTCGCAGAAAAGTATTTTTATCAGCATATTGTCTCCCCTGTGAACTTCCTCCTCTTTCAAGATGAGTATGAGGTTTCATTTCTTCCTCTTTGGGCTTCTGAGTTCTGTCCTGGGCAATTGCTTTTCCCCTTCTCTGACTTTTTCCTCGACCTCTCTGACCTTGCTTTTGGGGCAATTTTTCTTCATCCTTCAGAGCCATTTGATAAGCATCTTCCACATTCCTAATTTTCATCATGCTCATCTCATCCTGAATGTCATATCTCAAACCATTCATGTATCTGGAAACCTTTTCATCATCACTTTCTCGATGACTTGCTCTGATGTTGAGCCTGTAAAAATCTTCAGTGTATTCCTTCACTGTCATAATCTTCTATCTCAAATTTTGTATTCTTCGAAACATATTAATTTGATAGTCCTTGGGTATAAACTTGGATTTCATTTTTTCAACCATCCTATCCCAAATTTTAATTCTTTGTTTTCCTTTGCAACGCCTGTCAGCCTACAGTTCATCCCACCACAGTGCTGCATGCCCTTTAAGTCTAGTGACATCATGTTTAACTTTCTTATCCTCCTCGACATCCTCATAGTCGAAGTATTTATCCAGAGCCCTAAACCAATCTAGAAACTCTTCAATGTCTAAGTTTCCTTCATACATCGAAATGTCCATCTTTTCTCTGGCTCCGATTCTTGCAACAACTCTGAATATACTTTCTTCTGTAGCATATTTGGCAGTAACTTCTTCCTCAGCTCCAGCCTCATTTTTTCTTTTGGCTTCACTAACATCTCCAACATCAACTATCTACCTCTGTGTTGTCTCCATAGCATCTAATCAAGCACAAATTTCTTTCATTTCCATTTCCATAGTTGGATAGGGCATTGGTCTTTCTCTCCTTCTTGGGGACATTGCTTCAATATGTTCCCCGCATAAAACAAAAACAAAATTGTAGGCTAGGCTCTGATACCACTCTGTCACAACACCCCCTGCCTCAGCAGGTTCTATGCGACCTCCCGGTCTTAGGATCATTCTAAATCTTCCGAAGAGTTTGATTGACTCTCTGATTTCCCCGTAGGAAAATCACTCACACACACTAGTGTGCAACCATAGTTCCTTCTTTGGAGCTGTTCCCATGCAAAGAAATAGTGAGAACCAACTCACTCCACGTGATCTCTAGCTATGACCACAACCTTTACCCAAACGAGTATTTCAGCTTTCGTGACTTCGTGATTCCTGATGCAAGTCCTCCTATCTCGACAATCCCTGAAAACCAAAATGGCCCAAGGGAATTGATTCCTCCCTTGACGTTTCTCTGATGTGACCTCTAACTTTAAACTGGGGCCTAGTCTTTCGGCAACTGGGATTTTTCATATCGGTATTTTGCTATGTAACAACTGCTTTCGCCAACTTCTGAAACCACAACAACCCCTTTCCACAAATCAACGACTCTGCACTCCCCCGTGATCTGACGGTTCTAGTTCTTTCGGGACTTCACGAATCGGGAGTTCACAACTCTCGTCACTAAGTCATAACCTTCTCCACTTACCGAATTTTGAAATAGAAAAATTCAAGGACGCGATCAATGACCCGTGTTGATCCTAATCCAATGGCCTCTATTCCTCCTGAGCCCACGGGTGATGAGAAACACTCAACCCTTACCTTTCCACTAGTCTGCGATATCCAATGGTCCACGTCAAATCGACACTTCTCCTGGAAGTGACTAGACCCTCTGTTCCAGCTTTCAATATCCCTCCACTGAACGATCTGGCATCAACTCTTCTAATCTTTCTTCCTATCGAGTGGCTTCGCCACTCGCCTTCCCTTGAACTCTCCAAGGTTCTATCCCTTCTGATCTTTCACTTGCAAACTCTAGGGCTTCCTTAGTGATTCTGCACACACTCCCCGCGGCATTCGCAAATAACCTCTGGTTATTTGTTCCTTTGACTCTGTGCACTCCTTGCAGTTAGTAGTCCTTCAACCTTCCTCCTCGGTTGCTAAAGTCTAAAACTTCAAGGCCTGCACATGCCTTGCATGGCTCTGTGTTATCCTGCACTTCTACTAGTATGAGAATAATGGTATCCCTCCCGATCTTTTCTAAGATAGAAACTCAGAACCTCGTTAATGCACACCTTGCGGATTTTCACTGCACTCTTTGTAGGACTTCTCAAGAAGAGAAACAATTGAAACTCATTCTTCTCTCCTCACAGATTTCATATATCCAACATGAATTTAAGAGCATTCATACACACACAACATTGAAATAAATGAATAACAGAGAAATAAAACACTGTAAACATACCATTCAACAGGTGTAAACAATAAGTATAATAACACCATGAAATTGAGTCAAAGCATTCATATATTAACTCTAGTGTTCCTGTACACGGATTCCTCTCTGTGTTCTTTCTCTCTAAAATCACTGCCACTATCACTGACACTGTCACATAAACCTGTAACATGTCAACTTGTCACTGTATCCAACCTCTCATTGTCAAATTGTCACTGTAACCAACCTGTCATATCAACCCATCACTATATCCAACCTCTCACATCAACCTGTCATTGTCACAGATACTTAACCAGATCGTCTCACATGGATCATATAAAAGGACACCTCTCAACTAGAAGTCCAACATGACCAACACATGCCTCTACAAATAATGTACTATGATCACCATCATACCATCACAATATATGTCTCTCAACCATGTACCAAACCTATACCAAATCATGTACCAAACCTACACCAAATCATGCATCAATCATGACATACCAAATCATGTACTATACCATGTACGAAACCTATACCAAATCATGCATCAACCAAAACTTGTGCCAACACCATATCATGCATCAATGTCACCAAGGAATTTCTCATACATATACCAAAAATGTATCTCGAACAATGTGCCCAATATCCAAGATGCTCCTCAAACCATGTGCCTCAACCATATACCATATCACTCATGATGTGTCTCAATCATTGCATACACCATGTACCATAAGATATCATTAATTAAGTGTCTAAAAAAAGTACCAAACAACCAAGATCGTATACCAAGTATATGCCTCAACCATGCACCTAATATGTACCTCAATCATGTGCTAGTGCCTCAACAATATACCAAAGACTTGCCTCAAGCATGCACCATAACATCATCAACATGTAACCCTAAAAACATGCATATAAAAATACTTGTAAATATATAACACACCTAGTGTATGTGATCACAGACCTACATACCTTCCTCGAATTCAACAACAAGAGGATAACATCTTCATCAAACTTTACCTTAGTCTCATGGGACTAGTTTTGGATTAGTCAAAAACCCTAACTTTAAAAAAGAATAACTCCATTCCTGTAATGAATAAGGTATCAAAATTGTACCCAATAATATTTAATATCT
This sequence comes from Picea glauca, assembly GCA_000966675.3. NCBI lineage: Eukaryota > Viridiplantae > Streptophyta > Pinopsida > Pinales > Pinaceae > Picea > Picea glauca. The sequence continues at coordinate 79,446 of JZKD02S1918353.1, forward strand.
TCTTTTCAATTCCTCCAAGTTTCACTACTTGGAACATCCCAAAAAAGGATTTATATAAAAAGTGGAAGACCTTTCTTAATTATGGCTTATTCTAGAGAGTGAACTTGTAGAGCATGCCACACGTAGAATATTGGACATATGGATATGAAAATCATACACAACATACTACAGACTATACAATATCCAATTCATTTTTTTTCACTAAATTTGGATACTATTTGAATAATTTATGGTTGTTTTACCTGGAACACTTGTTTGAGACTAGTTTCAAGACTATCCAAACACCCTATTGTCCACAGAGGATATCTATGAAAGTACAATGACCCAGAAGATGAAATTTCTACCACAAGTACCTGGCTATGGTTTATCAATAGCCTTCGTGTTTTTCTCTCTAAATCATTATATAACTAATGTTATAGGAAAAATGGTAAGATGACCTATAAATAACATACCTTAGAACACATCCTCACAAGACTTCATCCTCCCTTGGAATTTCTCCCTTATTCACTTCATATTCCCTCAGAAATTCTCCTCAAATATCCTTGTTTAGCTTAGATACGAATCACTTACTCACATAGAATATACCCAATATAATGTGTGTGTGTGTGTGTGTATACTTATGAGTGACTTCTTGAGGCGTATATATACTTTTTCTAAGTAACCTCTTTCCTTAACTTGAGGGCTTCTTGAACTTTCTTGTTACAACCAATTTACCCTTTCATTAATGAATTGCAATGAATTAGGGGATTCTTAACCCATATTTTGGGATTCCATAGGGGGTTTTTAACCCATCTTTGGGGCTTCCAACTTCATGATCTGATAACTCCTCAACCATGAGGAACCACGTGGCATACCACCTATCACTGAAAATGAAATTAAGAGGACTATCCATCCATGAGTGTATTTCCTGCATGTACATTGTACTTCATGTCCATATTTCTCAACCAAATTTGGGTACCATAACCATACCTCTGGGGCTCCATGTATAATTCATCAAATGCACCCAAGACATATTCTGACATCAACCACTCCGTCAATGAAAAATAATTCACCATCAATATCAACTATATATATAGGGATTTCAGACTTCTCCAAGGGTTGAAATCAATCTCCAAGGGTTGACATTTATTACAACCAACTATCCAAGCAAACTATCCAACAATATCCCCCTTTGGCATTGATGGAAACATTGATGCTCCAACACTGATGCTCCCCATGTGACTATTTCTCCTCATTAATGTTTCTCAGTCTCCCCCTTTCACATCAATGGAAAAGGGTCTCTCTCCTTGGGGATGCTCCCCCTATATGCATGCATCTATTCTCTCTCTCTCTCTCTCTCTCTCTCTCTCTCTCTTCGTTTCCATGCCTTCTTTTTTTCTCTTCACATGTTTTTCTCCTTATGTGACTTCCCCTAAAAGTATATATTCTCTGAACAATGCTTCTCTTTCTCTTCCTTTGACATCATGGGAAAACGGATAAATCCACCTGTCGGTATGTCTCCCCCTATATGCATCCTTGTTGGTTATTTTTTACTCATTTTACCCTTCTTAGGTTGACCCAGGTTCAGGTCCACTTGGTTTCTAGAAAACCCCCCCTAAAACTATTGTCCCTCCTAGTAAACCAAAAGGAAACACAACACACAGGATGCACTACACAATCTCACCTTAGATAGTTCTTATGGATGGCTACAACACTCATGTGATTTCAACCTAGGAAATGAATGGGGATCTACGATTAAATTTTGTAGTCTTCATTTATTACTTTATCATTAAACTTATATGGAATACCTTTTCATTCTAACTCATGCATGTATATTAACAACTCTAACTAAGTCATTCATAAATTTGTTTAACACCTAATCATCAACAAAAAAAGAGATACATAATGTAACAACCATGTTTCCCCCAATTTGTAAGTATAACTATATTGGCCAAGAGACTATGGAAAACTCGATATGTGTGAATGTTTGATTTGATGAAACTTTGTATAAAAGGTTAATGAATGTAATTTATGTTATTAAGAGAAAATGGATAAGTGTTGCATAACTGCTAAAAAGGGGGTTTTCCAAGATAGGCCACGGATGTTATGAAAGAGATGGTGAGGGGAACCAGTAATGGTTGAGATAACCCCCACAAAACCCCTTGCTGGATTTAATTTCTTAGGACCATAACAATCCTCTAACCCAGTAATGGATTACAGACAATATGGTAGGTGGGAAGACCTCCTAAAGAGTTAATGAGGGGATGGGGTAGAGTGCCCATCTGTAAGGATTTCAGACCTGAACATGGACTGGGAATTCAGGCCACACACAATAGTTTTTAGGAAGGAAATAAAGAAAGGTGTGGTGGGAAGAGGAATACCTACAAAGAGAAGTAGAGAAGAGGGAATAAGCTCTCAAGTTCGAGGAAGAAATGGGAAATGAATGTTTTCTGGTCACAGGATGTGGCTAGCAGGGTTATGATACAGGCTGATAAATGAGGGTATTGAGTGACTAAGTAAGTACTCAGGCTGGCCTCCTTTATTGGTATAGAGAAAACACATTGCCAAGATCTTGTGGGAGGAGGAGAGTAACCTCTGTCCTTTACTGTTGTTGAGCCGGAAGACAAAATTATCTCTTAGAGCATCGTGTTCTAGCTCGAGGGTGGCCAGTGTTAAATCCGTTAGGAGTGACTGAGCCTATGGTTGAGTGGAAATAGGAACCCCTTTCAGCAGTCGCATCATGCCATATGGTTCTGATAAGTGTTTTCATACTTTATTCATTGAAATGGAATAATGGATGAATGCATGTATTTATATATCTAAGAACAATTTATGTATTGAATGATCAAGTTATGTGTATGCATTTATATTCCCATGAACTTATGATTTGGATTGATCATCTGTATTCCCCATATTATCCCTTGAGATTTTGTGGGATGTAAACCTGTAGGACAGACGATATAGAAAGTATTGCATCAATCTGGCCCCATTCGTCTGAAGAGGGTATCTTCTTTAGACTCCTTGTTGTGCGACCGCGATATTATTCCCAAGTCCTTAGCAAATCTATGATGAGGGAGTTGTGTTTAAATCACAAGCATTTAACTCACAAGCATTAGAAAAACTCATGTGACCAAGGTATAGGAACCCCATGCTAAGCCTAAGGAAGCTAAGTCCTTCTAGCTTCGAAGCTCCAGAAGTCCGGGACTTCGAAGAATTGTCGGCCCTAATAGTCACAAACTGGCCAAAGGTGACTGAGAGTCAATGTTACCCGTAAAGATGATCAATGTTGGGAGGTTACCCTAGTGGTTAGATGAACCTGTCTTACCAACTAAACCGGGATGCAACTCCCCATCGTGAAGTAGCGCAACCACCGAGCGAGAATTTTTAGGGGTTCCCTCAGCCATTGGATCTACACCTAGACGACTTCAGCGAAGTTCCCTTCAATAGAATGGAGATACCCTAGCATCAAAATCCCCGAACATTGAAGTTATGAAGTAAAGGAGGGTCATAGATTTGGGGAGATTGTTAGGAACCCCGCGTACCATCTGATCATTCAGGAGAAGGGACCCACACATGGTACTTTAGTGAAGTCTTGCATCGAGAGATTGGAGTGGTAGTAAAGACAAAACCCTGAAGCCCAGAGTCATGAAGTAATGTGGACCATGGATCTAAGGATCCTTTCGGATTCATCTCGACTATTCAATCATGGGGAAGTGTGTATCATGTCGATAGCATGTATGGGCCTACGCGATGAGTGATGGAATTTCGAGGAGTGGCGACCTTGTGGAAAGGTAAGGAGACGTCTGTGACTTGAGGTAGGTTCCACATATTCTTATCAAAGTGTTTTGGGATGAAAAATGTCCCTATAGGAATGACCCAACAATGGGACCCAAGGGACCCTTGAGTGAAAGTTATGAGTCGTAGATCTCTGGGATTACGTGGATACCCTTGGACCATCAGATCTAGGTTGTGGTCAGCCTGGTGCTAACCAACTCTAGGAGAAAAGAGGATTTTGTGTCAAAAAACTCCCGAAGGCCAGAGTCGTGAAGTAATGAGGATCGTCGATCCTCAGATCCTTCAGGATCCCTCTCAGTCGTCGATATACAGGGGATGCACGACACTAGATCCTTTATTATGGAGATTAGGCACTATGGAGGATTGTAGGTGTGGTGTGTCAATAATATACGAAGCCCAAAGTGGAGAGATCCATCAATTCAAGGAAGCTTCGAGACTCTTCCTAACAGTCAAATCCAGGCTTTGGTCAGCCCGATGCTAACCAACTCTGAGAGAAAGGAGAAGTTTACACCATGAAACCTCGAACTCTGAAGTTATGAAGTTGATCCGGATTTTATGAGCAAAACGAAATGAATACAGATTATTAACAAGTGCTTAACACAAAAATAACAGAGATATAGTAAAACTGGTTTTCTATTAAATAACGAAATAAGCTGAAACTGTAAAATGCAGCGGAAACAAGCTTGCTAGAATGGTGGCGGCTTA
>JZKD02S1918353.1:88476-100553 GCA_000966675.3 Picea glauca
TCATGTGGGCCCCGTTTGGGTAAGTTGGTACATCAACTTCCCGGGGTCGTAACTTTTGCATACGATCTCCGTTTTAGGCATATAATACCTCATTAGAAAGATCTATCCGAGGATTTAAACATTTCGACAAAATTTCATGATGAAATTTTTCTACCGCAGCATACCCCAAAAAGCATCGTTTAGGGCCTCAAAATGGCTCCAGAAGTTCAGGACCCGAAAAACTGCTAAAAATAGTAAATTGCCAAAAATGTCAGAAAACTGTTTTGAGCCAGTTGGAAAGGTGGGTGGCCACCGATATCCATCTGGATCAGAAGTAGCAGAGGTCCTTGATCCATGGGTTACATGGACATGCCTTGGTCGTGATATCAAAGGGCATGAAATACGATCAGTTCGGAGTGACATGGCACAGTGATGTCACCTAGGGTGATGTGGACCCAAGTTTGATGTGTCATGTGTCACCTGGATTCATGCATATCACATACCCTATAGACCCATTGATACATGACACATGTCACCCCTAGCCCCTTCTACATTTTAGCCCCTAGTATGTGCTCGCCCAACCAAAGTGGTTTGTGAAGTGACCAGAACTCCGAGAGTCTAGGACTTCAGGACTCTGAAGGACTCTGGGTGTAGTATGGTAGAGAGACCAAAATGCCTAAAGTTCAGAGCCATGTGGAAAATTTATGGGACTTCGGGAGTTTGAGACTCCGGGAGGTCTCGTGCATAGACAATAAAGAGGCCTTCAGTGTTGAAATGTCGAAGCACAGGATCATTGAAGTGTCAAATTCCCTACTGGCTTGCATGTTAGACGCATGTGTGTTAGATGAAGATTGAGTCTTGTCATGAGATCGAATGATGGATGGACTTCCACCGTGGATGTAGGAATTTGGAGACAATACGAGTGGGGTGGATCCACGTGGGTGCCACATGGTCCTTGAATAATAAATGTAGGAAGAACTAGGATGGGCATATCTGCCAATCTAGAGCTCAGACTTGAGCATGGAGGCAGAGGTTGGACAGTTCTGGATGAGAAGGACGTGATAGAAATATCAGAATTAGGATTTGAGATAGTTAAGGAAAACAAAATTATGATACCCCACCCCTTAAAAGAGAATTTAGGGGTTGGTTGTTTTACACATAAAATTCAATCACATAACACATGATCTACCATGGTTCACCCCTCTTGGGATATGTCCACAAAGATTTGGCTACTCTGCTCTTTTATTATTATTATGGTTCCAAAACTACAGTGCCTTTCACATTACAACGCTCCATCCAAACAAGTCGAGATCTACAATGAGGAGGACTATATCACACCAGGATCCTTAGCATATGATATAACCCTCAATATCTCCCTTATTCCCTCTCCTCATCTCAACAACTTATAGATCAATCGGATTTACAGTCATTCAGTCTTTTTACATCATAGTAACATTGACTAACCCAAAATAACAACGAACCTCCAAAAACCACACCCGAACACAAAACCCCGAACTAAACATCCTAGGTACCTAGTTATACATATTTTCGGCCTACCAGCCATTACATTCTCTTACCAAAACCCTAACCCTATCATGGATAGGTATTCTTGCATGTGTGCCTCACATGCCTTCCTCTTCTTTGTGCACGTATGTTCTTCATGTGCTTCTTTTCCTGCATGCACGTCTGCCTTAAACATGTTTCTTCTTCTACATGCGCATCCACCTCCCAGATCATGCTTTTCCCTCAAAACTAGCCTGCGCCCAATAGGCCCCCAACACTAACATTGTGACTCATCCCAAGTCACTGCCTAACTCCAGTGTCAACCACTGCTTGTGCCAGTGCTTTGTACATATCTGCTATCTGTTGGCACTTCTCCTGAGCCTAGTTTCTCTTTGTTGACATGACTTTGAATACCTACGTAGTGATTGGTGATCGTAATATCTCACCCCCTCCAAGCCTATTTGTTCAAGGCATGATTTCATAGTGTCGATTTACATGACCAACTGTTCTACCTTTTCTTGTAGCGGATCCAACTAAGCCCATCGTGAGATATTTTGTGCCTATACTGCTTTTTCTTTTGCCTGAACATTCTTCATTTCTGTGACCGTCTTGATTTTTTCTGGAAGTGACATTGTCCTCTATCACTGCTTGACATCTACCATTGCTGCATTAAATTTATCTTCCTTTCCTTGTAGCTCTTGTAGGCTCCCATCCTCTAGTAGTTGGGTCCATAGCTGGCCACTTTTTTCCAGTAGTTTTGCCACTCTATGTATGTTTTGTGTGATGTTTTCTGCAGTTGTTGTCACGTCTTTCTTTCTTTCTTTTCACTCATACTATTGGGGGATTTGTAGGTACTGCACGCTCCTCCAGTTCTTTGATCTGATATTTATATTGTTGCATTTTTTGCGTTATCTTTGTTATATTCTCCTTCGAATATGATTCCTCTGATTCTATTTCATCTGAGATTGCTTGAAAGACTGTGTTTATCTGGGTCTCCATCTCATCCACTTTTTTTTGCACTATCTGTTTCTTCTTCCTTTCCTAGTTGATGGCTTCCTTTAGTACCATATTTTCTTCCTCCACTATATGTAGATTCATTGCGTCAGACCTTTCTCTGGACTAAATCACCTGCATGAAACTAACCTATAACTTATACAATGCCTTTGTTGGTATCATGGGAAATGCAAAATCCAACGTTTTTACATCCTTCACAAGATTCTATGATGTTTCCTCATCGATCAAAAACATGTCTGGTGTTATTATGATAAAGTTATCACTTCCTTGCACTTTGATTTGTATTGTCTCTCTGACAGGTGTTGCTTCTCTTATTGGAACTGGTTTCTCCTTTTGTTGTTGTTCTTCCTTGATCCTCAACTGTTCTAGTGCAGGTTTTATCTCCTGTACCTGTTCCAAAATTGAAGCTCAATGGTTTTCTACATTTTCCCATACTTCTCATAGTCGATCTTCTATTGTCATGGCTATCATATCTACATCATCTACCATCAATGAAGTTTCCATTTGTTTCCTGTGGGTGTTTACTTTCTTCCTGGCGCCACTTTCTTTCTCCTATGTTCTCTTCCTTTGGGCCTCTGGCTATTTAGATGCTTCTAGAATCCATGTATCCATGTCCGTATCCTGCTCAACTTCTTCATCCATGATTACATCTTGTGCCTCCATCTGCACTTCCTATGCACTCATCTATCCTGTCAGTCCTTCCGGTGCCTACTCTGTAGCATGTGGACCCTTTGTAGGACCCCACGATGACTTCTTTTGTGTTCTAGTTTTCTTCTGAATTTGGTTGATTTCCCCCAATGTACCTATTATTTTTTTCTTTTGTTGGCTAGCACCATTCCCACCTATCCATTGTGCGGGGACTATGCTACCCTACATCTAGATTTGTACTGCTGACGTTTCTCTTGGAATCTCTGTAACTTTCCACTCCTCAGACCACTCTTGGACCTCCATGTGGATGTACTACATCATCAAACAATACTTTAGCTACAACCACTCCTTGGTTGGGTCCTTCTTTTCCTGTAGCCACACGATGTGACATGATGCCCAAAAATTCATTATCTTTCCATACTCCTGGACAATTTCTGGTGAGATCCTTCATGTATCTACCAAGATGTTCTAGATATCTCTTAAGTACTGAGCGAACATGTCATTGTTGACTTCCTTTACCTTGGGATGTGTTGTGCTTCACAGCCATGTGTAGCACGTTGTGCCACATTTGCATTTCCTTGGCAGGAACATCCTGTATGTAGGGTTGTGCCACCCCATAAGTGAAATGAGGATGAGTAACCACGAGTAGTGGAACTCAAAGCCCCAGTCTTATGCATCCTTATAATATTCAAGGAATGAGTTTGGTAGATATGGGCCCCAGCTCATCGAGCTCCCCTTTGTGCACTGCATCACAACTACTACTACTCCTGCGGGCGATTCTTCTTTTCATCACTTGCACATTAATTTGCAACCGAGCAATATGGTTTCAAATCGTGTTGCAAGATCATTGATTTCATTGATCCTGATACCTCTGTTCCCCCTCTCTGCACCATACTTCTCTTTGATCTCATCTGAGATGGATTTCTCCTTAGTCTTGTCTTCTAGTTAATTCTCAGGCTTCTCCCCATCTATGGGTAGCTCTGTAATCTCTGTGATGAGGTTAACGTTGATTGGTACTCGCATGTCCATCCATAAGATGCCTCCATGCACCCTTTCTAACAACTGTTTAACACATTGATTTATGTGTTTCCTGCACCTGAAGTGTGGTATGTATAGTAGGTTTATGATGCTCGTGTTGTGTAGTCTCAGGATCCACTCTGCAGGCTCCAACAGTGGTGCGCCTAATCGTCCCTCTCCCCTGCTCTCTAGGTAGCTCTGCCCTGCCAAATTTGGGAACTTCATGGGATCCAAGACATCATGGTTGGAGTATTTAAGGATATTGACTCCTCCTACCATGTTATCCTCGGTCTTCACTTCATTGGGAATTTTCGACATTAATATACTTAGTTCTTCATGTGTGTTGGACGCCCTGTGTACTGCTTTCTTCTCTCAGCTTCTTTTTCCCTTGTGGGGATGATACCCCACCCACTTTCTCCGCTTCCTTCTCTGGTTCCGACTCTAGGCCATACTGTGTGGAATCCATGGATGGTTCTGCTTCCTATGGCCCTTTTCCCCTAGACACGTCGGATTTCATCTATTCTGCATCCTCTAACCATAGATCAGGCTCCTGTGTGGGTTTATACTCCTCCTCCACATGTAATGTGGTTTTCTCATACTCCAATATGTGTTTTTCATCCACATCCACCATTGTGGGAATTTCAATGGTTCCGCCTTGTGGTACCCTTGTGGTACTTTGTGTGCTTTGTTCGGTTCTTCTTGGTGTGCCAACCCTCGTTGGTGACATGATGGTTAAATCTGAACTACAAGATCTCAACTCAAAAAATGGTAGCGCAAATTCACACTCTATCGCTCTTCAACTCATCTTGGCATTTTTCTCCTTAGAAAATAACTTAATGGGTTGGTTTCCCCCCTCTTTTTGACTTTATAGCGGGACGGGGAAGTGACAGTTCTGTCGCACTAATAATTGTCACGCTTTCACTTTTTGTTGTGTTTCCTACACACTGTAGCTTTTTTCCCATTAACTTCTCTTCTGCGCGTCACATTTTCGAACCCTAGTTTTCTTGCATTGCCCTATTCCGTCGGCCCCATAACATTCTATCAAGGCCTTCCATGTGTGTTGAGTTCTTTTTATTTTTATCCTCTTTAATTTTTTATGGATTTTTTTTTTCACTCTATACATATCTCTTTACTGTGCGATACTTTCTAAGGACCAGGAGGTCGACTATCCCTATACAACTTCAGTCAACTCCCATTAATCATTCCTCCAAGTTCTGTACCTCCTAAATCTTTCAACTGTACAACTCCCCCCTATGTGAAAATATTCACTTCATATGTTCCCAACCAATGCATTCTGAATTTTCCTGGGTGCTGAATAAATTTACTTTCATACACTAAGACCAGGTCTCCTTCCTTGAAACTCTTCCTTTTAACATGTCTTTCATGCCAAGATTTGTCCCTTTCTTTCTGTACTTCTTCGTGAAATCCTGCTAGAATTCTATCTTCTTCCATCACCATCAGTTGACTTAGCCTTTCTTGTACTGTGCCTCATTCTATCATGTTAGTAATTGCTGCTACGTGAAGACTATGTACTGAAAATTCTAATGGCACCACTTCTTCTTGTCCATACACTAGCCTGAATGGTGTATTCTTTGTCAAAATTTTGCATGTAGTCCTATATTCCCATAATACTTCTGGTATCTTCAAGTCCCAATCGTCCCTATTGAAATTGCATATCTTTGCCAGTGCATTCTCTAGAATCTTATTAAAGGCTTCCACTATTCCATTTGCTTGAGGGTGATATGGTGTACTCTTTCGATGATATACTTCAAACTCCTCAGTCATAGCCTTGATAGTAATATTTATGAAGTGAGTGCCTTGGTCACTCATCAAAATCCTCGGGCATCCAAATCTAGTGTTCACTTGATCAAACAGGAAGTGTTTTTTTGTCTCTGCACTACAATCTTTTATTGTTGGTGCTTCTGCCCATCTCGTTAAGTACCATGTTACAGTAATGATATGCCTTGCTCCTAACCTCTTTGTTGGTGGATTAATTGGTCCCACAAAATAGATTTCCCATTTGTCCAATACTTGCAAGGTTACTTGTGGTATTAGGGGCATCTCATCCCTTCTATTAGGTTTTCCAACCCTCTGGCATACATAACATCTCTGGCAGTAGTCCTTTGCATCTTTGTGAATGATCGACCACCATAGCCCTTCGCACAATACCTTCTACGTGGTATCTTTTCCTGCATAATGTACTCCATATTTTCCCTCACGGGCCTTTGCTAAAATCCTATGCCTTTCATGTTCTAATGCACATTTTCTCAAGATGTTGTCTGCACCCATCTTGTATAAGTGTCTGCAGCTCTAACTACCATATTTTCTTCTGTGCAGTGTTGAATTATTGTGGTGCGGTCCCTATATTCAAGTATTGATTATGTCAGCAAAATATTCATCAGCTACTTGGACTAAAAATAGTTGTGCATCACGGAAGTTGTCCTCTAAATTCGTAGGTTCTTCTCCATTGGTGATCCTTGACAGGATATTAGGTCCTACATTCAACTTCCCTAGTTTGACTATCACTTCAAAGTCAAATTCCTGAAACAACAGTAACCATCTACAAATTATCCCCCCCAAAATTGGATTATTGACTAGGTATTTGAGAGCAGAGTGATTTGTGAACATTTTAAAGTGTTTCCCACGTAGATAGTTTTTGAACTTCTGCAGTGCATATACCATTTCTAATCCTTCTCTTTCTGTAGTATTGTAGTTCTTCTCTGACTCTGAAAATTTTTCTACTTGTAAATGATATCGGATGGTATAACTCTCCTGCTCCTGGCTGCACCAGAATAGCTCCAAGTGTTATGGCTAATGCATCTACATGCACATGAAATGTATATTCTCAATCTAGGAATACTAGTATTGGTGTTGTTATCGTTTTCGCTTTTAGAGTGTCCAATTCTTGCTGATAGTCCTCATTCCATTGAAATTTACTATTTTTCCTCAATAGTTTCTCCATCAGCGCACTGAAACTCAGAGCCCTAGTCTTTCACATCCTTGCAATATTCAAGGGATGATTTCAGTAGATATGAGGCCCATCTCATCGAGCTCCCCTTTGCGCACTGTGCTGCAACTATTACTACTCCTACGGACAGTTCTTCTTTTCAGAACTTGCACATTAATTTACAACCGACCAATATGGTTCTAAGTCTTGTCACAGGATCATTGATGGCGTTGATCCTGATACCTCTGTTCCCCCTCTATGCACCATAATTCTCTTTGATCTCATCTGATATGGATTTCTCCTTAGTCTTGTCTTCTAAGTATTTCTCCGACTTCTCCCCATCTATGGGTAGCTCTCTAATTTCTGCGATGAGGTCAATGTTGATCAGTACTGGCTTGTCCATCCATAAGATACCTCCATGCACCCTTTCTAACAACTTTTTAACGCATTTGTTTATGTGTTTCCCGTGCTCAAAGTGCGGTATGTCTAGTAGGTTCATGATGTCTATGTTGTACGATCCCAAGATCCACTGTGCAGGCTCCAACAATGGTGTGCCTGATTGACCATGGTCCCTCTCCCCTCCTCTTTAGGTAGCTTTGCATTGCCAAATTTGGGAACATTGTGGCATATGATACATCATGGTTGGAGTATTTAAGGCTATCGAATCCTCCTACCATGTTATTCCCGGTCTTCACTTCATTGGGAATTTTTAACATTACTATAATTAGTTTTTATTGTGTGTGTTGCATGCCCTGCATACTGATTTCTGCTCTCAACTTATTTTTCCATTGTGGGGAAGATACCCCACCCTCTTTCTCTATTTCTTGCTCTGGCTCCGACTCTAGGCCATGTTGTGTGGAATCCATGGCCGGTTTTTCTTCCTGCGGCCCTTTTCCCTTAGACATGTCAGATTTTATTTGTTCGACATCCCCTACCCACTACATGGTGTTACACATCAACATTACTCACTTTGATAAGTATCACAAGTGTCGCATGTTCCTCACAATTGTTGCAAGTGTCGCATGTTGTTCATAAGTGTTGCAAATGTCAAGAAAAGCATGTTTCCACGATGACGACACTAAGGAGACACTTAGAATACCTCAAACACCTGATTTGAAAGAAGAGGGATGGTTAACTGAAGTCAGGTATCTCTTCCCACCTGAAAGAAGCTTTCAAACTACAGTTTTAGAAGGGAGCGCTCCCCTACATCACCCTTGGGAGTGCTGGCGCTCCCCTATAAGGTGCTAGGGAGCGTTATAACACCAAAACTAGCCCTCTAAAGGAGCGCTACAAATCGTTAGAGCACTGGCACCCCCCTTGAGCCTACTAGGGAGTGCTATAGCGCCCTGATGCCCCTTTTGAGGGAGCGTTGTCTAATCTGGGTAGCAGTTGATCTGTTGAGGAGAATAAGGGGAAGATATTTTCATTCTTAGAAGGAAGTTGAGCTCGAATCCCTAGTCCAGCCATGATCTTAGGGAAGATCCTCAACTGAAGGAGGAAAATAATCAACTTCCCCAAGGATATCTCAAGTGGTTAAAGCCTCTCCAAAGCTATATAAGCAAGTTTTCTCATGGTGAAAGGGGATTGGAAAGGGAGAATAACACCAAACTTATGATCTTATAAGTGGTGTTGGAACAGAGATATTTTGGAGGCAAGATACCTATGATCTCATAGGGAGCAATCGGTGAAGCTATCATCATTCAGATCGTGTATATTTTGAGCAAGGGGTAGACAAGGAGGACTTGACAAAACTGCTACAATCCATCTACGGTTGTAAGAAATGTTCTGTCCTCATTAATATAATTTGCTTGGCCTTTCTTTATAATTCGTGTTCAATATCACATGAATTTGTCTCTTTATAGATAGACCTATTTCAGACTAATCTTGATAGAGTAGGAAGTGGTCGTACTTTGTTTGTCTACAGGGCTGATCGAAGAGCGAAAAATTGGAGCTCAACTCGGAGCGTGCAGGGACAAATGCTGATAAAAGGTACTTCTTTTCTCCTTCCTCCTCATGCATTAGTTCGTATAGATCTAAAAGGAAGTCAGTGTCCCCAATGGAGTCGCCAATTTCTGTTGAAGGAAAATCTCCCTGCGGATAGGTAGATCTCCTTGAGAGTCAGCCATCACAAATATCTTGTCTCAATACCTGTGTCAATCCATGTTCATTTGATCTACCAATTACACCTCTATGTCTGTTTCATGTCGTTGATGGGGGATACATTAAGGCCCTCCTTCGACGAGCCTATTCTTGTTGACTTCAACACCCAATCCATGGAATATCCCTTTCCCAGGAAATCCACAATTCTCGAGGGGACACAATTCTCATGCTCCACAACAAACTCTTCCCCCTCAAGGGACTCATCTATACCCTCCTTATGGATAAACGCCAAATCCAACTTATAATCCTCAAAACCCATCTGGTTATCCCCCGCTCGCACATGTTTCTCAAACTCCCTCAAATCCTGTGTACCCTGGTCAACACCAACCTTATACAAGAGGACCCACCAGTTACAATTATCTGTCTAACCCAGTATATGGTCCTACTGGTGTTCCTATGCCACACCAGTATTACCCACAGTTTAACCGACAACTACCTTTCCTAGCAACTCTGGACCTTCCAGACTTGTCTCGGTTAATGAATGATCCTATTTTTCATTCTCCGGTTTGGCTAGCTATTCCAGCTAAACTTCCTTCTGATATTCCAAAATTCGACGAAAATTTTGAAGAAGACCCAAACAACCATGTGATGACTTTCCATTTGTGGTGTTCATCCAACTCCCTCATGAACGATTCTATACGTTTGCGTCTTTTCCAAAGAACACTTACGGGTTCTGCAACAAAGTGGTATATTGAACTACCATGCGCTTCTTTTCATGATTTCAACTCCCTTTCCATGTCCTTCCTCACACACTTCCAACTACCCATTCGATACGAGACGGGTACTGAACTATTGACCTCCCTTCGTCAGATAACCTCCGTACATATCTCTGATCATATTCATGAATGGAGATGATGATGAAGGTTAATCAAAGCGGTCATTCTTGACCAATTATTAGTGGAATGGTTCACCAAATCACTGTTACCCCAGATCACTCGTGATGTTGCCATGGGTGGTGTAGTCATCGAGGAAGAAGCTATTGCTCGGGCTCTGTACTTAGATTTGGTTTATTCACAATTTGGTACTTTGTACAAGTTGATACCAAATGCTACCCATGCCACTAATGATCCATCCAAACCATCATCTACCTCGCATGCAGATGGAGTCATTGGCTCCGTCAAAACCCAATCTACTTCCCAGTCGACTAGAACAACCCAGCCGTCCACTTCGATGTCTTCTCCCATTTCGACTGCACCCTCTTCTACCTCCCCTCAAAATCAGGTTTCTGAGGTGAATGCGGTCCAATCAACCCCTTCACAAAAACCTGGGGGAAAGAAGAAAGCAAGAAATAAACCAAAGAAAAACAACAACAATGAACAACCAAAAAATCAACCGCAAACCCCAGCTGCCGGAAAACAACCACAACGGAAACTGAAATTCCCATGTCTCATTTGTGGTGATGATCACTACACTTGAGACTGTCCACATCATGATGAAGTGGCCAAAAATTTTAAGGGAAATTCATAATCCGTTGTGCTTACCCAGCCTTTTCCACAGCAACAATCTTTGGTTGCTCAAACCCCCACTCCAGGGGGCAGTTCCAACCAATCCCATGATGAGGCCTCGACAAGTGCCCACATTTACATGTTTAATGGGATTAATCTGACCACTCGCACTACGACATATGACACATCGATTAAACCTGATAAGGCAAAGCCTGCTAATGGTTTCTTACCGGACCCATTACCATCTTCTGTTAGTCCTCCGTCTGCTAGCCCTCCATCTGGGCCACTTCAAATTGATAAACATTCGTTTGACTCCATTTTATGCCCTCCTAAGAGAACTATCCGAAAATCTACCTTTAATCCTAGTTCACGGGCTGCCCAAAACTACAACATCGTTGAAGATTTGGCTCAAGCACCATGTGCTATGTCTGCTTTAGAAGTTCTACAACACTGTCCCAGCCAACGTAGAATGCTCTTAGTTGCCATCAGTGCTTTTGATCCTGAGTTGTCAAATAACCTCACGTTTAATCTGGATGATCATCAACCTCGAATCTCTCACCAACTAGCTTTTCAGATCGATGTTGTTGTTCACAATCAACAAATCCACTGAACTATCTTGGATGAGGGACCCTCTACTTGTGTCATGTCTTTAGCTTGTTGGAAAGGCTTAAAATCACCCGCCCTTAACAAATCCCCTATGATGTTACGCGCTTTTTATCGGCGAGGTTTTCATCCTCACAGACTGTTACAATCCTTAGCCATTCAGTTGGGCGGAAAAACTGTTACTGTTGATGTTGAGGTGGTCGACGCCCCCCTCAATTACAACCTACTACTTGGAAGACGTTGGTTCTATGCCATGATCGTCTCCACCTCGTCAATGTTTCGATGTGTACAATTCCCCCATCAAGGAAAAATTGTCACTATCGATCAACTAGATTTTTGTACACCCGACGCTCGCACCCCTGTCACCAACAACATTCCTTTTTTGGGAGACCACCCAGTTACGTATGAAAGCGTTGGTGTTGGCTTGTTGAAATATTCTAGCCTTATGGGTACCTTCCCTACACCACTTCCACCCACCACACATCATATTTCCACCATCAATATGATTTCGACTACTGCTTATCAATCTTTGGAATCATCTGAGCCTTGGATTGTACCTAGTCCTTTGGAATTCAATGTTCTTGGTGACACCATGCCACTTAGCCCAGCCGAGGCCACATACGTGGCTATTCAATATGCCTCTCCCTCTCCGAACAACCCACATTTATTGGCACCTGATTCCTACTTGATGCCTTCATGGTTGGATTCCCTATCGTCTGCAATCGATTACATTTCCCAAATTTTCCCTTATGACGAATCTA
>JZKD02S1918353.1:100603-120769 GCA_000966675.3 Picea glauca
CGACTACTGCTTATCAATCTTTGGAATCATCTGAGCCTTGGATTGTACCTAGTCCTTTGGAATTCAATGTTCTTGGTGACACCATGCCACTTAGCCCAGCCGAGGCCACATACGTTGCTATTCAATATGCCTCTCCCTCTCCGAACAACCCACATTTATTGGCACCTGCTTCCTACTTGATGCCTTCATGGTTGGATTCCCTATCGTCTGCAATCGATTACATTTCCCAAATTTTCCCTTATGACGAATCTATAATGGAAATGCTTAGTATTGATGACATACCTTGGGATGATAACCATCATCGATCCTCTTTCCTTCCGCTTTTGGAAGAAATTCACAAAGACATACACTCTGTCTTCCCTCCTGATGTTACCGATGCTCCGCAATCTCCCATCCTCACACAAGATACTCTTTCTGAGGGGAAAATGGGTAATATCTCTACTACGATCATTATTGATATTTCTATCAAAGAGGGCATTGTGGAAAACATTAACCTTGGTGCTAATTGCACACCCGAAGAAGTGGTATCTTATACCACTCTGTTTAAATAATTCCACGATGTCTTCTCTTGGAGCTACGAGGAAATGCCAGGAATCGACCCTTCGATCGTTGTGCATGAAATGAAGACTTACCCTGGTGTGAAACCTGTCCGATAGAAACTCTGCCCGATTCATCCCAAGAAAATCATGGATATAAAGGCAAAATTTGAGAAACTTTTAAAATCTGGCTTTATCTATCCTATCCCTTTGATAGAATGGGTCTCCAACCTTGTTCAGGTTGCCAAAAAACAGGGGACCATCTGTGTCTGTGTTGACTATTGGGATCTCAATAAAGCTTGTCCAAAGGACAACTACCCTACGCCCTTCATCGACCAAATCATCGATAATTGCATTGGGAGCGTGATCTTCGCTTTCATGGATGGATTCTCTAGGTATAACCAGATTGAAATTTTACCTGCTGATCAACATAAGACAGTCTTTATCTGCCCATGGGGAAATTTCACCTATCGAAAGCTACCTTTTGGTCTCAAAAATGCTGGTGCTACTTTCCAGCGGGCCATGTCGTACGCTTCCCACAATATCAAGCATATCGCAGAACCTTACCTCAACGACTTACCTGCCCACTCATCCAATCGATCAGATCACGTTGATCACTTACGGGCTATTTTTCATCGATGTCAGTTCTACCATATCCACTTGAACCCACATAAGTGCATTTTTGTTGTCGAATCCGGTCGCCTCCTCGGTTTTGTTGTCTCTAAAGACGAGATTTAGGTGGATCCATTAAAGATTAAGGCTATTCTAGCCTTACCTCCACCTACTAATTTGACCCAACTCCAAAGTTTGCAAGGAAAAGCAAACTTCCTTCGTCGTTTCATTTGTAACTACGCTGAGATAACTAAAGCATTTATGCAGTTGTTGTAGAAAAACACCCCTTTTATCTGGGATGACATGGCTCAATGGTCATTTGATGCTCTCAAGCATGCCTTGAACCACGCACCTTTGTTGCACCCTCCAGAGTATATAAAGGACTACATCCTTTACTTAGTTGCCTCCACTTCCACTATTGCAATGGTGTTAGTTCAAGAGGACCCCAACGGTGAGGAACATGTGATCTATTACCTGAGAAAGAGTCTATCTGGACCCGAACTCTGATATTCACATGTAGAGCAACTGGCTCTGGCAGCCGTCATCGCTGTCCATAGATTCCGCCATTACATCTTACTACGCACCACCACGGTGATTGCGGACTCAAACACCATGTACCACATCTTGAAACGTCAAGTACTTAGGGGAAAATAGTCTAAATGGATCGTCATCCTTCAGGAATTTGATCTTGAATTTATGAAGTCCAAAGACAAAAAGTCCCTAGTGTTTGCGGAGCTTATCTGCGATCTCCCCCATGCTGATGAAGACATCGAACCTAGAGATTCTCTCCCTGATGAAACTCTTTTCCTCATCAACACCTTTGATCCTTGGTATAGAGACATCCTTCTTTACCTCCAAACCCAACGCTTTCAGCCTAACACTTCCCGTGAAGAGCGTCGACGTATTCGCCACCATTCTCATCGTTACCTTACCGTCGGCGACACCTCGTATCGCCGTGGTATTGATACTATCCTTCGACGATGTTTGCTTCATGCAGAGGCTGAGTGCGTGCTGAACGATTTTCACCTTGGTTACTGTGGCGGTCACCTTTCTCGGATTGCCACATCCCAAAAAATACTACGTGCCGGCTATTTTTGGCCCTCGATTTTCAAAGATTGTATTGAGGCAGTCAAAAAATTCCCACCCTGCCAAGTTTTTAACAACAAGGCATGAACCCACCCTACGACGCTGCACCCCATTATCGCCATCGGCCCCTTTGCCAAGTGGGGTATCGATTTCATGCAATTTAATCCTACCTCAGCTGGGGGGCATGGTTATATAATCGTCGTCGTCGACTACTTTACAAAATGGGTTGAGGCTATGCCTACCTTTCTGAACGATGGTCGTACCGCAACTCTTTTTATTTTTAACCACATCATAACTCGTTTTGGTGTACCATGCGCCATTGTCACTGATCACGGTGCACACTTTAAGAACCAGATGATGAGTGAATTGCATGCCAAGTTGGGTTTTATCCATGAAAAGTCATCCCCATACTATCCTCAGGCCAACGGACAAGTTGAGGCCATCAACAAGGTCCTCAAAACCATGATTCAATGCATGGTAGGGGAAAATAAGACATCCTAGCATCTACAAATTTTCTCCGCTCTCTGGGCTTACCGTACTTCCGTGAAAACCGCAACTGAATTTACTCCTTTCCAGTTGGTGTATGGCATCGAAGCCATCTTACCAATCGAGTGTGAGATTCCATGTCTGAAACTTAAAGTAGAACTCCTACCCCATACTTTTGCTGAAGAAGAACGTTTCTTATATCTATCCAAACTGGACGAAACACGTCGTGATGCCACTCTCGTTAACAAGGCACATCAGAAACGGATAAAAAATCAATACGACAAATTCGTCCATCCTCGGACTTTTGCAGAAGGAGACTTAGTCCTCATCTATGACCAAGCTCATGACAAATTAGGGACATGTAAGTTAGAACCTCTGTGGCATGGCCCCTACATTGTGAAATGTGTTCTACATAGAGGTGCCTATGAGTTAGTCGATTATGATGGAATTTCCCTAGGAGAGCCCCGGAACAGGCTTTACCTTATTAAGTACTATGCCTAGATCACCCAACATGTGTATGTTGTACATTATTGTATTTTAGTTTGGTGTGTCTGTTTCTTTCGTGTGCTCGAGTCTTCACCTTTGCCACTCATAACTGTGCATTGTGTTTTCATGCGCAGATGACATCTTCCTTTCCTATCTTTGTCAGGTTTGCAGATGGCACTAGTCGACACACCCAGAACATTGCTTCGGCAGCATGGGTCATTTACCAATTTGACGAGGTGGCGAGTTCAGGAGGTATTTTCTTAGGACCAATGACTAATAACATGGAAGAATATCATGTTGTCATTGGACTCTTGACCCAAGCCTCCTCCCTAGGTATCTCTCGTATCATTGTTAACCTAGACTCCCAACACGTGGTCTATCAACTCAATCGTATCTACGCTATTCATAATCCTATCCTGCTATGTTTCCACCTACAAGTTCTCCATCTTGAACGAATGTTTGATTATATCAAATACATACATATTCCATGAGAACTCAACAATGTTTCAGATTCGTTAGCTAATTACATCATGGATCGATATCTCACCCATAGATAAAATTTCATAAAGGAAAACAAATTGTACATCACATGTAAATTAAAACACATCACATTAAAGGCATCATCATGTACAAATCATTTGGCACTGTAAAAACTTGGAACTGTATATATATACATAGTGTGACTGAAAATGTTTTGATTACATCAAAAAAGTATTTAGAAGAGAAAAATGTTGGGTCTTTACACCCATACAACATCGCCTGACAAGTCATACAAAATACGATCACCAGAGAGACTCTAATCTCCCTGCACTGCATTGTGCTAAGAGTAACATATCACTGTGCGCACTACACGTCTCAGTATAGAATTAACATTCTCTGGCACTGCCACAATGTGCCTCTGTAGATGTAAAGGCACTTCTCTCCTCCGTAGAGGAGGAATGCCCATTGTGAGGCCTTGAAGGTTTCTTTCAACCTCCCGGAGACCTATCATTGGTGCCCCCGGATCTGCTGCAACTGGAGCACCCCCACGACGTACTGGTATCGGTATCTCGGTTGGGCACACTGCTCCCTTATCTGCATGTTGAAAATAATACGTCCATTAAAAACTCTTCTACATACCAAAAAATATATATACATTAAAAAACTTAAAAAGCAAAAACTAGACAAGGTGTTGCTTAGTCTCTCACCTGACGCATCCCAATCTTCCCACATGGGTAGAATCAAATCCATGCTCCTGGGAAAGTCAACCTTGGCATACGAGAAGTATTCTATCCAAATATACTGGCGTCTCAGCCAAGCGAAGAAGTCACCGGTGAAACGGAACTCTGACTCTGCCACTAGTCTCGAAGAAAGACTAGTCCACCGTTCCATCCGTGGTTCTTCCACTGGTCGTACCTCTAACGAAATCTGAGGATGCATCTGGGGGATGTGCTCTAAGAAAAATGAGACCAAGAAAGAACCGTATCTGAACTGTTTCTGTGCCATCCTACACCGCGAAACCTGTTCCTTCACATTCTGAAGAAACCCTGTGCTCCAGTTAAACAGTGTTGGCTCCAAACACTGTATGCCATAAGCTACCTATGCTATCTACGCCAGATGTGCACTAGTGCTTCCCGTCACACTCATGATGGAAAACAAAATGGACCGAAGGGGTAACTCTCAGATATCCTTGATAGGGATTCTACCCCCCACCAATCTTACTCCTGGGACACAATGGCATGCCAGATACACGCCCACTTGCTCAGAAAACGCCCTCTATCCGGAAAAAGATATAGGAACCCCTCTTTTTGAGAGGCCAGTCAAGAAATATATGTCTTCCAACTCGATGGTTAGAAGTTGTGTTCCGATCCGAAACCCTTGCTCTGCGACATCCCACAAGTTGATTATGTGCTCAAGCAAAAGAATCTCCTTCTTCATCTTTTGCAATTTGAAGAATTTCAGTAGGCCACAAGCTCTCAACACGGCCCGCGTATGAGGACTCCGTAAAGCAGCCAAGTCATTGAGCTCATGCTCTCGTTCTTTCCACTCAATCATGGTCGCCGAAATCACCTACAAACAAAAAAATAAAAGAATTTCATTATTCAATTTTTTGGCAATTTCGGCAATTTCTTAAGCAATTTAAAAAACTTGAAATCTAATGCCCACATTGTTCAAAAAGGACCATGCCCTCTTTTCATTACTCAATAATCCATACGTAGCAATAAAACATTTCAAATTAAAACAATTTCCATCAATGGCTGCGTGGGCATATTCTTGAGTTTTTTATGGATTCTTTGACAAAAACGACCCATCCACCCAAGTATTAATGTGTTGGCATATTTTATATCACCTTCTAAACACGTTTTTGCAAAATAATGTATTTTTCCCATTGTTCTTAATAGAGGCCGATTTGATTTTTTTTGGAGTGACCTAGGGCTTCACTTTTTAATTTAAATATTGCTATGAAAATGAATATTAAATCATGTAATTGAAAGAAGGGGAGATGAAGATCTACCTGGTCCAAACGGAAAGAGAAACGGTCAACCGTAGCTCCGGTATCAAGTGAAACAAGATCCACCTCCAAAGTGAGAATCTCCACTGCTACAAATCCTTATGCAAAATGAAATGGTAAATAAAGATTTTTCTTGTATTACTATTTATAAATTTCCATTTTTTTATAAGGCATGGTTATTTATGGGTTTCTCTGTCAATATAATGGCTTCACTAAACCTCTGGATTACAGTTTTGACACCACAGGTTTCCAAGCAGTTCTGATCATTTGTTTACCTTGTCACATCCATGAGCATAGTCTTAGTTCGTTTTCAAGATCGAGAATATGAGAACGCACCGGGTAGACTTTTATCTCTTTTTCGGACCTGCATGGACACACGAAAAAGGAACCCCCTGGATTCATCTTTAAACTCTTTTCAGACTCTCTAAATATGAAAAGATCGTCGAGTGATCTTGCTTCCTTTCACACTCGTTAAAAGGTTTGAAAGGGCGTCTTTCGAGTGGTAGTTTATCTCTTTTTCGGCCTCGTGAGACTAACTGTATGAAAAAGGAACTAAGAGAGTTATTTTTTAAGTGTTTTTCCAGACTCTATAATCATGAAAAACCTTTGAGTTTTCTGTCTTTGGACTCATTAAAACAAACATCGATAGGCCCATACGGGACCGAACCCTTACTTCTTCCAGTTCATTAAACAAAGGAAGAGGAACTTACCGAAGGTGAGTTATATCGAGCATGTGTTATCCTCCTCGAGCTCATTAAATAAAAAAGAGGTATTCATCTATCTGGATGGGGGAAAATTTGAAAGAAGCAAGCCAAGCAGTCTCTTGAGAACATTATGAAGTAATTCTTAGAGTCTCCCTTGAACATGACACTTTGTCATTTGCACACATTATAATCCACTGAACCTTTGCACTGAGCCAATCCTTTGAGTTTCTTTCACTCCTTTGGGTCACCTAACGTAAGTCACAACATCCACTGCATCATCAAGTTTTGGTCCATGTCATGTTTTTGTTTTCGTGCCTCAGTGTTCAAGGGAAGTATCCACCTCTAGAGTCAGCCATCACAAATATCTTGTCTCAAAACCCATGTTAGTCCATGTTCATTTGATCTACCAATTACACCTCTATGTTCATTTCATGTCATTGATGGGGGATACATTAAGGCCCTCCTTCGACGAGCCTATTCCTGTCGACTTCAACACATTATCCATGAACTAGACTTAGAAACCAGTTAGTACTTTGGGACCTGCATGCCTCAATGGTAGGCCTCCTCATGTCCGAAAACAGGTTTACATCATTGACCCCTGATTGGATGATTCCATGGATGTTCTACTCCAGCTCATCCATTCACATTCGTTGGAATGTACTAGGGTACCTTGGGAATCATTGACATTAATGGTGATCTCCCTCGCACTTGTTAACGGTTTCCATCATTGACCGGTAATCAAGTGGTTTCTGCCACGTTCGACATCAAGACATATATTCACATGGTTAGATTCATACCACATTGGGATCGGTAAGAAGACCCTGGGTTGAGTGATCACTTTGATATATGCTTTGCCCAGGTTGCGAAGGAGTTTCTCTTGAAAAAAACACATATACAATGTTACATAGATCCACTTTGTATTGGTCGTGGCTATGTCTTGTCATCTTGTAGATCCACTGTGTATTCTTCATGGCTACGATCAGTTCAAGTCATCAGAGTATAGATCCACACTGTATGCTCGGTGGCTATACCTTTTTATCAATACAATTATGGATCTGCAGTGTATTTTATGGTGGCCATATCTTGCAAGTCTCGATCACCCAAGCATAGGTATGCCTGCCTTGGGTTTGAAACATGTCATAATATTTTTTGGGTGTTTATGTGCAGCTTCTGTCAGGTTCTCTGAGTCTATACCCTTTCTTGAAAGTCTACAAAGCATTTCAGTTATCAGTTCTCATCTTCTAACTTCATACTTTGGGGGGCAATCTGTTACACATCAACATTACTCACTTTGATAAGTTTCGCAAGTGTTGCATGTTCCTCACAACTGCTGCAAGTGTCGCATGTTGTTCACAAGTGTCACAAATGTCAAGCAAAGCATGCTGCCACGATGACGACACTAAGGAGACACTTAGAATACCTCAAACACCTGATTTGGAGGAAGAGGGATGGTTAACTGAAGTCAGGTATCTCTTCCCACCTGAAAGAATCTTTCAAAATATAGTTTTAGAAGGGAGCGCTCCCCTACATCACCCTTGGGAGTGTTGGCGCTCCTCTATAAGGTGTTAGGGAGCGTTATAACACCAAAACTGCCCCTCTGAAGGAGCACTACAGATATTTAGAGCATTGGTGCCCCCCTTAAGCCTACTAGGGAGTGCTATAGTGCCCTGATGCCCCTTTTGAGGGAGCATTGTCTAATCTGGGCAGCAGTTGATCTGTTCAGGAGAATAAGGGGAAGATATTTTCATTCTTAGAAGGCAGTTGAGCTCAAATCCCTAGTCCAGCCATGATCTTAGGGCAGATCCTCAACTGAAGGAGGTAAATCCTCAACTTTCCCAAGGATATCTCAAGTGGTTAAAGCCTCTCCAAAGATATATAAGAAAGCTTTCTCATGGTGAAAGGGGACTGGAGAGGGAGAATCACACCAAACTTATGATCTTATAAGTGGTGTTGGAACAAAGATATTTTTGAGGCAAGAGACCTATGATCTCATAGGGAGAAATTGGTGAAGCTATCATCATTTGGATCGTGGATATTTTGAGCAGGGGGTAGACAAGGAGGACTTGACGAAACTGTTGCAATCCATCTACGGATGTAAGCAATGTTTTGTCCTCATTAATATAATTTGCTTGGCTTGTTTCTTTCTAATTTGTGTTCAATATCACATGAATTTGTCTCTTTATAGATAGACCTATTTTAGACTAATCTTGATAGAGTAGGAAGTGGTTGTGCTTTGTTTCTCTATAGGGCTGATTGAAGAGCGAAAGATTGGAGCTCAACTCGGAGCGTGCAGGGACAAACGCCGGTAAAAGGTACTTCTTTTCTCCTTCCTCCTCATGCATTAGTTTGTATAGATCTGAAAGGAAGTTAGTGTCCATGTTAAGTGTCTTTTGTCTTAAAAGTTAAGAGTCTATCTCTCAAGAGGATATCTACCTATCCGTGGGGAGATTTTCCTTCAACACTTGGGATCCTGTTCAAGTTCCTACTCCTCCTCCACATGTAATGTCATTTTCTCGTACTCCGGTGTGTGGATTTCATCCACATCCACCACTATGGAAATATTGTTGGTTCCTCCTTGTGGTACCCATATGATACTCTGTGTGCTTCGTCTGGTTCTGCTTGGTTCTCCAACCCTCGGTGGTGACATCATGGTTAAATCTGAACTACAAGCTCTCAACTCGAAAAGTGGTAGTGCAAATTTTCACTCTATTGCTCTTCCACTCGTCTCGATGTTTTTCTTCTTACCAAATAACACAATGGGTTGGTTTCCCCCCTCTTTCTGAATTTATAGAAAGATAGAGAAGTGATAGTTATGTCACAATGATAATTGTCACTTTTTAACTTTTCGTTGTGTTTCCTATGCACTCTACCTTTCTACCTGTTAACTCCTCTTCTACGTGTCGCGTTTTCGAACCCTGGTTTTCTTGCATCGCCCTATTTTGTCTACCCCATTCCATTCTGGCAAGGCCCTCCATGTGTGTTGAGTTGTTTTTATTTTTATCCTTTTTACTTTTTTATGGATTTTTTTTCACTATATACATATCTCTTTACTGCGCGATACTTTCTGAGGACCAGGAGGTCAACTATCCCTATACAGCTTCAATCAACTCCCATTAATCATTCCTTTGAGTTTTGTACCTCCTAAATATTTCAACTATACAACTCTGCCCTCTGTGACAGTCTTCATTTCATATGGTCCCAACCAATGCATTCTAAATTTCCCTGGGTGTTGAAGAAAATTATTATCATACACCAAGACTAGGTTTCCTTCCTTGAAACTCTTCCTTTTAATATGTCTTTCAGTCTAAGCTTTGTCCCTTAATTTCTGTACTTCTTGGTGAAATCCTGCTAGAATCCTATCTTCTTCCATCACCATCAATTGACTTATCATTTATTGTACTACACCTCATTCTTTCATGTTAGTAATTATTGCTACGCATAGACTAGGTACCAAAAATTCTAATGGCACCACTTCTTCTTGTCCATACACCAACCTGAATGGTGTCTTCCCTATCAATGTTTTGCATGTAGTCATGTATGCCGATAATACTACTGGTATCTTCAAGTCCCAATCATCCCTGTTGACATTGCAGATCTTTGTCAGTGCATTCTCTAGAATCTTATTAAAATTTTCCACTTTTCCATTTGCTTGAGGGTGATATGTTGTGCTCTTTTGATGATAGACTTCAAACTCCTCATTCATAGCCTTTATAGTACTATTGATGAAGTGAGTACCTTGGTCACTCATCAAAATCCTTGGGCATCCAAATCTAGTGATCACTTGCTCAAATAGGAAGTGTGTTGTTGTCTCTGCGCTGCAATCTTTTATTGGTGTTGCTTCTTGCCATCTCGTTAAGTACTCTATCACAATAATGATATACCTTTCTCCTGACCTCTTTTCTACTGGATTAATTGGTCCCACAAAATCCATTTCCTATTTGTTGAATACTTGCAAGGTTAATTGTGGTCTTAGGGGCATCTCATCCCATCTATTAGGTTTCCAACCCTCTAGCATACATCACATCAATGACAGTAGTCCTTTGCATCTATGTGAATGGTCGGCTACCATAGCCCTACACACAATACCTTCTGCACGGTATCTTTTCTTGCATAATTTCTTCTAGCTATTCTCTTATGGGCCTTTGCTAAAATCCTAGGCCTTTCATGTTCTAGTACACAACTTATCAATATCTTGTCTAGACCCATATTGTGTAAATTTCCTGCAATCAATTGATAGTCAACAACTATGACTACCCGATTTTCTTCTGCACAGTGTTGAATTATTGTGGCGCAATCCCTATACTGAAGTATTGAATGATGTCAGCAAAATATTCATGAGCTACTTGGACTGAAAATAACTATGCATTGGGGAATTTGTCCTCTAAATTCTAAGGTTCTTCTCCATTAATGATCCTTGACAGCTGATCAGGTCCTGCATTCAACTTCCCTAGTTTGACTATCAGTTCAAATTCAAATTCCTAAAACAACACTAACCATCTACAAATTCTCCCCCCCAACACTGGCTTATTGACTAGGTATTTGAGAGCATAGTGATATGTGAACATTTAAAAGTGTTTCCCAAGTAGATAGTGTCTGAACTTCTACAGTGCATATACCATTGCTAAGCCTTATCTTTCTGTAGTATTGTAGTTCTGCTCTAACTCTGACAATTGTCTTCTTGCAAACACTATCAGATGGTATAACTCTCCTACTCCTGGTTGTATTAGAATATCTCCAAGTGCTATGGTTGATGCATCTACATGCACATGAAATTCATTTTCCCTATCTGGGAATACTAGTATTGGTGGTGTTACCATTTTCTCTTTTAGAGTGTCCAATCCTTGCTGAGAGTCCTCATTCCACTGAAATTTACTATCTTTCCTCAACATTTTCTCCATCGACGCAGTGATCAACAGATACCCTTTTATGAATTTCCTATAGTAGCATGTATGTCCCAATGTTTCTCTCAACTAACATACTGATTTTGGTGGTGGTAAATTGACAATCACTGTAATCTCGAAAGGATCTACTAGAAATCCTTGTTTGCAACTTTGCACACTATATGTCCCAATAGTATCCCAAAAGGTGTCCCAAATATGCACTTCTTTATATTTAATGATATATGGCACTACCTACATCTTTCCATCATCAACCTTAATACCTCTACATGATCTTTCAACAAATTGTGGACTATCCAATCATCTAGATATACTTCTAAAAATTGATGGATGAATTCTTTGAATGCAGGTATGACTACTCTTGAGAATATTGTTGGTGCATTGTTCAGTCCAAAAGTCATGACTGTGTACTAGTAGGATCTCCATTCTGTGGAAAAAGTGGTCTTGTACATGTCGTATAGAGCTATCTTGATCTGATGGTAGCCTGAGAATCCATCTATGAACGAGTATGCTTCTTGGACTCCTACATTCTCTAATACCTCATCTGTGAAAGGGGTGGGAAAAGGGTCATGTAGGCAAGCATCATTCAGTTTCCTAATATCTACATAGATCCTTATCCCTCCATGATTCTTCTCTTGGACTAACATAGGTCTTACCCATTCATATCCCTCCATGCTTCTTCTCTTGGACTACCATAGGTATTACCCATTCATATTCCTCCACTGGTTCTATGATTCCACCCTCCAACATTATGTCATTTTCTGATTTTACTTTTTGCTTGTATATTAGGTTCTGTCGATATGGTCGTTTTATAACTGATATAGCCTCAGGTTTGAGAGGTATCTTCATATCTCCTAGCTCTCCTTCTATGCCTTTCATATCTATGAAGGTTGTTGGGAACAAGCCACTGTACTCGTGCAAAAACTCTGTTATTCTTTCTACTATCTATTCATCCCATTAATCTCCAATGCTGTCCATTTTGGGATTATCATTTGTCCCAATATTTACTTTCTTCACCTTGATTGTCACAGCAAATACTTTTGATTTGAGAGATGGACCTTCCACCTCCCTTTCTCCTTCAATTCTTGTAATTTGAATGTTGCATGGGTCATCTTCATCTGGTGCTTCTTCCTGCACTTGGTAGCATGACAATAGTTCTTTCACTATCTGTCTATTATGTTGTTGATACTGTGTTATAAGTTCAACCTATGGATCTTGAATGAATATTTCCCCTCTGATCTCTTTGAGCATTGAATCTGTATTTGGGTTATCATGTTCAAATGAGAATGTGACTATAAAATTTTGTTGTAATGTTGTACATTCTGCAGTTCCTCTGCGCAATTCCTGGTCTACATACCAGTTTGTTGGAATCCCTTCCAATGTGTGAATAAAGTGACGAGACCATTATTATGGTGGTTTCATTATCCATAGTGTTCTTGAATTATCCAAGTGTTTGTCTGGTGTCCCCTATATGTCATATATCTACAATTGATTACTTCAATGTTCTACACCAAATCTAATGCGTAGTAATCACTTACATTGGTACCAGTCCTTGACTGTCTCTTTGTGCACACCCCACCATCTTGCAGGTGTTTCCTTGAGTGCTATATCTAGAGCTAAGAGCCTTTGATTTTCTAACACTTCATTTTCATATATTGTTAGGAATTATTCTAAGTGATTAACCCCATGAAAGTGGCAAGGTTCTCTTATCTCTGTACCTACCCATCTTACTTTGTAGTCTATTCTTTCACACCTTCTTGTGGAGACTTCATGTAATCCCTACTGCCAATTCTCCAACATTGTATTTGATTTTGATGTGCATGACGTGATACTTCTCCAAATGAGCACCCCATCTGCAGTTGAATTCACATTATATTCTTCTCGTGGGATGGTCCTATATAACTGGTTAATTTCCTCTAGGTCTAAACAAGTGGGTTCTACAAAACTTTATCCTTCTGATGGATTTAGTGGTACAATGCCTCTGTACACTCCTGACTCGAATGTCATATTCCTCATCTTCAGATTGATTATGGAATTATTGTCAAACTCCAAATCCAAGCCAAGAAATTCTAGATAAGGTGTTGTGCCATCCAATATTTGTATCACTTCAAAATCGGCTTTAGTGTGCACTCCATCCAAATCTACTGTCGCACCCTTTAGCCTCCCAATTGGCAGAACCCTGTGTTGATTTTCTAGTTTCAGTTGAATAGGTGAATATCCTAATGTGGGCTATCCCATACATTTTCATGTCTTCTTGGGTAGTACATTCACTTCAGAGCCTAAATCTAGTATGATATCCCCCATATTGAAATATCCAATGTTGGCATTCCGTCTGAATTCTCTACTTGTCCTCCTCCTCGTATGCAAATGATTAACGTTTTTATGTTTTAACTTTCCCTCTACATTTGTGTTTCATATTTCTAACATATTTTGTAGCACTTTAAAAGATGATGGATCATTTAGTAGTTTAACACAATATTGCAGAAAATCCTTTATGGTACTTACTTGTCCTATGGGTTGTGCTTCATTAGTGTGATACAGTGATGAAGGCAACTCATACGTTGGTACGTCCTAAGTGTGTTGTGCAGTTGATGTAGATGAAATGTTTGGCTTCAAGAATTCTTGTCTGGATTTCTTGAATATCCCCTTTTCGTTCTGTGCATCAAACTGCTTCTGTGGTTTAACATTTTTCTTCACCCATTAGTGTTGTGTTGGATCTTGTCTTACTGCATCATCTCATGTATTAGCTCCTCTGTGCATAACTATATTGATATTTCTTCCATCATCCCTCGCTTCTGCAAAAATCCATTGAAAATTATGATTGTTCTGATTTCTCTTTTCCTAGATCTTCCCCAATATTGTCGGGCAGTCTTCTATGTCATGGTCGGATGCGCGACAATACATACATGTCACAGGTGGTAGTGGAAATTCTCTTGCATATTGTCCTGGTTGTTGATAGTTATGGAAAACCATCAGTCCTCTGCCTCTTATAAAGCCTCCTCTACCTCGTCCTCCACCTTTGTAGCTAACTCGATCTCCTTGCAGTGTGTTATACTGGGGCACCTGGTTATTCTGCGTGGGATTATATTGTATTTGGGTGGTATTGTACTATGACTATGCATTTTTATATTGTTGTGGCACAGTGTTATATGGGGATGGTATTTGGCTAAACTGTGGTGAATATTTCCTTGTCATCATCGTTGTCTGCACCTTATAGGTGTCTGATGTTCTTTCCCTCATCAGCTCTATAATCTATTGTCTTGCAATCTTTTTTATCGTGGCCTACTGACTTGTAAAAGTTGCAATATGAACTCTTAGGCACAGTATGGTACTTATGCATCAATGAAAAATGATATGGATCATGCCCCTGTGTCTTACAGATCTCACACCAAAGTCCTCTTGATGGAAAAGGGTTTGGCATACCTTTTTCCATGTACTGTGTGAATGTTGGGCATTCATTCTTGTGGTGTCCTTCTATCCTACATGTGGTACACCAAACAAATTCTCTTTTGTCCTTACTCCTATTCTGGTTTAATTGAAATGTTAGATTATTCAAGTGTTCCTTGAGATCCTCTATTGTTGGATTTATCTTCTGATATTGGTTCTC
Organism: Picea glauca; assembly: GCA_000966675.3. Taxonomy (NCBI): domain Eukaryota; kingdom Viridiplantae; phylum Streptophyta; class Pinopsida; order Pinales; family Pinaceae; genus Picea; species Picea glauca. The sequence continues at coordinate 115,510 of JZKD02S1918353.1, forward strand.
TTCTAGTTTCAAGTCTCCCTGTAGAGCCTCTGCCTAGGTATGAAACTTTTGTTGTCTCAAAGGGTATTTTAAGTGTGGTAGTAGTGAATTCACAAACATATGCCTATACTTCATATTTGTCATAACATACTTCAACTTTCCATTCAATCGTTTGAATCTCTGGTCTATATCCCAGACAGATTCTCCTGGTTTCTTCCTGATCTCTATCATCTCATTCATGTACTGATCCTCAGAGCTAGAATTCTGGAATTCATTTATCAGTTGCTTCTTGATATCCATAATCATTCTGGTTGTTCCTGGTGGACTATTTGTAGCTATGCTCATGTACCAATCTAGTGCACGGTCACTTAGCGTGATGGCTAACTGTGCAAGTTTGGTATCCTCATCTATGATCTTCTTTGCTTCCTAGATATTTTCACAGATGAACAAGTGCTTCTTGGGGTCCTCTAATGCCTCTCCCTTGAATTCTGGTAACTTGATGGTGGGATCATTGATGGGTGTTCTATATGCACTAAATCCCTCAATTAGATTGTCAACGCGAGGTAAGTAAACTTAGAGTTGTAGAACTATATGTGCCAAGGCAGAAAATATAGAGGAAGTATAACCTAACTAAGGAGATGTTATAACTAAGGTTTAATCTACTTAAGAAAATACCATCAATGAGAAAACCCTATCAAAAAATTGAACTATTTACCCTAAGCAAGTTTTAAACAATGGATCGATGGATTGTTCCTAAAGAAGAAAATCAAAAACCCTACTTTGAACAAGTTGACTTATTTAGTCTAATGAAAAAAAACAAGTATCATATTCAATCTATTTAACTTAATGAACAACAACAACAGTACATTAATCTATTCAATCTATTCAATCTAATGAACATCAACAAGTAAGCAAGTAAACAATCAAACAAATAACCTATTAAAACTTATTCAGCAAGTAGACTAATCAAAACTACTCAACATGTAACTAATCAAAACTATTCAGTAAGTAAACTCTATTCTTAAGATAAAACTCATAATTACTTCTAATTTGCAAAGGGAAATCTTAACCTATTTAATTAAAAGCATCATGACAGTATTCAAAGATTAATCAACAACTATTCTTAATCTACAATAACAAGAAACTTCAAATATATGATGATTATGTCTTCGGTGCCTTATGACATCATAATGGCATCTAAAAATTAGTGATAGCTCAAGAGGAATAAATTCAATATTAACTTCTATGGATAAATGAAAAGTATGAATCAAGCAATCTAATGAGAGCTTAGCCATCATAGAAGAAATATCAACTATCCCGAAAATCCATGTGATCTCTCAATTCATATATCAATCATCAATGGTAAGAAAACATTATTCTACTTAATTCAAATACACTCTTATGCTAACTTAAGAAAATCCACATGATTAGAAACTCATAACTAAGATATTAACTCAAACTCAAACTTCTAATTAAAATTGCAATTTAAATATAGAATGGAAATTTCATAAATTAAACTAAGCTAATCCCATTATTAAAAACTCAAACTTCAAACCAAAATGATTATAAAAACATAACCCAAATTCTACTTCTATTATAGCATACTACAACAAGATTGGTAAACAAAATAGATTCAGGAAAGCATGACTAAACTGAGAATTAAATAAACAAAAATCGCAACTATTAATCCGTCGAAACTTGTAAAAGAAACTTTGTACTCTGTGGTAACTAATACTCTATTCTAGCTACTATGTTTTAACCTACATAAATTAAATTTAACATCTTAACACACCATATATGTTAGTATCTTGCAAGACATTCACTAACAAATAAAGGACACGACATAATAGTAACTATCTCCTACAAGCAACCTGCAAAAAGGGAATTAAATGATTAAATGATGAACAACAAACACATAACATTTAAAATAACAAAAACGCATATAACAGGAAATGAAGTAGAGGATAATTACACAAATGAAAGATGAAATCTATCTATATAAGTATTCACCTAGACCACTGGTGGGCCCCCTAGTAGGTCATGGCTACTCCTCAACAACAAATCGTGAGCGAAATCAACATGGTTCTGGCATTAAATTAAAAAACGCAGTCTAGCACAAGTTTGCAGAAATGTCTGAGTTACACAACAAAATGATTCTAACAATTCTTGTCACTTTGTCTGACCACTGCTATGGTATTTATAATGATTGTGATTCGAGAGGTTGACCACTGGAAGATTTGACCTCCTCTAAAAATGGTAAATTCCATCAAATGCGTGCTAACAGTCTTTAGCTTCTAGAAATTGAACAAGCCACTCAATGATTAGCACAACTTCCTAATCTGAGATGTCAAGAGATTAGTAGTTGGAGGCCATAAGGGTGAAAAAAACCCATGTCTCCGATTCACCCAGCACAAGCTGCCAATATAACAACTGCCAACTCACCCACGCTCCCAGTGTTGGATGCAGTGTCAGACGCAGTGCCAGATGAAGTACCCGATCAGGTGCTGGATGGAGTGTCGAACGAGCTACCGGATGGAAAATCGCATGGAAAGTTCATCCTGTGACACACAGATAGTGCATTATATTCTTTTATGAATTAAATCAAATCGATTTTAACTCAAAACCATCGTAAAACATCAATTTCACATACCTTGTATAAAGATATGGCGAATTGATATAAAATCCTTCAAAACTTCTTCAAAATGGTTAAATACACATATAATATAGGTACAAAAAGGATTTAATCATCATCATAAATTAACCAAATCACGATCCCAACATTACCCTCACACCTAATATTTTGCAGGTCCCACTGCAAACAAAAATGAATTTCCCAATATGACTAGAATTATTGAGCAAGGGATGGATTAGCTTTAAAACTTCTTTCCTTGAAGACTTTGTCTTGGACCTCTTGCGGTGTTTCGATGTGCATGGAGGCTATGATTTTCATTGGTCATTTGGGTAACTAATCTTTGGAGGGAATTCACCTTTGCTTGTAGTATTGCATTGTCATGGTGGAGATGTCTATCCATCGTCTTCCTCTCTTCCAATTGTTGCAACAGTTGAACATTTTCCTTTTGTAATTTTTCAATGGCTGGAGTATGATCAGATATCTCAGAGGAGGGCTTGGATCCCTTGAAGGATTTAGATATTCTATCAGTTTTGGGATTTGGTGTAGGAATCTGTGAGGTAGGAGTAACAGGGGGTTTATGAAGGGAAATGGGTTCATATTTTGTTTCTCTATCAGGCTCCAATTCTTCTATAGACACTTCCCTAAGTATTTTATGGGAGATTTCAAGATTGTAAGATACTTGGATAGGGTCCGAAGTGCTTGGGGGTTTTTCATAAGGATTTCCTCTTGTATTTCAGGAACTTTTTTGAAAATATCCTCTTTTGAATCAATTAGCTCCTCTCCTATTTGTGGGGACTATAGGGAAATCTTGTTGAATTTTCTCTTGTAACTTTTTGGGTGCAAGATCAATAGATGTTAAGGGCATTGGAGAGATATCAATAGGCTTCTTAGTCTTCTTCCCCGATGAGGTTGTAGGGGTATCAACAAGTTTCTTGGTCTTTTGTTTCGGTAGATAGATAGCTTGAGTAGGAAGGTTTCGAGTCTTCAGAGAATGGGGTTTGGATGGAGTAACAGTCCCTAGATCAAGTGTTTTCTTGCTGGCCTTGATTGTAAGATGGGGGTTTGAAAATTGATAAATGAACTCATCCCATGTCTTCCCTTGTTTTTCCAACTCGGCTATAAAAAGAAATTTGATGAGGCCATGGTCACTACTACATATGGGCGGATTATTCCACGAAAATTTTCCACGCTTCCACTAGTTTCATCATTTTTTTAAATAGGGCGGGATTTTCATGGATATTGCCACAAACGTTCATCGCAATATCGACGAAAATATTAATTTAAATTAGTCGGGATTTGCGTCGCTATAGTGTCGAACTTTCGTGGCAATAGAGACGAAAATTTTGCCTATCTCATTGGTCGGTGTTAACGACTAGTTGACTATTTTATCTATATATACGTGACTTTAAGAGACTTTGTGACACAATTGCTATAGTTGTGACACTGTTCTTGGATTTTGTTTGAGATGTTTATTTTTTCCGTCACCCACCGGTTGAACAAATCCAATTCTCGATCTACATATCTAATATTTTGAACATGCAAGGTTAGTATGTTATTTTTTATTGATGTACTCATTTAACTTGTAATTTTTTTTTTCAGATGTCCAAATTGCATTTAGCTTGTTTTTTCCTTGATAATATATTATAATATGTGTAATACCATGTTTCATGTCTTTGGTTTTTGGATCTAGTTAGTATTTTCTATGGAAAAGGGTATGTGGATTCCATAATATTCTAGGTTTATGTAATCCAAATACCCTTTTCCCTTCAATTGTAGCTATAATCTCTCTCTCTTTTCATTGATAAAGATATGGAAATGCTCTTGAAACTCAACCCTGATCAGTGAAATGACAGTAATCGATTTCTATATTCCTTGCTTTAGCAGGGACTAATAAGATACATAAACACTAACCTTAAACTTATGTTAGGTATATATGTTGTTATTATATAAAGAAAACATTTGTACACATATGGCCTTATTATAAAGATGTTATCTATGTCGTCATGATGTCGATCCTCTACACATATGATCACCTTATTATAAATATGTTGACCTTATTATAAATATGTAGGTCACTGTAAATAAACATATCATAATCGAAAGGAGTGGCCAAAATATAAAAAATTGACAACTTAATGTTTGGTATGGTGTAGGTAAGACAATTACTTGTTAGGACAAGGATTTGTCACAATGAACAAAAATGACAGGAAGCTTTCTTGGTTAAGAGCGACATTAGAGGCGAGGGGCGTTGGAAAATGTTATTTCCCTTGCTATGATTGTAGAGGCTTGCAAAATATAATACTTTTAATAACAACAAACCAAAAACATTGTAGGTAAAAATGGCACTCCGAAGGGGGTTATGAATATCGTCCCTTGGTAAGAGGATTCAATATTTAATGTATTCTCTGTAATAATCAGTTTTTCATGAATTTTAGTAATATTTCTTATCGGGATTTTTATATTTTCTATACACACTAACTTTTCTATGTTTTTTTTAAATATATAGACGATGCCCCCAAAGTGTCAACCTCCAAAGAGTTATTTTCCAAGTACTAGCAGAAATACTACTTTACATGGAGATGAACTTCGAGATTAGAATATTGAAGTTGTTGATCAAGTTATTAATGATGATATGGATGGAGATAACAT
>JZKD02S1918353.1:150063-207725 GCA_000966675.3 Picea glauca
ATTTCTCATATATTGTGCATGGTGTATTGTGGTGTATTGGTGTAACTCTTATACTATTGTTCATTTCTCATTGGATATAATTGAATGGTTTAGGTATAAGTTGAAAAAGATTTTTAAATTGTACTTGATACTGATTCACCCCCCTCTCAGTATCATCAATGTCATCTTTGTCTACAAGTAATGTCGTACATCAGGACAAGTTTAAGATTTAGGAATTTCTCATTTTTTGTCAGATTATCATCCTCATTAGGTAGAATGCCCCGCTGCCAGCAAGCTTGTTCAGTACTCTGACGGGTTTACCTAGCCATACCATAGGCCAATACCCACTGCCAACAGACTTGTTCAGTATCTTGACGGGTTAGCCTCTTATACCTTCAAAGATTGGCCCTCCATATTTTAATATTTTAATATAAGATTGCTTTGTGCAAGAAGATGGGGGGACAACTCTGAAAAAAAAAATCTTCTTTTTTTCCTCTTCTTTTTAGATTGGGATGGTATTAATGTTAGAGGGTGACTTTCCTTTATATATTCCTTATAGATTGTCTTGATGTAAGGGGTATTTAAGAAGACATGGACTATCTAAAGATATGATATAATGAATCATTTTTAGTGTGTAGTGGATGGTACCACTGGGAAAGAACAGAAAGGTATCTTTAGGCTCAACTCACTTTCTTCTTTTTTTAATTTATTGTGATGTTTCCATGGATAACTTCTAATCATACCTCCTTGTTACTCTTTAATAAATATATTTTACTCACTTACTCAAGTTTCTTGGGAAAATTGTACGAGTAATCTCTAAGTTTGATGGTTAAGGTACCACTTCCTTATATCTAGTGGTGAAGGTTTAAGAGAAGTTGCTATTAAGGATGCCTTGAGAAAAAAAAAGATGGAAATATTTGCAAAAATGTGGCTAATTACAACAAATCATTATTCAATTGATGCTTAGCAGACAACAAGGTTCAAATATAGCAATATTTTGAAGAAAAAACCTTCCTTTATATCTCCTTGAAACTGTCTACTCCTGGTGAAATAAATACCAACAGAAATCTCTAGAATTGTCTATCAACAAAATTCAAAATTGTTTACATATGTACAGTCGAAAATTTAGAAATAAATATTCAAGAACAAGGGGGGACTTCCCCATATACTAAGGCCAATGCCTTGTCATTTGAATTACGTGTAGAAAATCTTCTTTGGAAGTGGGTCTATGATAAAGTTTGATTCGATGTCCATTTACTACGAAGGAGACATGTCCATTGTCAATTGTTTTGATTTTTATAGCCCTATTTTCATACATGGTGACTACCTAGTAAGGACCCAACCACTGAGTGGTAAGTTTTCCTTTGAATTTTTTAAATCGGTAGTCAAACAACCAATCCCAATCACCAGGTTGGAATTGTTTCTTCTTAATAAACTTTTCATGCCACTTGATCCTCTAGTTTTTGACTAATATTGTTCGTTGGATAGCATCTTGCCTGATCTCATCCAACTCATTTAATTATAGGGATCATTGTTTATGAGCCTCATCTAAGTTTAGTCCCAATTCCGCAGCAATATGGAAGGTCCTTACTTGGAATTCTATTGGTAGAAGCACTTGTTTCCCATATACTAGATCATAAGGGGTATGCCCAGTGGTGTTTCTCCAGGTGGTCTGATATGCTCACAAATCCTTTGGAAGCCTATTAGCCCAATCTCGATGATGCAATTGAATAGCCTTGGTTAAGATAGCTTCCAGAACTTTTTTTGTGGACTCTACTTGACCATTATCTTGTGGGTGGTATGGAGAAGACTTGCAGTGCTTAATCCCATATTTCTCTGTTAGTTCTCTCATCATCTTAGAAGTGAATTGAGTGCCTTGATCTATAACAATTTCACGAGGAACACCAAAGAAGGTGAAGATGTCTTCATAAATCAATTCGAAAATGGATTTTTCTATAGCCTTGAATAGGGATTTTTCCTCTACCCACTTGGTGACATAATCTGTACAAACCAAAATATAATTTTTCTTACGAGACATGGGTGAAATTGGTCCTACAAAGTCGAGGGCCCATTTATCGAAAGGTTCTATCATAACTTGGGCACGCAAGGGAATTTCATCAGCTGACATGGGTCTTCCTATCCTTTGACAACTATCACAACTCCTCACATACTTGGCAGCATCCTTGCTAATGCTAGGCCAATAGTATCATGAATGTAACACCTTATATGTTGTACGTTTGTCAGAAAAATGGCCACTACATGGTCCATCATGACAACTTCATAGGATTTATGGTTTCTCATCTTCTCGGACACATCTACGAATAATCAAGTCCACACCAATATGAAAAAGGTCATGACCAACCCAAGAGTAATTGGCACCTTGCGTAATAATTCTACGCTTTTCATGAGGTGACAAATGATATGGTAACTTCCTAGTAGCCAAATAGTTTTTCATATCCACAAACCACGGGGTATTTACAGAGAGGGAACAAAGTTTCTCATCTGGGAAACTATCATCAACGGGAATATAATCATCCTCATTTTTTTATACGTGAAAGAAAATCATCTACCAAATTATCCTTTCAAGGTCGGTAAAGAATGATGATATTAAACTCTTGCAATAACAGGAGCCATCTAGTCACTCGGCCATTAGTAATGGGTTTATTCATGAGAAATCTAATGGAGGAGTGATCTGTATTTACAAATACTTCGTAACCTATGATGTAGTGGAAAAACTTATTGATAGCATGAACTACTACCAAGAATTCATTTTCGGTAGCTGTATAGTTTAACTTGGTAGGGGACAAGTTCTTCCTCACAAAATAAATGGCATAGGATTGTTGGTCTTCTTTCTTCCCTAATAATCCTCCTATTGCAGTGTCAGAGGCATCAATGGATATATGAAATGGGAGAGCCCAATTTCAGAGTTTCAAAGGCGGTTTGACACTGCTCAATCCAAATAAAATCAACATCCTTTATTAACAATCTAAACATGGGTGCAATAATCTTTATGAAATTTTCAATAAACCGTCGGTAGTATCTGGTATGTCCAAGAAATATTCTCACCTCTTTTTGATTCTTCGGGGTTGGAAGTCTGATGATGACCTCAATATTCATAGGATCGACTTTAATCCATTTAGATGAAATGTGATGTCCTAGAACCACTCTTCCAGTCAACAATATTTTACTTTTTTCATGACTTAAAGACAGGTTCATTTCTTTGCATCTGATAAGGACTTTTTCTAAATTATCTAAGGATTCCTGGTAAGTATTGCCATATACTATGAATTCATCCATGTAAACCTCCACACAATCATGAATAATATCAACAAATATGCCTTGTACCACTCGTTGAAATGTGGCAGGATAATTACACAATCCAAATGGTAAGACCCTATAGGCATAGGTTCCCCAAGGACAAGTAAAGTTAGTCTTGTCCTGATCCTTGGGTACTATGAGAATTTGATTGTACCTTCTATGTCCATCTAAAAAGGAGAAATATTTCTTTCCAGACAGGGCATCCAAGACTTGGTCAATGAAAGGAAGAGAAAAATAATCCTTTAGAGTGGCCCTATTAAGCTCCCGAAAATCAACACAAATTCTCCATTTCCCTGTCACTTTCTTTGGAACCACTACAAGAGGAGATACCCATTTACTGTCGGATATGGGATAAATAAATACGACATTTAATAACTTTTGGATATCCTCTTTTACTATATCCTTGAGTGTTGGGTTCATCCTTATTTGGGGTTTCCTAACAGGTGTTACTTCCCCCTGGGTATATATGTGATGAATACATGTGTCAGGGTGTATACCCTTCATGTCAATGTATTCCCAGGCAAATTCCCCTAATTTTTCTTTAAGGATACTTACTAACTTCTTTTGTTGGTCTCCATCTAGTCCGGAGTTTATATGTAGAAATTTCCCTAGACTAATATCATAGGGCATGGTATAAGATGTGGAAGAATCGTCTATATCAAAGATGAAAGATATCGAAGAAAAAAATGATGGGTTCAATTGTTCCTAAAATTATTCCCCAAATATGTACTCAAATTGGGGAAACGATTGTGGAAAATCAACACACGTGATAGCAAAAATAAACTGGTTTAACACATTTTTCATTGTGTGCTTCTGAAGTGCCTAGGAATGATCACTTGGAAACACAAGTTCTTCCCAGTCCTCATTCTTGGAAACACAAGTTCTCCCTGATAGGTTGAGATGGTGGATATATGGTGAGCTTTTGGATAGAGAGTCCATTTGAGATGATCATTTCTCCCTCTCTACAGCCAATAAATGCATTGGTTGTGGCTAACCAAGGTCTTCCCAAAATAACAAGATGGCCTTTGGTAGGATCCTTTGAGTGGATGGCAAGAAAGTATACAGGGTACTCCCATGAGGCTAAATTAACTATGATATCATCCAAAATTCCTTCAAGTATAAACTTGGTCTTATTTGCTAATTCCAAAATGGTTGGGGTAGCTCTAAGAAGAGGTTTTAACTGTAATTCCTCCAAGGTAGTAATGGTCATAACATTGATGGTTTCCCCTAGGCCTGTCAGAGTGTTCCCAATGGAAACCTCATTAATGGTTATGGTCACTACAGGGTTTCCTGGGTTCCCATATTTTTCTACCTTAGGCTGCTCTGATATGTATTCAGAAAGTTCTCCTATCAAATGTATTGTTGGAGAATCCTTTTACTTCCTTTCTAGCTTCTTAATACATAATTATTTCAACACCTTACTGTAGATTGGAATATCCTTAATGGCTTGTAGCAAGTGAATCTTGACACAAATATTATTCAATTCATTCAAGATGTCAAATTCTGGTCGGGTGGTAGGTTTCTTGATTACTAATCTTTCTAGATAAGGAGGGGCATTCGTAATTTGTGAAGGTTCATTTTGGGGAAGCTTGGGTTCTTGGTCCTTAGGAATAATAACATCTTCCCACCTAGTGTCATCTGTGGGTTGTTTGGGGGTTTCCTCTTCTTCTTCTTCCTGGATGACTATTGAATGCCTCTATCTGTCCAGAACTTTTCCCGACCTTAGCTCAATCTCCTGCAATGGAATAGGAGAAATAACATATGTCAGGAAGGCCTGCATCTCAACATTGTGAAGAGGTTGAGTGGGCTTATTATTGGGATTGGGTACTAGTTGTGCCAATAATAATGTTGGTCTTGGGGATCTTGCATTCTTATATTGTTGTGGTTTTTTTGGAATAGGAGGTAAAGGTGGCAGAACAAAACCTGGCAGAAGTTGCAGGATGTTCGGTGGAAACTGAGGGTAAGGATGGTTGGGCATAGGGACAGGTGGATCTTGTGGGTTCCCTTGGTTATGCCATCCTCTCCATCCTTGAATCTAAGGATGGTGATACTGTGTAGACCAGTTTTTACAACTTGGTGAGTTCCACTATTGTGGTTGTTGATAATAGGGTCGAACTTGAGGTTGTAGATCCGAGTATGTAGGTTGATTCCTAGGATGCCATAGCCTCCTAGGTGCATAAGAGGACTCCCTAGGATCCCCACTTCTATATATGGCTAAAAAAATAGGAAATGATGGAGATTTCTCATTTCAGTGGTCCTCCATGCAAAAGACATAAACTGAAATGTTATCTAATGGGGATTTCCTTGAGGAATGCTTCCTCCTGCATCTTGGACAAAATATTCTCATTACTGCATTTTCCTCCTCCCGTTTCTTTTTAATATTTAGGGTGTCCAACTAGGAACCTATTGTTCTTAAGATATTTGTTTTGAAGTTCTCTAAAAGGTTCCTTATCTCTAATATTGTGATACCACCTGAACTAATTTCTTTTAATTTTCTACTATAAGGATCGCGAACATTCTTCCCTATTTTAGCTCTACTCCTCGAGTAATTCTTACACATTTCACAGATTTCAGAAAATGGTTTATGAAATATGTCACCTTATTCCATCATGGTAAGTATCTCTAGGTATTCCTATGAAATATCCTTAAGGAAAATATCAATAAATTGCATCATGTGGAAGGTTATAGTATTTTGATTTCTGTGAGATATAAGCAAATCATTCCATATAATCCTCAAGATTCTTGTCCTCTAACTATTGGATTTTGAAAATATCATTACGAGAATCCTTGGAATTTTAGTAATCTTGGTACTTCTTAAGAACAATATCTTTCATGGCTTCCCAAGACCTAATATTGGACTCTCCCAACCCCATGAACCATCTTAGTGAAGAGTCCTTGAGGGTGGCAGGAAAAAGTTTTAGTTTCTAGGCATCTTGTACATAGTTGTAGCTTCTACACAAGATGTCAAACTCAAATAGGAAGGTATCCAGGTCTTCCCTTCTTTTACCATAAAAGGTGGGTGGTGCTGAGAGGGGAATGTTTTTCATATTGACATTTGGTGTGGTGTCCAAAATTGGAAACCCTAAGGTGGTCTCGGTTTGGTTTCCATCTTCTTCTCCCTCCTCGTGTCTTACATTGTTGTGATCCTCTTGGTCATCCATACTAGTTTTCTTTCCAAAAATAGAGTACCTAAATGGTTTTATCCTTGAAGAGAACAAAGTATCCCAAGGTTCTTTTCTAAGAAAGGTATCCCTTTGGTGGGAAGGTCTTCGTACTGCTTGGATGTCTGAGACTCTACCCGAGTCAGTTGAGATTATTGGTGCCAAAGTCTCTGTTTCAATTTGGGAAACAATTATGTTGGTTGAAATACCAAACAATGTATTCACCTGTTCAGGGTCTATGATGTCTACAAAGTTAGGATCTCCTAATGGTGGTAAGAAAAAAAAAGTTGTGTTGGTTGGTTCTACGGAAGGATCGAGTGGTCTTGCCTCCTATCCCACTATTACTAATGGCTCAATTTTTTCTTCTATAGTCCTCCCTATTTTAGTCTCTTCAAAGATTTCTTTAGCTCTTTGGTTTGTGCTAGCTCCTGCTTTTCGATATCGGTCTATGGAGTTTATGAGTGGAATGTTCATTCCCCTGAAAAGGTTGGAAGGAAACATGGTCGAAAGGTCTGATTTGGTTTTAATGTATCTATCCTTTGGGTCCCTAGGTATTTTCATGAAAGAGAACAAAAAAAAAAATACAATTGGGTTTGGGGGAACCTGCTATAACAGATGCACAGGTTCTTACCTCTCGTCTTAAAGTTCCCCCACCACCAAACTAATGCTAAGTTTCAAAAATGATCTATCTCCTAAATATTTCCTACCTTAAGGCAACTCCCCGGCAACGACACCAAAAATGGTGGGTGTTCTATATGCACTAAATCCCTCAATTAAATTGTCAACCCGATGTAATTAAACTTAGAGTTGTAGCACTATATGTGCCAAGGCAGAAAATCTAGAGGAAGTTTAACCTAACTAAGGAGATGGTCTAACTAAGGGTCAATCTACTTAAGAAAATACTATCAATGAGCAAACCCTATCAAAGAACCTGAACTATTTACCCTAAGAAACTTTTAAACAATGGATCGATGAATTGTTCCTAAAGAAGAAAATAAAAAAACCTACTTTGAACAAGTTGACCTATTTAGTCTAATGAGCAACAACAAATATCATATTCAATCTATTCAACTTAATAAGCAACAACAACAGTAAGTTAATCTATTCAATCTATTCAATCTAATGAACATCAACAAGGAAGCAAGTAAACAATCAAACAACTAACCTATTAAAACTTATTCAACAAGTACACTAATCAAAACTATTCAACAACTAACCAATCAAAACTATTCAACAAGTAAACTCTATTCTTAAGATAAAACTCATAATTACTTATAATCTATAAAGGGAAATCTTAACCTATTTAATTAAAAGCATCATGACAGTATTTAAATATTAATCAACAACTATTCTTAATCGACAATAATAAGAAACTTCAAATATGATGATAATGTCTTTGGTGCCTTATGACATCACGATGACATCTAACAATTAGTGATAGCTGAAGAGGAATAAGTTCAATATTAACTTCTATGGAAAATGAAAAGTATGAATCAAGCAATCTAACGAGAGCTTAGACATCATAGAAGAAATATCAACTATCTTGAAAATCCATGTGATCTCTCAATTCATATAACAATCATAAATGATAAGAAAACACTATTCTACTTAATTCAAATGCACTCTTATGCTAACTTAATCAAATTCACACGATTAGAAACTCATAACTAAAAGCTTAACTCACTCAAACTTCTAATTAAAATTGCAATTTAAATCTAGAATGGAAATTTCATAAATTAAACTAAGCTAATCCTATTATTAAAATCTCAAACTTCAAACCAAAATGCTTATAAAAACATAACCCAAATTCTACTTCTATTCTAGCATACTACAACAAGATTGGTAAACAAAATAGATTCAGGAAAGCATGAATAAACTGAGAATTAAATTAACAAAACTCACAACTATTAATCCATCGAAACTTGTAAAAGAAACTTTGTACTTTGTGGTAACTAATACTTTGTTCTAGCTACTTTGTTTTAACCTGCAAAAATTCAATTTAACATCTTAACACACCATTTGTGTTAGTATCTTGCAAGCCATTCACTAACAAATAAAAGACACAACATAATAGTACCTATCTCCTACAAGCAACCTGCAAAAAGGAAATTAAATGATTAAATGATGAACATCAAACACACATCATTTAAAATAACAAAAACACATATAACAGGAAATGAAGTAGATGATAATGACACAACTAAAAGATGCAAGCTATCTATCTAAGTATTCACCCAGACCACTGGTGGGCCCCCCAGTAGGTCGTGGCTACTCCTCAACAACCAATCGTGAGCTAAATCAACATGGTTCTGTCATTAAATTAAAAAACGTAGTCTAGCACAAGTTTGTGGAAATGTCTGAGTTACACAAAAAAATGATTCTAACAATTCTTGTCACTTTTTTTGAGCACTACTGTGGTATTTATAATGATTAAAATTTGAGAGGTCAACCACTGGAAGGGTCAACCTCCTCTAAAAATGGTAAATTCCATTAAATGCATGCTAACAGTCTTTATCTTCTAGAAACTGAATGAGCCACTCAATGATTAGCGCAACTATCTAATCTGATATGTCAAGAGCTCAGTAGTTGGAGGCCATGAGGGTGAACAAAACCCATGTCGTTGATTCACCCAACATAGGCTGCCAATATAAAAACCTCCAACTCACCCACGCTCCCAGTGTTGGATGCAGTGTCAGATGAAGTACCGGATAGAGTGTTGGATGGAGTGTCAAACGAGCTACCAGATGGAAAATCACATGGTGAATTCGTCCTATGACTCACAGATCGCGCATTAGATTCTTTTAGGCATTAAATCAAATCGATTTTAACTCAAAACCATCGTAAAACATCAATTGCACATACCTGGTATAAATCTATGACAAATTGATATAAAATCCTTCAAAACTTTATCAAAATGGTTAAATACACATATAATATCGGTACAAAAATGATTTAATCAACATCATAAATTAACCAAATCACGGGCCCAACAATCATTTCCTACCATCCTGAATATTGAAATACTACCTCTGCGCGGTCTAGATCCTTGGCTAATTCTTCCTGAACTGGCTCCCCTAATTATTTCTCCTTGTGTAGGTGTACTTCCTACTACATTTCTTCCACTGAAATTCGGTTGCCTAAACGGCGTTGTTCTTTTTGGTGTATTAGTCACACATGGGTTTATGGGTTCCACAATGACACTGATATGGATAGGAGTTCTACCTCCAGTTTCTTCTCTTGGACCTATTTTCCTCCTTTCATATGTCACGTGTAGTATTTCCTCAATTTTCTCCACAGCCCAGAGACCCTCTACCTCTTCTTCATCACTTTCCAAGCCTTCCCTCACGACTATGGCTCTCTTCTTATTGTTCATCTTATATTGGTAAGGTACTCCACTGCATGTTCTTCTAGTTGTTTCCATGATCTCCTTTATATGGTATTCCTCCATCATGATTGGATCCAAGGCCTCATTCTTTCCTTTATCCATATCTTCCTCCATTTATCTGTCTCGTGTCAGTGCTTCCCCCCTTCCCCCATGCACGCAGGGACATTTAGCTAACTAAGGCCGTTTTCATTACACCTTTGTTATATAGTAACATCTTAATGGAAGTATACAGCGATATAATATACCTACCTTGAGGTCCCTTCAGGAACTCTTTCTCTGCTGCACTGTAAGTCTTCGCAGTATCTACTACAAATTCTATGATAAATTCTGCAACAATGTTGTCTAACCATAAATATATTGCATGTGTAAATTTATTGTCAACTTGTTGTAACTGTGGGATCTTCATAGGACCCCATTCTAGCTGTCTAGTCCACTTTGTAGGGTGGTTGTCTTTCAACCTCAATATCCACCCCTACAACACATGCGGGAAATCACAGAAAAATACTTCATGCAAGTCATTGAATACGTACTTGTCCAAATATTTGTGCAGTGTTAACTTCAGGTTTTGTTTATCTTTCTACACAAATTCCAGATCATTTGTTTTCAACTAGCTCTCGATCTCTGCCTTCGTTGGGTTCCATAGTCTCAACATACCCTTTTATATTCTCATTCTTTTAACGTTGTGTCACCGGATCTTCATGATTCTTCAGCAGATCTCATTCATTCAATCCCTTTCTCTTCCAACTAGCAACATAACCATCTGCTGGTTATTGTTTACTCCTGCTACCCTTCTTGGGTTGACCTAGGTTCAGGTCCACTTGGTTTCCAACAAAACCCCCCTAAAACTATTGACCCTCTTGGTAAACCAGAAGGAAACACAACGCATAGGATGCACTACGTAGTTTCACCCAAGATAGTTCTTATGGGTGGATGCAATGATGAGGTGCCTGCATCTTGGGAAATGAGTGGGGATCTATGATTAAACTTTGTAGTCTTCATTTATTACTTTACCATTAAACTTATATGGAATACCCTGTCATTATTAATCATGCATGTATATTAACATCTCTAACTAAGTCATTCATACATTTTTTTAACACCTAATCATCAACAACAAAAGATATACATAACATTCAATCACATAACACATGATATATTATGGTTCACCCCTCCTAGGATACATCCACAAATATTTGTCTTCTCTACTCTTTTATTATTATTATGGTTCTGAAACTATAGCGCCTCATGCATTACAACACTCCATCCAAACCGGTCGAGATATACAATGAGGCGGACTAGATCACAACAAAATCCTCAGCCTGTGATCTAACCCTCAAGATCTCCCTTATTCACTCTCCTCAGCTCAACAACTTACAAATCAATCGAATTTATATTCATTCGGTCTTTTTACATCATCGTAACATTGACCAACCCAAAAGAGCTACAACGAACCTCAAAAACCACACCCCAACACAACACCCTGACCTAGACCTCCTAGGTACCTACTTATACATATTTTTGACTTACCAGCCATTACATTCTCTTACCAAAACCCTAACCCTATCATGGCTAGGTCTTCTTGCATGCGTTCCTCACATGCCTTCCTCTTTTACATGTGTGTTTGTTTTTCACGTGCTACTTTTCCTGCATGCTCGTTTTCCTTACACATGATGCATCTTCTACATGCGCATCTACCTCCCAAGTCGTGTTTTTCCCTCAAAACTAGCCTGCACCCAACAATCCTTCTAATCTTTTTTTATGGATCTTTTTTTCTAATGATTTATCTTCCCTCTACTTCTCTTCAAGATGTCATGTAAATCAATGTAGGGTTTCCTATAAGTGTTTATTTCCCTCTCTTCTAGTGATTTCTAATTTTCCATTGGTGCTTCCTCTTGTAATTCTCTGATATATATAAAAAGCATTCATTACTTGATTTCAAATGATCTTTCATGACCATACTGTTAAAAAATTTCCTTCTGATGATATAGCTTCTGTTGGAGGTTTTTATTTCCCTTTTTTGTTGTTCCTTTCTATGATCAATTGATTCCAATTGTAAATGCACTACTATACATCTTCTCTGACCGAATTTTTATGTACTTGCTAAGTATCCATCTCTGTCCATATGTCGCAAACTGTTCATAACTTTGTTACTCAACAATTCATAATGTTGACCCATCTATCAATATACACTTTTTCTATCTAACTGCTATGAATATGTATATGTAAATACTTCAACCTACTCGAAGGATGGTTCTCTGATCTATAGTAGCTACTACACTAACTCCCCCTATTCAATATTCATATTTATTGGGAGTCTCCAAGACAAATGGCTCAGAACAATGGAGAAATCCACTCTAATGTGGAGTATTCTTCCTCTTCATCTGTAGAATCATCATCTCATTGAACTCTGACTTATTCCTTTTTGCACTCTCGCACTGAAATTACTAAAATTACAATGTCTTGGGCCTATTCTTTATTCACATTATCTTCTTTTCTTTCTCGTATTACTGCAAAACTTTGGATTTCTGGGACCTGTTCTTTATTCACCTGTTCTTCTTGTTTTTCATTTCTTCTCCAAACCTTCTTTTATGTGACGTATTCCTTTTTCCTTGTAGATTTTTCTTCATCTTGTACTATTTCCATTCCTAAGAGTGTGACTTCTGGGTGTCCTTAATTCATATGATATTCCCTTACTTATTCATGTTTTCTTTTCCAAACCTTCTTATCAATGTTCTTTCTCAAGGAAGTATCCATCATGATTCTACAATCACGATATATGTGATCACAATTGTGGAATTTGTAACATTCAATATTGTGTGGGGTCACATAAGCATTTTTTTCTTGAACATTTATTTAAAAATACCTACAATATGCAACTTTATGTCCAAAGTTAGTACAATAAAAACAATGACCATAAAATAAATTTACATACCTGGGAGTGAATGATCTTCTTTGTGGTGCAATCCTTCTAAATTTATTCCTTGGTTGATCATGATCTTCTCTTCTATTGATCCCTTCATTCTGATCGAAGCTTCTTTGTGGCTTGAATGTGGAGGGTCTTATTGAAGATGTACCTTCATAATTTTTCATTGATTATGGATGACCATGATTTCTTCCTTTGAGAAATTCTGCATAACTCTTACTCTTTTGTTCATTCTTCTTTTATGGAAACCTAGAGTTCGTCTCTTAAACATTCTCTACTGATGATGTGGATGTTTCTGTCTCTTCATCGTTCTTTTTGAGCTTGATGATTTTGTCTCCTAATGTGACAACTTATTCTTCAAGCTTCTCAACCTCTTCTTCTTTCTTCATCATCTGATTCTTCATGACTTAATCCATTCTCTTTTCTTCTTCAAGTAAGATCTATAATGAGATTATTTCTTCTTCAAGTCTTCTTTTTCATTGACTAAATTTTTATTCAAGCTTGTTTTCCTTAACTTCTTTCTTATGCTCTGCTTTCTTTCTTTGTGATATTATTTCTACTTCTAAACCTTGTTTCTGACCCATAAGAGTTTCTTCAATCCTTCTGGCTTCTTCTAGATGATATTTTTTATTCATGGCGATTGGTTTGGCTTCTTCAAATCTTTGAACACCTACTTTTAGCTTGATCAATTCTTTCTTGAGTGACTTGATTTCCTATCTTTCTTTCTTTAGTTTATCTAAAGCACTGATTATTTATGCTTCAAGATCTACTATTCCTTCTTCACAATTTTCTTTTTGTGAATCTGTTTGACATGATGAGCATATCTCTTCTTGTTTTGTATCTTGTTTATCATTTTATGAATCCGTGATTGGAGAATAATAGATATTATGTAGCTTATCGCAAAGTTATTTAGTTGATGAACATTTTCCCACTTTCTCTTTTACTGAATCAGGTAATCCTTCCAAGATAAAATCCATTGGTTTTTTTTTTGTTCTTTTTCAATTTCTTCTTAGCTGTTGTTTTTGGATTCTTTGTAGCGATGTATCATGTAACAACTGATTTCCAAACATCACATCCCTATTACTGTAAAAGTGTTTTCATCCCGATATTCCACATCTCATAGTTCTGACCAATATGGCCATCAAACCATGGTATTCCATTATCCATGTATGCACTATTCTTGATCTCCATGATCTACTCTCCATTGGTTAAACTATTTCCTGAATGAATTTGCTCTGATACCAATTTTTTGAATATTGAGAGGGGGGGTGAATCAACATGAGCACTTTTACCACTTTTATCCAATATATATATAATTTAAATTAATTGACACACACCCCAATCCTCAGGTTGGAGCCCGCACATGATCTTTCAATTTCGGCCCCCTTAGAGTCTGATTGGCTCAAATAATTCCTCTCAAAAATTCTTTACACACACAACAATGGTGTTTTTCCACTGGTCCTTATGAGTATGCCCGTGTGAACCAACACAAAGCACCACTCAACTCCCCTAACCACAATGAATTGTTCACACCTTTTTTCTCTATCAGGACTTTCCTTTTATTTTCTTTTTGGGATTTTGGTTTTCGCAATTTCGTGAATCCTGTTGGCGAGGTTCTTGAAATTTCCACCTTCCGAAACTCGAAATGTCGATTTTCGAAAAATTCTTGGCCACGTCCTCCTACACAGCTATATTGCATTTCGCGACTTCGAGAGTTCTAGAAAAAGGAATCCCAACCTCTTGTCTTCACAACTGTTGAAATGCCAAAACCCAAAACGTTCAACAAAAGACTGACTTTTATCGGAACATTTTACCTTTTCAGGGTTTCAGACTTCGCGATTTCGCGAGTCCTGATGTAAGGCTTCCGGCTCCCTAACCTCCACAAAACCTAAACTTCGAAACAATATCTCCAACAGAATCAATGGTTATAAGCCTCCCTTCGATCTGATGGCCCACCTGATTTTGGATTTTCGGGTACCAGGCGTCCAAGACTCTTGATCCCAGAACATTGTCCTCTCGGGTTCCTGAACCCCAAAACACAGAATTGCCGAAACGCCACTTCACACTATTTCACGTTTGGAAATTTCGGGGGTTCTCATGTGAAGTGCCCGAATTTTTTGTCAACGGGAATGCCGAAATCCCGATTCCCGAAATGCCGAAATACCACTTCACAATGTCCTGGATCTCGTAACTTCAAAATTCTAAATGCAAGGGCCCAAGCTCCTTGTCCTTATGACTTCGGGTATTCCAAGTCCCAAAATAATCTGACACTCAAGAAGATAACGATCAACAGTCCACGTTGACTATTGTTACTAGAGTGATGGATTCGTCCCTCCTTATCCACCTTGCAACTTCTATGGATCTTACGGTTCTCATGACTTTGGGAGTTCTCCTCAAAGAATTCCAACCACTCGATTCCTTCCTTGACATCTCCTTCGAAATGAACCAGCGTTCTTATACTGGAATCTCAAATCCTGTGAAATGACTTCGACTCCCCCCTTTGAACACTTCAAAGGTGTTTAACCCTTCTGAGCTTTCCTCTGACAAATTCAAGTCACAAAAGAACTCTTGCACACACTCCTTGTGGTAGACCTTCAAATACTTCTAGGTATTTGAATTCACGACTCTGTGCACTTTCTCCACAATAACAATATTTATCTCTTCCACTTTAGTTAACAACTTCTAAGGACTCAACTAACCTGCGCATGCCTTGCATGGCTCCTGTGCTTTGCTTGCACTTCTGCTGGAATGAGAACCATGGTATCCCTCTTGAGATTTCATAGATAAACTCTGAACCTTGTCAACGCACACCTTGCAAACACTTTCACTTCACTTCCTTGCAGGAACTCTCGCTCAGGAAGAGAAACAATTGAAATTGATTCTCTTTCTCTCTCAGATTTCAAACATTCAACATGAAACCATACATTCACACACATCACAATAACAAATGCATGACAGAGGGAGTAAGAAACTGTAAGCAGACCATTCAGCATGTATACACAGAAAACATCATAACACCATGAGTCTAAATGAAAGCTTCATATATTAATTCAGAACTTATGTACATGGGTTCTTCTCTACAACTCTCTGCTACAACTCTCCTCTTCTCTATGCTAATGTGATTAATTAATCTAATTTTGACTGATACAATGATACAAAGATGAGGGTGTCTATAGTCGTTTTCCCTCCTGTTCCTAAAACTGTCAAATCTGGAATTTAAATCTACCTACTTTCATTAACTGGGCATAAATGCCTCTACCTCATACAGATGAGAGTGAATCACTCATGATCTGTTTACAATACGCAAGTACGCTTCCCTTTAACCATTACATTAATGCTTCAAAAACATTTCCAAAACATGTAAAATGTCTGTTGCACTTTCCAACTGTCTTCTGCCTTCATGCTCACTTGGCTGGCTGCTTGCGATGCTCCTGCATCATACTCCCTTTCTTGAAAATTTTCATGAACTCTTGTTCATGAGCTCTTGCATGGTCTATCCATGCTTCTGAATTTCTGCTTCATCCTCCCAACTGACATCTTCAACTGGATGTCCCTTCCATTTGACCAAGTATTCAAAATACTCTTTCCTCTTGGTCTTCCTCCTGACCCTCTTATCAATTATACTTTCCATCTGTGGCTTTGCAGCTATAGGCATTTGTTTGGTCCACTGAACTTCTGTCCATTCATTCTTTGCCTCTGATTATTCATCTTTGTAAGGGTGAAAATCTGAGACGTTGAATATCGGTGAAATTTCGATCCCATCGGGTAATTCGATCTCATATGCATTTGCCCCAAATTTCTTTACGATCTTGCATGGTCCAATCTTCTTCATTTTCAATTTCTTTACGATCTTGCATGGTCCAATCTTCTTCATTTTCAGTTTTTTATATGTTCCCCTTGGGAACCTTTCTTTCCTTAGATGTGCAAGAATTAGATACCCAACTCCAAACTGAAGTTCTCACCGGTATTGATCTTCTCTGCGCTTATACTCTTGACTTGAATTTTGCAAATGTTCCCTCACTTGGCTATGAAGTTCCTTCATGGCCTCTGTACTAGCACTTCTGAATTTAGTTTGTTTCGGATCCTTCAATTCAAAAAATCCCCTTGGCTGCATTCCATACACAATCTAGAATGGGCTATGTCCTGTGCTTCTGTTGATCAAATCATTATAAGCAAATTATGTCTGTGGCAGAATGTGATCCCACTGACTGTGGTGTTCAGTCACTAGGCTCCTCAGCAAATCTCCCAAGCTTTTGTTCACAACTTCTGTCTTCCCATCCATATAAGGATGATATGTTGAGCTAAATGAAAAATTTGTCCCCAGCTTCTTCCATAAAGTCCTCTAGAAATGTCCCACGAACTTGGTATCTCGATCTGAAACTATACTCCTTGGCAAGCCGTGAAGTCTAACGACTTCCTTGAAAAACAGGTTCACAATATGAGTTGCGTCACTAGTTTTCTGGCATGGTATGAAATGTGTCATCTTTGAAAATCTATCGACTACCACAAATATTGAATCACAACCTCTTTGTGTTCTAGTCAGTCCCAATACAAAATCCATGCTCACTGCATCCCACGGACTCTCAGGTATGGGTAATGTCCGGTACAACCCTGTGTTCTTCCTTTTTCCCTTTGTGTGCTGGAAAATTCTACATATGTCCACAAATATTTTGACATCTTTCCTCATCCCTGGCCAAAAATATGAGCCATTCAATTTTGAGAACGTCTTATCATGACCGAAGTGTCTGGCCAGTCCTCCACTGTGTTTTTCTTTCAGCAGATTCTCCCTCATGGAGAATTTTGGAATACATAATTGGTTGCCCCTGAATAACAATCCATCCTGGATCATATATTCGGTCCATTGGCTTTTGTCCCTAAGAATTGGATTCTCAGACACCTCATATGCTTCCCAAAAATCTGTGTCATTCTTGTACATTTCTTTGGGGTTATCAAAACCCAAAGTTTTGACTCTGAATTCCTGCATCAACAAACATCTCCTGCTCAAAGCATCAACAACTTTGTTAGCAGTTCCAGAAATATGTTTAATTACAAAAGTAAACTTTTGCATGTATTCAACCCATTTTGCATGCTTTTGGTTCAACTTTTCCTGTTGAGTCACGAATTGTAAGGCATGAGTATCACTGTACAAAACAAACTCTTTAGGAACCAAATAATGTCTCCATTTCTTCAGCACTTGTATGACCGCATAAAATTACTCGTCATATGTTGAATATTTAATCTTTGCTTCATTCAGTTTTTCACTGAAGTATGCGACTGGCCTATCGTCTTGGCTCAAGACCACTACAATTGAAAATCCACTAGTGTTACACCTGACCTAAAACGTCTTAACGAAATCTAGCAACACCACAATTGGTTGCTCAGTAATCCTCCTCTTCAGCAGGTTGAAACTTTTCTCTGCTTCTTCTGTCCAGTGAAAATACTTATGTCTTTTCTTCACCATGTCCATCATCAGTGCACTAATTCCGCTGAAATTTCTGATAAATTTCCTATAGAAACTAGCCAATCCATGAAAGCTTCTAACTTCAAAGATACTCTTCGAAGATGGCCAATTCTTAATCGCCTCTACCTTATGCGGATCCATTTTCAGCACATCTGTGGAGATAACAAATCCCAAATAAATGAGTTATGTCCTCATGAATGATGATTTCTTCACATTTATCAGCAATTTCTCTTGTTGTAATCTCCTCATCACTGTAGCCAAATGCTTCAAGTGCTCTGTTTCTGTTCTACTGAAAATCAGTATATCATCAAGATATACAATGACAAATTTTCCTATGAAATCCTTCAGGACTTCATTCATCAATCTCATGAAAGTACTAGGCACATTTGTTAATCCAAATGGCATAACAAGCCATTCATACAGCCCTTCATTTGTCTTGAATGATGTCTTCCATTCATCACCTTCTCTCATACAAATTTGATGATATCCGCTTTTCAAATCAATCTTTGAAAAAACAATTTCTCCACCCAAGCAATCCATCAAATCATCTATCCTTGGCAAAGGAAATCTATATCTGATGGTAATCTTCTTGATTTCCCTCGAGTCTATTCACATCCTCTAGCCTCCATCTTTCTTTGGGCTGAGCACGGTTGGAACAACACATGGACTCAAGCTCTCTCTAACCAACCCTTTTTCCATTAAATCCTAGACCTGTCTCTTGACCTCTTCATTCTCCTACAGTGTCAATCTGTACGCTACTTTGTTCGGTAAACTAGCTCCAGGTATAAGATCGATGTGATGACTTATACTTCTAATCGGTGGCAACGAACAATGTAGTTCATCCACTACTATATCAGAAAATTCCTCCATCAACTTCTAGATTTCCTCTGGAAAATAATCCACTCTTGTACTACTTAAAACAATTCTAGGCTTCTTGACCACGATGAATTGCATATCTTCCTTCTTCTTAACCTCCTTAAGAAGTTCCTTCCCACTCATGAGAAGTACAGTGTTGCTCACTTCTGGTTTCACTTCTTTATCCTTAATTGGAAACAACATGTGAGTTCTCCCATTCTTCTCTAGGGTGTATGTGTTCTTCCTCCCATCATGAATCACATTCCTGTCATATTGCCACGGTCTACCCAGCCATAGATGAAAAACATCCATGGGAATTAAATCACATAATATTTCATCCTTATGTCCTCCTATTTTAAATTCAACTAAACATTGTTTAGTGACATTTACCTAATGTCCTTTTTGTAGCCACGAAACTCTATATGGGCTTGGATGTTCAATAGTCTCCAGCTCCAGCTTTTCTACCATCTCTGGAGAAACGAGATTGTTTGTGCTACCACTGTCCACGATGACTTTTCATACCCTGTCTTTGGTCTTACAAGAAGTCCGAAAAAGTTTGTTCGTTTGGGCTGGGTTCTTTGCCTCCTTCTCTGGCGTTAAGAAAACTTTTCTCATCATCAGTGATCTTCTTCCCTCAGCATCTTCTGCCTCAACATTCCGTCTTTGTGCTTCGAAAATGTGAGTTTCACCACCTTCTTTCTTTCTGTTTGGACACTCATAAGATTTATGTCCATTTTTTCCATAGGTAAAACAATTCACTTCACCACCTCTGCCTCTTCCTCTTCCTCTAGTATCAGGAAAAGTATTTCTATCAGCATATTGTCCTCTCTGTGAGCTTCCACCTCTCTCAAATTGAGTTTGAGGTTTCTTCCACTCTTCTTTAGGTTTCTGAGTTCTGTCCTGGGCAATTGTTTTTCCTCTGGCTTGACTTCTGCCTCAACCTCTTTGACCTTGCTTTCGGCTCAACTTCTCTTCAGATTTTAGAGCCATTTGATAAGAATCCTCCACATTTCTAAGGGTCATCATTCTCATCTCCTCCTAAATGTCATACTGCAAACCATTCATGTACCTGACAACCTTTTCATCATCACTTTCCCAATGACCTGCTCTGATGTTTATCTTGTAGAATTCCTCAGTGTATTCTTTTACTAAACTCAACTTCTATCTCAAATTATGCATCCTTTGAAACAGAGTAATTTGATAATCCTTGGGTATGAATTTGGCCTTTATCTTTGCAACCATTCTATCCCAACTTTTGATTTTCTTCTTGCCGTTGCAGCATCTATCAACCTGCAATTCATCCCACCATAATGTTGCATGCCCTTTTAGTCTTGTGACAACATGTTTAACCTTCTTGTCTTCTTCAACATCCTCATAATCAAAATATTTATCCAAATCTCTAATCCAATCTAGAAGATCTTAAACATCCAGGTTTCCTTCATATATTGGAATGTCTATTTTTGCTCTGGCACCTATCCTTGTGATAGCCCTGAATAAGCGTTTATCTGTTGCATCTTTGGCTACAACTTCTTCTCCTTCAAGTCCATATTCATCTTCATTGTCAGCCTCGCTGATATCCCCAGTGTCGACTGTTCGCCTCTGTGCTATCTCAATGGCATCAATCCTGGCACGTAGTTCACGCATTTCTCTTTCCACTGCTGGATCAGGCATTGGTCTGTCTCTCCTTCTCGGTGCCATGGTTGTAAAATTTATCTTTTCTCTGCTACAAAAAGAAAAGAACTCTTTCTCACTCTGATACCACAACTGATGCACACCCCAACCCTCAAGTCAGAGCCCACACAGGATCTTTTAATTTCGGCCCTGTTAGAGTATGACTGGCTCTTTTAATTCCTCCCAGAAATTCTTTACACACACAAAAACGGTGTTTTTCCACATGTCCTTATGAGTATGCCCATGTGAACCAACACAAAGCACCACTCAAATCCTCTGACCACAATGAATTGTTCACTTTTTTCCTCTATCGGGACTTTCCTCTTCTTCCCTTTTCAGGATTTCGAGTTTCATGATTTAGTGAATCCTGTTGTTGAGGTTCTCGACCTTTCCACATTCCAAAACCCGAAATGCCAATTTTCACGAAATTCTTGGTCGTGTCCTCCTACACAGCTATATCGCGTTTCATGAATTCGGGAGTTCTTGAACAAGGAATCCCAACCTC
This sequence comes from Picea glauca, assembly GCA_000966675.3. NCBI lineage: Eukaryota > Viridiplantae > Streptophyta > Pinopsida > Pinales > Pinaceae > Picea > Picea glauca. Next base: position 171,322 of record JZKD02S1918353.1, read on the forward strand.
TTGTCTTCAAAACTGTTGAAATGTCGAAACATGAAACATTCATCAAACAAATGACTTTTATCGGAACTTTTTACCTTTTCGGGGTTTCGGACTTCGCGATTTCGTGAGTCCTGATGTAAGGCTTCCAGTTCCCTAACCTCAACAATCCCCGAACTCTGAAACAATATCTCCAACAGAATCAACAGCTATAAGCCTCCCTTCGATCCGACGACCAACGTGATTTCAGACTTTCAGGTACCGAGAGTCCAAGACTCTCGATCCCAGAACACTGTCCTCTCGGGTTCCAGAACCCTGAAACGTCGAATTGTCGAAACGCCACTTCACTCTATTTCACATTTCGGAATTTCGGGGGTTCTCATGTGAAGTGGCCGAATTTTTTGTCAACGGGAATGCCGAAATCCCAATTCTTGAAATGCTGAAATACCACTTCACAATGTCCTGGATCTCACAACTTCAAAATTCTAAATGCAAGGGCCCAAGCTCCTTGTCCTCAAGACTTCCGGTATTCCGAGTCCCAAAATAATATAATGCTCTAGCAAATCATGATCAATAGTCCAAGTTGACTACTGTTACTAGAGCAATGTATTTGTGCCTCCTTATCCACCTTGCAACTTCTCTGGATCTTACGGTTCTCGTGACTTCGGGAGTTCTCCTCGGAGAATTCCAACTGCTCGATTCCTTCCTTGACAGCTCCTTCGAAATGAACCAGCGTTCTTATACTTGAATCTCAAATCCTGTGAAATGACTTCGACTCCCCCCTTTGAACACTTCAAAGCCATTTAATCCTTCTGAGCTTTCCTCTGACAACTTCAAGTCACCAAAGAACTCCTCCATACACTCATTGCGGTAGACCTTCAAATACTTCTGGGTATTTGAATTCACGACTCTGTGCACTTTCTCCACAACAGCAGTCTTTCTCTCTTCCACTTTAGTTAACAAATTCTAAGGACTCAACTAGATTGCGCATGCCTTGCATGGCTCCTATGCTTCACTTGTACTTCTGCTGGAATGAGAACCACAGTATCCCTCTTGAGCTTTCATAGATAAACTCTGAACCTTGTCAACGCACACCTTGTGGATGCTTTCACTGCACTTCCTTGCAGGAACTCTCGCTTAGGTAGAGAAACAATTGAAACTGATTCTCTTTCTCTCTCAGATTTCAAACATTCAACATGAAACCATACATTCACACACAGCATAATAACAAATGCATGACAGAGGGAGTAAGAAACTGTAAGAAGACCATTCAACATGTATACACAGAAAACATCATAACACCATGAGCTTGAATCAAAGCTTCATATATTAATTCAGAACTTCAGTACACGGGTTCTTCTCTACAACTCTCTGCTACAACTCTCCTCTTCTATATGCTAATGTGCTTAATTAATCTAATTCTGATTGATACAATGATACAAAGATGAGGGTGTCTATAGTCATTTTACCTCATGTTCCTAAAACTGTCAAATCTGGAATTTAAATCTACCTACTTTCATTAAATGGGCATAAATGCCTCTACCTCCTATAGATGAGAGTGAATCGCTCATGATCTGTTTATAATATGCAAGTATGCTTCCCTTTAACCATTACATTAATGCTTCAAAAACATTTCCAAAACATGTAAAATGTGTGTTGCACTTTCCAGCTATCTTCTGCCTTCATGCTCACTTGGTTGGATGCTTGCGATGCTCCTGCATCATACTCCTTTGCTTGAAAATTTTCATGAACTCTTGTTCATGAGCTCTTGCATGGTCTGTCCATGCTTCTGAATTTCTACTTCATCCTCCCAACTGGCATCTTCAACTGGGTGTCCCTTCCATTTGACCAAGTATTCAAAATACTCTTTCCTGTTGGTCTTCCTGCTGACCCTCTTATCAATTATACTTTCCATCTGTGGCTTTGTAGCTACAGACATTTGTTTGGTCCACTGAACTTTTGTCCATTCATTCTCTACCCCTGCTTCTTCAGCTTTGTAAGGGTACAAATCTAAGATGTTGAATATTGGTGAAATTCCTATCCCATCGGGTAATTTGATCTCATCTGCATTTGCCCCAAATTTCTTTACGATCTTGCATGGTCCAATCTTCTTCATTTTCAGTTTGTTATATGTTCCCCTTGGGAACCTTTATTTCCTTATATGTGCAAGAATCAGATCACCAACTTCAAACTAAAGTTCTCGCCTGTGTTGATCTTCTCTATGCTTATACTCTTGACTCGAATTTTGCAAACTTTCCCTCACTTGGCTATGAAGTTCCTACATTGTCTCTGCAAAATCCTTTGCACTAGCACTTCTGAATTCAGTTTGTTCTTAATCCTTCAATTCATAAAATCCCCTTGGCTACATTCCATACACAATATGGAATGGGCTATGTCTTATGCTTCTGTTGATCAAATCATTATAAGCAAATTCTGCCCGTGGCAGAATGTGATCCCACTGACTGTGGTGTTCAGTCACTAGGCTCCTCAGCAAATATCCCAAGATTCTGTTCACAAATTTTGTCTGCCCATCCATCTGAGGATGATATGCTGAGATAAATGACAAATTTTTCCCCAGCTTCTTCCATAAATTCCTCCAGAAATTTCCCACGAACTTGGTATCTCGATATGAAACTATACTCCTTGGCAAGCCGTGAAGTCTAAGGACTTCCTTGAAAAACAGGTTTGCAATATGAGTTGCGTCACTGGTTTTCTGGCATGGTATAAAATGTGCCATCTTTGAAAATCTATCGACTACCACAAATATTGAATCACAACCTCTTTGTGTTCTATGCAGTCCCAATACAAAATCCATGCTCACTGCATCCCACGACCTCTCAGGTATGGGTAATGACTGGTACAACCCTGTGTTCTTCCTTTTTCCCTTTGTGTGATGACAAATTCTACATCTGTCCTCATCCCTGGCCAAAAATATGAGCCATTCAATTTTGAGAACGTCTTATCATGACCGAAGTGTCCGCCTAGTCCTCCACTATGTTTTTCTTTCAGTAGATTTTCCCTCATGGAGCATTTTGGAATACATAACCGGTTACCCCTGAATAACAATCCATCCTAGATCATATATTCTATCCATTGGCTTCTATCCCTGAGAATTGGATTCTTAGACGCCTCATACGCTTCCCAAAAATCTGGGTCATTCTTGTACATTTCTTTGAGGTTATCAAAACCCAAAGTTTTGACTCTGAATTCCTGCATCAACAAACATCTCCTGCTCAAAGCATCAACAACTTTGTTAGCAGTTCCAAAAATATGTTTAATTACAAAAGTAAAATTCTGCATGTATTCAACCCATTTTGCATGCTTTTGGTTCAACTTTTCCTGTTGATTCACGAATTGTAAGGCATGATTATCACTGTACAAAACAAACTCTTTAGGAACCAAATAATGTCTCCATTTCTTCAGCGCTTGTATGACCGCATAAAATTCCTTGTCATATGTTGAATATTTAATTTTTGCTTCATTCAGTTTTTCACTGAAGTATGCGACTGACCTGTTGTCTTGGCTCAAGACTGCTCCAATTGAAAATCCACTAGTGTCACACCTGACCTGAAATGTCTTACTGAAATCTGGCAACACCAGAATCGGTTGTTCAGTAATCCTCCTCTTCAGCAGGTTGAAAATTTTCTCTTCTTCTTCTGTCTGGTGAAAATACTTATGTCTTTTCTTCATCGTGTCCATCATTGGTGCACTAATTCCTTTGAAATTTCTGATAAATTTCCTATAGAAACTATCTAATCCATGAAAGCTTCTAACTTCAAAGATACTCTTTGATGATGGCCAATTCTTAATCGCCTCTACCTTATCCAGATCCATTTTCAGCTCATCTGTGGAGATAACAAAACCTAAATAAATGAGTTATGTCCTCATGAATGATGATTTCTTCACATTTATCAACAACTTCTCTTGCTGTAATCTCCTCATCGCTGTAGCCAAATGCTTCAAGTGCTTTGTTTCTGTTCTACTGAAAATCAATATATCGTCAAGAAATACAATGAATAATTTTCCTATGAAATCCTTCAAGACATCATTCATCAATCTCATGAAAGTACTAGGTGCATTTGTTAAGCCAAATGGCATAACAATCCATTCATACAACCCTTCATTTGTCTGGAATGTTGTCTTCTATTCATCACCTTCTCTCATACGAATTTGATGATATCCGCTTTTCAAATCAATCTTTCAAAAAAAGTTTGCTCCACCCAAGAAATCCATCAAATCATCCATCCTTGGCAAAGGAAATCTATGTCTGATGTTAATCTTCTTGATTTCCCTCGAGTCTGTGCACATCCTCCAGCCTCCATCTTTATTTGGGCTGAGCACTGTTGGAACACCACATGGAATCAAGCTCTCCTTAACCAAACCTTTGTCCATTAAATCTTGGACATGTCTCTTGACCTCTTTATTCTCCCACGATGTTAATCTGTACGCTTATTTGTTCGATAAACTAGCTCCAGGTATAATATCGATGTGATGACTTATACTTCTGATCGGTGTCAAGGAACAAGGTAGTTTTTCCACTAATATATCAAAAACTTCCTCCAGCAACTTCTAGATTTCCTCTGGCAAATCATCCACTCTTCTACTAGTTAAAAAAATTCTAGGCTTCCTGACCATGATGAATTGCATATCTTCATTCTTCTTAACTCCTTAATAAGTTCCTTCCCACTCATGAGAAGTACAGTGTTGCTCACTTCTGGTTTCACTTCTTTATCCTTAATCGCCAACAACATGTGAGTTCTCCCATTCTTCTCTAGGGTGTATGTGTTCTTCCTCCCATCATGAATCGCATTCCTGTCATATTGCCATGGTCTACCCAGCCATAGATGACAAACATCCATGGGAATGACATCACACAATATTTCATCCTTATATCCTCCTATTTTAAATTCAACTAAACATTGTTTAGTGACATTTACCGAATGTCCTTTTTGTAGCCACGAAACTCTGTATGGGCTTGGATGTTCAATAGTCTCCAGCTCTAGCTTTTATACCATCTCTATAGAAACACGATTGTATGTGCTACCACTATCCACGATAAGTTTGCATACCCTATCTTTGGTCTTGCAAGCAGTCCGAAAAAGTTTGTTCCTTTGGTTTGGGTTCTCTGCCTCCTTCTCTAGCGTTAAGAGAACTTTTCTCATCATCAGTGATCTTCCTCCCTCAACATCTTCTGCCTCAACATTCCATCTTTGTGCTTCGGCAATGTGAGTTTCACCACCTTCTTTCTTTCTCTCTGGACACTCATAAGATTTATGTTCATTTTTTCCACAGGTAAAACATTTCACTTCACCACCTCTGCCTCTTCCTCTTCCTCTGGTACGAGGAAAAGTATTTCTATCAGCATACTATCCTCTATGTGAGCTTCCACCTCTCTCAGTTTGAGTTTGAGGTTTCTTCCACTCTTCTTTAGGTTTCTGAGTTTTGTCCTGGGAAATTGTTTTGCCTCTAGCTTGACTTTTGCATCGGCCTCTTTGACCTTACTTTCGGCTCAGCTTCTCTTCAACTTTCAGAGCCATTTGATAAGCATCCTCCACATTTCTAAGGGTCATCGTGCTCATCTCATATTAAATGTCATACCGAAGACCATTCATGTACCTGGCAACCTTTTCATCATCAATTTCCCGATGACCTGCTCTTATGTTTATCTTGTAGAATTCCTCAGTGTATTCTTTTACTGAACTCAAATTCTGTCTCAAATTCTGCATCCTCCGAAATAAAGTAATTTGATAATCCTTGGGTATGAATTTGGCCTTCATATTTGCAACCATTCTATCCCAACTTTTGATTTCCTGCTTGCCTTTGCAGCATCTGTTAGCTTGCAATTCATCCCATGATAATGTTGCATGCCCTTTTAGTCTTTTGACAGCGTGTTTAACCTTCTTGTCTTCCTCGACATCCTTATAATCAAAATATTTATCCAAATCTTTAATCCAATCTAGAATCTCTTCAACATCTAGGTTTCCTTCATATACTGTAATGTCCATTTTTGCTCTGGCACCTATCCTTGTGACAACCCTAAATAGGTGTTCATCTACTGTGTCTTCGGCTGCAACTTCTTCTCCTTCATGTCTAGCTTCATCTTCATTGTTAGCCTCACTGATATCCCCAACATTGACTGTTCGCCTCTGTGATGTCTCTATGGCATCAAGCCTGGCACGTAGTTCATGCATTTCTCTTTCCACCGCTGGATCAGGCATTGGTCTGTCTCTCCTTCTCGACGGCATGGCTATAAAATTTCTCTTTTCTCTGCTACAAAAAGAAAATAACTCTTTCTCACTCTGATACCACAAATGATGAACAACCCAACCCTCAGGTCGGAGCCCGCACAAGATCTTTCAATTTATCCCCCCTTAGAGTCTGACTGGCTCTTTTAATTCCTCTCAGAAATTCTTTACACACACAACAACGGTGTTTTTCCACAGGTCCTTATGAGTATGCCCGTGTGAACCAACACAAAGAACCACTCTACTCCCCTGACCACAATGAATTGTTCACGCCTTTTTTCTCTATTGGGACTTTCCTTTTCTTTCATTTTTGGGATTTCAGGTTTCGTGATTTCACGAATCCTGTTGTCGAGGTTCTAGACCTTTCCACCTTTCAAAACCCGAAATGTCGATTTTCCCGAAATTCTTGGTTGCATCCTCCTACACAACTATATCGCATTTCACGAATTCGGGAGTTCTAGAATAAGGAATCCTGACCTCTTGTCTTCACAACTACTGAAATGACGAAACCTGAAACGTTGAACAAAAGACTGACTTTTATCAGAACTTTTTACCTTTTCAGGGTTTTAGACTTCACGATTTCACGAGTCCTGATGTAAGGCTTTCGACACCCTAACCTCCACAAACCCCGAACTCCGAAACAATATCTCCAAAGGAATCAACAGCTATAAGCCTCCCTTCGATCCGATGACCCACGTGATTTTGGACTTTCAGGTACAGGGAGTCCAAGACTCTCAATCCCAAAACACTGTCCTCTCGAGTTCCTGAACCCCGAAACACCGAATTGTCGAAACACCACTTCACACTATTTCGCGTTTCGCAATTTTGGGGGTTCTCATGTGAAGTGCCCAATTTTTTGTCAACGGGAATGCCAAAATCTTGATTCCTGAAATGATGAAATACCACTTCACAATGTCCCGGATCTCGCAACTTCAAAATTCTAAATGCAAGTGCCCAAGCTCCTTTTCCTCACGACTTCCGATATTTAGAGTCCCGAAATAATCTGACGCTCCAGTAGATCATGATCAATAGTCCACATTGAATCCTATTACCAGAGTGATGGATTTGTCCCTCCTTATACACCTTGCAACTTCTCTAGATCTTATGGTTCTCGTGACTTCGGGAGTTCTCCTCGGAGAATTCCAACCGCTCGATTCCTTCCTTGACAGCTCCTTCGAAATGAACCAGCGTTCTTATACTGGAATCTCAAATCCTCCGAAATGACTTCGACTCCCCCCTTTGAACACTTCAAAGGCTTTTATCCCTTCTGAGATTTCCTTTAACAACTTCAAGTCACCAAAGAACTCCTGTACGCACTCCTTGCGGCAGACCTTCAAATACTTCTGGGTATTTGAATTCACGACTCTGTGCACTTTCTCCACAACAACAGTCTTTCTCTCTTCCACCTTAGTTAACAAATTCTAAGGACTCAAATAGCCTGCACACGCCTTGCATGGCTCCTGTGCTTCACTTGCACTTATGCTGGAATGAGAATCACAGTATCCCTCCTGAGATTTCAGAGATAAACTCTGAACCTTGTCAACGCACACCTTGCGAACGCTTTCACTACACTTCCTTGTAGGAACTCTCGCTCAGAAAGAGAAACAATTGAAACTCATTCTCTTTCTCTCTCAGATTTAAAAAATTCAACATGAAACTATACATTCACACACATGATAATAACAAATGCATGATAGAGGGAGTAAGAAACTGTAAGTAGACCATTCAGCATGTATACACAGAAAACATCATAACACCATGATTCTAAATCAAAGCTTCATATATTAATTCATAACTTTTGTACATGGATTTTTCTCTACAATTCTCTGCTACAACTCTCCTCTTCTCTATGCTAATGTGCTTAATTAATCTAATTTTGATTGATACAATGATACAAATATGGGGGTGTCTATAGTTGTTTTCCCTCATGTTCCTAAAACTGTCAAATATGGAATTTAAATCTACCTACTTTCATTAACTGGGCATAAATGCCTCTACCTCCTACAGATAAGAGTGAATCGCTCATGATCTGTTTACAATACACAAGTATGCTTCCCTTTAACCATTACATTAATGCTTCAAAAACATTTCCAAAACATGTAAAATGTGTGTTGCACTTTCCAACTGTCTTCTTCCTTCATGCTCGCTTGGCTGGCTGCTTGCGATGCTCTTGGATCATACGCCCTTGCTTGAAAATTTTCATGACCTCCTGTTCATGAGCTCTTGCACAGTCTATCCATGCTTTTGAATTTCTACTTCATCCTCCCAACTGGCATCTTCAACTGGGTGTCCCTTTCATTTGACTAAGTATTCAAAATACTCTTTCCTCTTGGTCTTCCTGTTGACCCTCTTATCAATTATACTTTCCATCTGTGGCTTTGCATCTACAGGCATTTGTTTGGTCCACTAAACTTATGTCCATTCATTCTCTGCCCCTTCTTTTTCATCTTTGTAAGGGTACAAATCTGAGACGTTGAATATCGGTGAAATTCTGATCCCATCGGGTAATTCGATCTCATGTGCATTTGCCCCAAATTTTTTTACGATCTTACATGGTCCAATCTTCTTCATTTTCAGTTTGTTATATGTTCCCCTTGGGAACCTTTATTTCCTTATATGTGCAAGAATCAGATCACCAAATTCAAACTGAAGTTCTCGCCTCTGTTGATCTACTCTGCCCTTATACTCTTGACTCGAATTTTGCAAACGTTCCCTCACTTGGTTGTGAAGTTCCTTCATTGCCTCTGCAAAATCCTCTACACTAGCACTTCTAAATTCAGTTTGTTCTGAATCCTTCAATTCATAAACTCCCCTTGGTTGCATTCCATACACAATCTAGAACTGGCTCTGTCCCATGCTTCTGTTGATCGAATCATTATAAGAAAATTCCGCCTGTGGCAGAATGTGATCCCACTGACTATCGTGTTCAGTCACTAGACTCCTAAGTAAATCTCCCAAGATTCTATTCACAACTTCTATATACCCATCCGTCTGAGGATGATACGCTGAGCTAAATGAAAAATTTGCCCCCAAGTTCTTCCATGAAGTCCTCCAGAAATGTCCCACGAACTTCGTATCTCGATCTGAAACTATACTCCTTGGCAAGCCGTGAAGTCTGACGACTTCCTTGAAAAATAGGTTCGCAATATGAGTTGCGTCACTGGTTTTCTGGCATGGTATCAAATGTGCCATCTTTGAAAATCTATTGACTACCACAAAGATTGAATCACAACCTCTTTGTGTTCTAGGCAGTCCCAATACAAAATCCATGCTCATTGCATCCCACGGCCTCTCAGGTATGGGTGATGGATGGTACAACCCTGTGTTCTGCCTTTTTCCCTATGTGTGCTGACAAATTCTACATCTATCCACAAATCGTTTGACATTTTTCCTCATCCCTGGCCAAAATTATGAGCCATTCAATTTTGAGAATGTCTTATCATGACTGAAGTGTTCGGCCAATCCTCCACTGTGTTTTTCTTTCAGTAGATTCTCCCTCATGGAGCATTTTGGAATACATAACTAGTTGCCCCTAAATAACAATCCATCCTAGATCATATATTTGGTCCATTGGCTTTTGTCCCTAAGAATTGGATTCTCAGACGCCTCATACACTTCCCAAAAATCTGGGTCATTCTTGTACATTTCTTTGAGGTTATCAAAACCCAAAGTTTTGACTCTGAATTCCTGCATCAACAAACATCTCCTGCTCAAAGCATCAACAACTTTGTTAGCAGTTCCAGAAATATGTTTAATTACAAAAGTAAAATTCTGCATGTATTCAACACATTTTGCATGCTTTTGGTTCAACTTTTCCTGTTGAGTCACGAATTGTAAGGCATGATTATCACTGTACAAAACAAACTCTTTAGGAACCAAATAATGTCTCCATTTCTTCAGCACTTGTATGACCGCATAAAATACCTTGTCATATGTTGAATATTTAATCTTTTCTTCATTCAGTTTTTTGCTGAAGTATGAGACCGACCTGTCATCTTGGCTCAAGACTGCTCCAATTACAAATCCACTAGCATCACACCTGACCTGAAACGTCTTACTGAAATCTAGCAACACCAGAATTGGTTGTTCAGTAATCCTCCTCTTCAGCAAGTTGAAACTTTTTTCTGCTTCTTCTGTCTAGTGAAAAGACTTATGTCTTTTCTTCACCATGTCCATCATCGGTGTGCTAATTCCACTGAAATTTCTGATAAATTTCCTCTAGAAACTAGCCAATCCATGAAATCTTCTAACTTCAAAGATACTCTTCAGCGATGGCCAATTCTTAATCGCCTCTACCTTATCCGGATCCATTTTCATCTCATCTTCGGAGATAACAAAACCCAAATAAATGAGTTATGTCCTCATGAATGATGATTTCTTCACATTTATCATCAATTTCTCTTGTTGTAATCTCCTCATCACTGTAGCCAAATGCTTCAAGTGCTTTGTTTCTGTTCTACTGAAAATCAGTATATCGTCAAGATATACAATGATGAATTTTCCTATGAAATCCTTCAGGACTTCATTCATCAATCTCATGAAAGTACTAGGTGCATTTGTTAACCCAAATGGCATAACAAGCCATTCATACAGCCCTTCATTTTTCTTGAATGTTTTCTTCCATTCATCACCTTCTCTCATCTGAATTTGATGATATATTCTTTTTAAATCAATCTTTGAAAAAAAAAATCCTCTACCCAAGAAATCCATTAAATCATCCATCCTTGGAAAAGGAAATCTATATTTGATGGTAATCTTGTTGATTGCCCTTGAGTCTGTGCACATCCTCCAGCCTCCATCTTTCTTTGGGCTGAGCACTGTTGGAATAGCACATGGACTCAAGCTCTCTCTAACCAACCCTTTGTCCATTAAATCCTGGACCTATCTCTTGACCTCTTCATTCTCCTGCAGCGTTAATCTATACGCTGCTTTGTTCGATAAACTAGCTCCAGGTATAAGATCAATGTGATGACTTATACTTCTGATCGGTGGAAATGAACAAGGTAGTTCGTCCACTACTATATCAACAAATTCCTCCAACAACTTCTAGATTTCCTCTGGAAAATCATCCACTCTTGTACTGGTTAAAAAAATTCTAGGCTTCTTGACCACAATGAATTGCGTATCTTCCTTCTTCTTAACCTCCTTAAGAAGTTCCTTCCCACTCATGAGAAGTACAGTGTTGCTCACTTTTGGTTTCTTTTTTTTATCGGAAACAACATGCGAGTTATCCCATTCTTCTCTAGGGTGTATGTGTTCTTCCTCCCATCATGAATCACATTCCTATCATATTGCCACGGTCTACCCAGCCATAGATGACAAACATCCATGAGAATGACATCACACAATATTTCATCCTTATATCCTCCTATTTTAAATTCAACTAAACATTGTTTAGTGACATTTACCTGATGTCCTTTTTGTAGCCACGAAACTCTGTATGGGCTTGGATGTTCAATAGTCTCCAGCTTGAGCATTTCTACCATCTCTGTAGAAACAAGATTGTTTGTGCTACCACCATCCACGATGAGTTTGCATACCCTTTCTTTGGTCTTGCAAGCAGTCCGAAAAAGTCTGTTCCTTTGGGTTGGGTTCTCTGCCTCCTTCTCTGACGTTAAAAGAACTTTTCTCATCATCAGTGATCTTTTTCCCTCAACATCTTTTGCCTCAACATTTCGTGTTTGTGCTTCGGCAATGTGAGTTTCACTGCCTTCTTTATTTCTGTCTAGACACTCATAAGATTTATGTCCATTTTTTCCACAGGTAAAACATTTCACTTCACCACCTCTGTCTCTTCCTCTTCCTCTAGTACAAGGAAAAGTATTTCTATTAGCATATTGTCCTCTCTGTGAGCTTCTACCTCTCTCAGTTTGAGTTTGAGGTTTCTTCCACTCTTCTTTAGGTTTCTGAGTTCTGTCCTGAGCAATTGTTTTACCTCTGGCTTGACTTCTCCTTTAGCCTCTTTGACTTTGCTTTCGGCTCAGCTTCTCTTCCGCTTTCAGAGCCATCTGATAAGCATCCTCCACATTTCTAAGGGTCATCATGCTCATCTCGTCCTGAATTTCATACCACAGACCATTCATGTACCTAGCAACCTTTTCATCATCACTTTCCCGATGACCTGCTTTGATGTTTATCTTGTAGAATTCCTCAGTGTATTCTTTTACTGAACTCAACTTCTATCTCAAATTCTGCATCCTTTGAAACAGATTAATTTGATAATCTTTTGGTATGAATTTGGCCTTCATCTTTGCAACCATTCTATCCCAACTTTTGATTTTCTACTTGCCTTTGCAGCATCTGTCAGATTGCAGTTCATCCCACCATAATGTTGCATGCCCTTTTAGACTTGTGATAGCATGTTTAACCTTCTTGCCTTCCTCGACATCCTCATAATCAAAATATTTATCCAAAGCTCTAATCTATTCTAGAAGCTCTTCAACATCCAGGTTTCCTTCATATACTAGAATGTCCATTTTTGCTATGGAACCTATCCTTGCGACAGCCCTGAATAGGAGTTCATCTGTTGTGTCTTTGGCCGCAGCTTCTTCTCCTTCATGTCCAACTTCATCTTCACTATCAGCCTCGCTGATATCCCCAGCGTTGACTGTGCGCCTCTGTGCTATCTCCATGGCATCAAGCCTGGCACGTAGTTCGCGCATTTCTCTTTCCACCATTGGATCAGGCATTGGTCTGTCTCTCCTTCTCGGTGGCATAGATATAAAATTTCTCTTTTCTCTGCTACAAAAAGAAAATAACTCTTTCTCTCTCTGATACCACAACTGACGCACACCCCAACCCTTAGGTCAGAGCTCACATAGGATCTTTCAATTTCGGCCCCCTTAGAGTCTGACTGGCTCTTTTAAGTCCTCTCAAAAATTCTTTACACACACAACAACAATGTTTTTCCACGGGTCCTTATGAGTATGCCCGTGTGAACCAACACAAAGCACCACTCAACTCCCCTGACCACAATGAATTGTTCGTTCCTTTTTTATCTCTCGGGACTTTCCTTTTCTTTCCTTTTCAGGATTTCAGGTTTTGCGATTTCATGAATCCTATTGTCTAGGTTCTTGACCTTTCCACCTTCCAAAACCCGAAATGTCGATTTTCCTGAAATTCTTGGCCACGTCCTCCTACACAACTATATCGCGTTTCACGACTTCAGGAGTTCTGGAACAAGGAATCCCAACATCTTGTCTTCACAGGTGCTGAAATGCCAAAACCCGAAATGTTCAACAAAAGACTGACTTTTATCGAAACTTTTTACCTTTTTGGGGTTTTGGACTTAACGATTTTGTGAGTCCTGATGTAAGGCTTCTGGCTCCCTAACCTCCACAAACCCCAAACTCCAAAACAATATCTCCAACGAAATCAATAGCTATAAACCTCCCTTCGATCCAATGACCCACGTGATTTCATACTTTCGAGTACCGAGATTCCAAGACTCTCGATCCCAGAACATTGTCCTCTCGGGTTCCCGAACCCTAAAACGTCGAATTGCCAAAATGCCACTTCACACTATTTCGTGTTTCGCAATTTCGGGGGTTCTCATGTGAAGTGCTCAAATTTTTTGTCAACGGGAATTCCAAAATCTCGATTCCTGAAATGCTGAAATACCACTTCACAATGTCCCAGATCTCACAACTTCAAAATTCTAAATGTAAGGGCCCAAGCTCCTTGTCCTCATGACCTTTGGTATTCCAAGTCTCGAAATAATCTGACACTCCAGCAGATCATGATCAACAGTCCAAATTGAATCCTATTACCAGAGTGATGGATTCGTCCCTCCTTATACACCTTGCAACTTCGCTAGATCTTACGGTTCTCATGACTTCGGGAGTTATCCTCGGAGAATTCCAACCGCTCGATTCCTTCCTTGACAACTCCTTCGAAATGAACTAGCGTTCTTATACTGGAATCTCAAATCCTACGAAATGAATTCAACTCCCCCCTTTGAACACTTCAAAGGTGTTTAACCCTTCTGAGCTTTCCTCTGACAAATTCAAGTCACAGAAGAACTCCTGCACGCACTCCTTGTGGCAGACCTTCAAATACTTCTGGGTATTTGAATTCACGACTCTATGCACTTTCTCCACAACAACAATCTTTCTCTCTTCCACTTTAGTTAACAACTTCTAAGGACTCAACTAGCCTGCACACACCTTGCACGGCTCCTGTGCTTCACTTGCACTTCTGCTAGAATGAGAACCACTGTATCCCTCCTGAGCTTTCAGAGATAAACTCTAAACCTTGTCAACGCACACCTTGCGGATGCTTTCACTGCACTTCCTTGCAGGAACTCTTGCTCAGGAAGAGAAACAATTGAAACTCATTCTCTTTCTCTCTCAAATTTAAAACATTCAACATGAAACCATACATTCACACATAGAATAATAAAAAATGCATGACAGAGGGAGTAAGAAACTGTAAGCAGACCATTCAACATGTATACACAGAAAACAACATAACACCATGAGTCTGAATCAAAGCTTCATATATTAATTCAGAACTTTTGTACATGGGTTCTTCTCTACAACTCTCTACTACAACTCTCCTCTTCTCTATGCTAATGTTCTTAATTAATCTAATTTTGATTGATACAATGATACAAAGATGAGGGTGTCTATATTCATTTTCCCTCCTATTCCTAAAAATGTCAAATCTGGAATTTAAATCTACCTACTTTCATTAACTGGGCATAAATGCTTCTACCTCCTACAGATGAGAGTGAATCGCTCATGATCTGTTTACAATATGCAAGTATGCTTCCCTTTAACCATTACATTAATGCTTCAAAAACATTTCCAAAACATGTAAAATGTGTGTTGCACTTTCCAGCTATCTTCTGCCTTCATGCTCTCTTGGTTGGCTGCTTGCGATGCTCCTGCATCATTAATCAACATTATATCATCAATATATTATCATTGTATGATGAGAATATAAACATAAGAAAATTTACATCAAGTACACAATACACCAGAGTTTATGTGGAAACCAAAATGGGAGAAAGCCATAGAATGCTTTCTTATATATCAAAGAATACAATCATTGGAAGCACAAACTTCCCAATTCTCCAATTGAAACTGAAAGGAGGATAGAACCCCCTATTTAAAGGTTCCAACCTTAATGAATCTACAACTCCCTAAATCCTCTGGCTGCAACCAAAAGGAGGCTACAACACAATGATTCTCACACTCCAACCTGAAGGAAGCTCCAACTCCTTGATTTTTTGGCTCCAACTGGAAGGAGGCTACAACCCCTTGATTCTTAGGTTCCAAACTGAAGGAATATCCAACTCCCTAAGTTCTCTAACACCAACAGGAAGGAGGCTACAACCCCCTTTCCTTGCCCCATCCTACTACCCTAAAGTATAAGTGTATACCAACAGTGACTACCACAATCACTGCCACTGTCATTGCCACTATCACTTCCACTGTCACATCAGCCTGTAACCTATCAACCTTTCATTATACCCAACCTGTCACTGTCAGCTTGTCACTATAACCAACCTGTCACATCAGCCTATCATTGTATCCAACCTGTCACTTTCATCGATACTCAACCAAATCCTCTAACATGGATCATATACCAAGGACACCTATCAACAAGATGTCCAACATCACCAACACATGGATCTACAAAGAATGTACCAGTATCACCAACATACCATTACAAGATATGTGTCTCAACCATGTACCAAACCTATACCATATCATGTACCAAACTTGTACCAAATAATGTACCAAAATTGCACCAAATCATGCATCAATCATGTACCAAATCCTATACTATACCATGTACCAAACCTGTACCAAATCATGCATCAACCAAAACCTATGACATACCATGTGCCAACACCATATCATGCATCAACCAAAACCCATGCCATACCATGTGCCAACACCATATCATGCATCAACTATGTATCTCACCATTCATCAATGTCACCATGGAATTCCTCATACATATACCAAAAATGTATCTCAAGCAATGTGCCCAATATCCAAGATGCTCCTCAAACCATGTGAATCAACCATATACCATATCACTAATGATATGTCTCAATCATTCCATACACCATTTACCATAAGATATCATCAATGAAGTGTCTCAACAAAGTACCAAACAAGAAATATCGTATACCAAGTATATGCATCAACCATCCACCTAAGATGTGCCTCAATCATGTGACAATGCCTCAACAATATACCAAAGACTTGCCTCAAGCATGCACCATAACATCATTAACATGTAACCCTAAAAATATGCATATAAACATACCTATATCTATATAACATACCTAGTGTATGTGATCATATACCTTTAGACCTTCCTCAACTTCAGCAACAAGAGAATAACATCTTCATCAAACTTTACCTTAGTCTCACATGACTATTTTTTGGATTAGTCATAAAACCTACCTTTCAACAAGCATAACTCTGAAATTGTAATGAATAAAGGTATGAAACTTCTACCCAATATTCTTCAATATCTTATATACAATTCCTCTAAATTTCACTACTTAGCATATCCCATAAAAAGGAGTTATAGGAAAAATGGCATACCTTGCTTAATTTTGTCTTATTCTAGAGAGTGAACTTGTAGAGCATGACACACATGGAATATTAGATATCTGGATATGAAAATTATAAAAAACATACTAATGACTGTATTATATCCATTTTTTTTGGTCTCATTTAATTTGGATACTCTATGAATAATTTATGGATGTTTTACTTGGAACACTTGTTTGAGACTAGTTTCAGGACTAGCCAAAAACCCTTTTTTTCCATAGAGGGTATGTCTGAAAATAAAACAACCTAGAAGATGAAATTTATACCACAGGTACCTTGATATGTATTCACAATATCCTCCATGTTTTGGTGTTTTAATCATTATAGAAATAACGTTATAGATAACATCGTAAGATGACCTATAAATAACATACCTTAGAAATCATCCTCACAAGACTTCATCCTCCCTTGGAATTTGTCCCTTATTCACTTCATTTTCCCTCTGAAATTCACCTTAGATCTCCTTGGTTACCTCAGATAATGATCACTTACTCACATAGAATATATTTAATACAATGTGTGTGTATGTACTTATGAGTGACCTTTTGAGGTGTATAAATTATTTTTCTAAGTAACCACTTTCCTTAACTTTAGGGTTTCTTGTAATTTCTTATTACAACCACTTTACCATTTCATTAATGAATTTCAACCAATTAGAGGATTATTAACCCATATTAGGGGCTTCCATAGGGGATTCTTAACCCATATTTGGGGCATCCAACTTCATGACCTCATAACTCCTCAACCGTGAGGAACCACGTGGTGTACCACCTATCATTGGAAACAACATGAAGAGGATTATTCATCCATGAGTGTCTTACCTGCATGTACAATTTACTTCATGTACATATTTCTCAACCAAATTTGGGTACCATATCCATACCTTTGGGGATTCATGTAGACTTCATCAAATGCACCTAGCACATCTATTGACATCAACCACTCCATCAATGACAACTAACTCACCATCAATCTCAACCATATCTCTAGGGATTTCCGACTTCTCCAAGGGTTGAAATTAATGACAACCAACAGTCCAAACCAACTTTCCGAAAAACCCAATGTCCAACAATCTCCCCCCCATCATGTGCTGAGCAAGTTTCGAACTCGATACCTGTCACTCTGATACCAATTTTGGGACTACGATTTTCATTAGAAAAATGATTGTAGGAATTGTTCTTGATATAGGTAGATGTCAGTGGCCACCCACCTCTTCCAACTAACTCTCATACCATTTTCATTGGAAGTTTTTTTCTAGCTTTTTGGGTCCTAAACAGCTGGGGCTATTTTGAGTCCCTAAACAACATTTTTGGGCCCTCCAAAGTCACAATGTAGATGGAGTCACAATTTGATGGATACATGTGTATTCCTCAGATAGACCATTCCAACGGGCTATCGCACGCATAAAACGAAGATCATATGAAAAAGTTATGGCCCTGTGAAGTTGATGTACCAACTTACCCCATCAGAGCCCACATGACTTTTGGTGCTTCATCTCCTAGGGTTAGGTTTTTGAATGTATAGGGTTTTCTTAATACTTCTTGATGATCAAAAGGCATGGAGGACTCATTATAATGTTCTCATGTGAATGGGCATAGTCACCACATATATTCTCAGAGATTAGCTACCACCATTCGAGCAAGATTGTTTCATTCTACATTTTATAGTTTCAACAGATTTCTTTATTGAATAGAAGTTAATTTTCATTGTATCTTTGTTATTTTTCACTATATATCTATGTTAATGTTATATATCTATGTTTAATTTCATTCTACTCATAAATATGGATCAATGGTATTAGAGCGTTCTCCTCTTCATTTTTTTTATGTGCATGTCCCCAACAAGGTCAGGGTATAAGTAGTTGGGACTCGAACCAATTGAGCCTTTGCAATATCGGCCTCGTTGAACCCGACAGACACCCATGGGGGAAGAAAAGAGAGAATATGGGGCAAGATATCCCTTCAAACTGTTGCTCAAGGAATCCCTCGAGTGATATAGGAATGAGATGATGGATAATTTTGCGCAAATCCTTCGAAAACTACCAATAGGAAACGCATATTCCTCGAGTGGAGGTGCCACCCCCTTCAAGGTACAAATCAATTTTGATATTCCTATATTTGAAGGTCATATAGATGCGAATGTTGTAGAAAAATGGTTAAACCTTATAAAAAGGTATTGTTTTGTCCATAACTTTTCCGATAGAGAAAATATTACATTTGCGCTCCTTAAGTCCATCCCCCATGTAAAAGATTGATGGGATACTTTACGTGAGAAAAAGGAAAAAGAGGAATCTCCATTATTTGCAGTTGCACCCACTGGGGGTTATTTCAGGGATGTTATTAAGTAACAATACTACCCTATTGGAAGTTATGATGACTTATATCCAAGAGGGACCACACTGCAACAAGAAAGGGACCAAACAGTTCCAGAGTTAACCAATGTGTTCAACACCTTATGCACCAAGCTCGGTATCAAAGACTCTGAGTGACATCTACTGCTCAAGTATCATGATAGTATGCACAGATACATCCATACAGAAATGGAGTTTATGGATATCTCATCCTTGCGTGTGGCCTATCGATATGTTTTCAAAATCGAGTATAATCTTAAACAAAAGATGCAGAAGTTTGGGTCTATGAACCCCTCATAGTAGAAGTAGGGAAAAGGCATACCCAACCCACAAAACAAAGGATAGAGAAAGGATGGTCATCCTCAACAAAACCATTCTAAGCCACAAACAAATAATGACAATGGGAAGAAAAATAAATACACTAGGAAGTGGTGTGAGTTCCATAAGAGCCCCTAGAATAACACCACTGAATGTTGCTCAAAGAAATCAGTGGTGGTTGAGGTGAAATCCTCTGAATCATATGTGGGTTCTAAATCTGAGTCAAAACCAGAAAAAGGGATATGGATCATTGGCACAGAACCCAGTGCCACCATTTCTACCACTAAGATCCAACCTAGTGAGATAGATGAACCAAAGGAATGTGAGCACCTATTTCCTTCAAATATGTGGGTGAAGCGTATTCCACTGCACTTCATCATTGATAGCGATAGGTATAAGAACCTCATATCAACAGATTTTATCAAGTAGTTGGCTCTATCGACAACACCGAACCCACATTCATACACCATCAGATGAATCCTCCAAGGGAGTGATCTTCGTGTCAGCCAACAATGTCGCCTTCCCTATGACATCAATCCCTTCTATTGTTCCAGAGTCTGTACTTAAGGCTTAAGAAAGTACAGTGTCTAGGCATCCGAAATTGAGTAAAGGATAAAATAGGGAGAAAAGTCAATCTTCGGGAAAGGAAGCTAAGGTTGATTTCCAGGTTGTCGTTGTCTCGCTTCCAACTGTTCCTGAATGTTTATATCTCATTCAATCGCAGCCCATGAACACTCAAGTTCTACCCAGGTGTTGGTTGTTTTCAGTATAGTATCGAAAAGGTTTAAGGCGATATGGGTTTGATCCAATAAATCGGGTTCAATATTAGGCTGTATTGCAACGGAGACAGTCATAGAGGAACAATAAATTAAAAATGAGTTCGAGGTTTTTGATGCTATATCAATTTGATCGTATAAAAGAGAACTATTTGATTAATGTTAAAGATAAAATGCAAACAAAAGGCCTTTTTCCATAACTGAGTTATATTTTAAATAAATGGTGTGTGAAATGTGAGAAAAACATTAAACTATCTATAACACGAGGCTTCTATCAAGGGAGAATCTCACCCTGTAAACAGAAAAAGAAAATAAGATAAGAAGGAATCTGATGAAGCATAAAATATGACAATCTAAAAGGTTCACAGGTCTTGTACCTGCTAATAGCCGATATAGAGGAAAAACTGTAAACGATATAGATGGCTGTAAATTTATCACCATAGTAGAGGTTTTACTAAATTGCAATGAAACATTCATCAAACATATATATAAGAAAAATGAAATTGAATATCAAATCACAGAGAAAACAAACTCATAACACAGTCTTGATGAAATCAGGAGTCTCCGGATTTCTTTGTATTAATTCTAAAAAAGGAGATAGTCTCTATTACAATTGACCAAAAAGGTCCAGCCCTTTTTCTTTCTTCAAAGTGTATATTTATACAAATTTCTATATGCTGGAATCTCAATCATTCCATAGGTTTTCGGTTACAACAAAAGGAAATTAATCATTTCAATTCTTTGTCTCTGTCCTAATTTGGTACCAGAAACCTACCCCTTTGCATGCTCAGTGCAAGTGACGCACTTCTCCACCAGCTGGGATATCAACCTAGAAGGTTCTGCTTGATTATTTGCCTCAAAAGTGTAACAATTCTTCACCAATTGTGGCAATTTTCCTTCCACCTGTTGGTCTTTGGCGCTGATAGAACATAATTGTACACTCGGTTTAATTAGCCATTTATCTATTTGGACTATGTCCGTCTGGGTTATTTGTGATATTTCATCCAACTCTCTTTCTTCCTTTTCCTTGATATTGAGCAGATGCTTGGCTGTATTGATGTGGCCCAGTATCTCAGTGTTGCTTTCACCATCGAAACCCAACCAACTCCCATCTAGAAAACTGAAAGTTTCTTCACAAGATTTTCTCACCTCTTTAGCTTGTTGTCTTCCTTCTGATATGTTACGCTCCCATTCTTTCAGCAAAATGTTACCTCGGGTCTTCTCTGTGATGGAAAACCTGGAACTACTACATGTTTCTCTTTTCGCCATGGCTATAATAGCCTCTTGGAAAGCAACCCCATCTGCCCCAACTCCCTTTTATCTGAGAGAGAGGTTTTCTAGTACTCGATCAATGAGTTGGCAGTTGTTTTGGATTGTTTCCACCTTATCAAGTAGACCTTGCTGAGCTGTTGACACTCTTTTTTTGATTTCTATAGCTTGGGATTGAAATATCCCGATATCAATTACCTGGCTTTCGGCGAAGTCTAATTTGGCCTGTAGCTGCCCTATCAATTCTCCTTGCTGGCCTATCTGTATTTGACTGTTCTGAGCCATCATCTGTGTTTTCTCGAGATCGTCTTTGAGCCGCTCGATTTCCTTTTGATCAACTACTCTAGCCTGCTCTATACTTATATTCGCCTAATCTTTGGCAGCTGCCTCTGTTGTAGCTAGTTTAGCTTCTAATGTTTTAATCAAGCTATTTTTTCACTTCAGCTAATCCTTTAGGGTCTCGACTAAAAAATGATTAGTTGTAGTGAAATCCCCCAATGTCCCTACTATTTGAGTTGTAAATTCCTCTTTTTTCATAGCTCTCCCATTAGTTAAAATTTTAAATTTATTGGATACCGTGCCTGCCTCTTGATAAAATTCATGTTTCACAATATCCTTTCTCTTCTTATCGAAGAAGAATTCATTCAGTGGTAGCTCTTTCATAGCTATGGGTGTTAATTCTTCACCGAAAATCCAACCTGTGTCTGGGATCCCCTTTACGGACTGTAAGGGGGTAACAGAGATGATGGGATTGTCGATCTGCTTAGATGATCTCCCTAGAGTAACAACTGAGGTTGGTTCACTTGGAGGGTTGGGAGTCTCAGCTTCATGTTTCGGGCCCTCAGTTTGCTCTTTCTTTTCTTGGTTTTCTTCTCGATCAGGTGCTAAATATTTGGAGCCCTAGGTTTTCGTTTGCTGCACCTCTACAGTCGTTGGGTTCACACCCTGTAATACTGGGGGAAGGCAGCTCCGCCAGTGTTCTTGGAATTAGAAAACATCAGCCCTCTCTTCAGGTGACAGGGCTTGTATCCGACCCAAAACTTCGGCATAAGATCTCTCACCTTGAAAAATACCATCATGAGGTCAATTCTCGTGTTCAAATCTTTTAAGGCCACAACTAGCCATGTGATTACTCAAGACCCTGTGTGGGTCTTGTTTCTTGAATTCGATGTGAACCAATTTAATATCTTCTAAGGATGTTGCCTCGGCCTTTGCATATTCGAAATATAATAAAGAATAGGTATTTAAATGAATGGGGAAAGGTGGCCATACCTTCTTCAAAAATCCTTTAAGCTCTTTGCTTATGCCACCAATCATGGTTTGCCTAGCGATTTCGTGACAAACCAGCCTATCGGGTATAAATAATGGTAGATAATGTGGAGGAACAGAGGCGTCGAAAACCCTAATGTATGAAAATTCTGCCTCCACATACTATTCGGACACACTGCTCAAATTGGTCGTGATGTTATCTGAGATCCTAGGCGGTGGATTACCAAAGATGGTGACATGCATCGGTACCATTACCCAATTGAAATTTTTTTATATGAAATCAGTGGCCTTATCCTCCCAAATCTTTGAATGGTATACATGGATAGGCTCGACATCATATGGAGCCCAGCTCCAGCTCATTAAGGGAAAAGGAATCATGAAACACACGGCATCCATGATGTATGTGGACATAAAAAATGAAGCGACCTTCCCACTCGCCTTCTGCGTCCGATATTTTGTAATTCGACTAGTTAGACTATCTGACAATAATTTGTCCCAGTCGAAGGAGTAGCCTTCCATGACTGTATGCATCAAAGGCACCTAAGGGAGGAAACAATGTGTGGTGTCCTCCCTCCCATACAATCTACAGGTCATCATTGCTATGTATTTGAACTGCGATTCCAAGGAATATATGGAATAAACTCCGTTACTACCCGCCCTGAACTTCGAGGGGTGTGAGACCCAATCCTTGATCAAATCAGATAAGATTTTTCCGTATTTCTTGCATTCCTTATGTTTAAAATCCTCCAAAAACTCAGCATTGTATGTGAAGTTCGGCGTGGATGACAATTTGTACATCTCCTGTAAGTGTTATGGTCTAAAGTTCCCAATAGTGACCTTCTACCCGTTGGTGATGGTTCTGGCCAGGATATCTACATGGTCTAGCACCCATCGGATCATATCATAGTAAGGAAGAAGATGTGGCCTAGTCGCTACTTTATGCATCTCTACTTGGACAACAATCTTGTATTTGGTGGCCAAGTCATCCTTCTCATTATCACTAGAATCATCTAAATAGTCTACCAATTTAGACTGCAGAATCTCAGAGATGTATGACCAGGTTCTGACAGAATCAACACTTCGTGGTGAAGTATCAGAAACATTATCTGAGCCTTGCCCTGAACTCTCAGCACTTGCCTTGGACGCTTTTCGTGGGGCCATGACAGAGGATTCTGATTTAGCTCTCCCGTGGTAAAAATATGTATACATACAGAAATCAGTTTGTTGAGAAAAGCTTCTTTGTGCAAAATAGAAATGAGCTTTGTGACACTGAAAGAAAAAGACCTATATCTTCAACCATTTAAAACCTCGACGTCCTTATGAACAGAATGGTCAAATCATTTTTAGATACAAATTTAGCAATAAAAACCATATCCTTACTTGTTGCTTCACCTCATTTCCAATTAATGCCATAAATTTTGACGGTTCGTGACACAAGTTGGCGCAAGGAACATTTAAATTTACCTCATAGACTGTGCATATTATTATTTGTATTAAACACTGATTAAGTTGGCTTAGCTTCTTTAATCAGGATTTCTTAAACTTTAATCAACCTTTCGGTGTTTTCCATATCAGGAGTTTTCACTCTAGCCTTTCGAGCCTCTAAAACCCGAGATCGCGATGATGCAATCTAGTTAAGCGAAAACGTAATATGGATTAAGCGTTTAATTAATCATGTTTTAATTAATATCGCCACTTCGCAACTCGGGGCTTCGCAGGTATAGTTCTCGGGAGGAGCGTATGTCGAGTCGTGAAATTCCGAGATCGCAATGATGTGATCTAGTTAAGCCAGAAGGTAAACCGGATTAAGTGTTTAATTAATTTACATTTTTTAATTAATATCGCGACTTCGCGACTCGGGGCTTTGAAGGTATAGTTCCCGGGAGGAGCTTATGCCAAGTCATGAAATTCCGAGATAGTTTAACTATGGTTAAAAACATATTCATCCCTGACACTAACCCGGGTAACTTATGTAAATTGTCTCGTGATTTCGCCTATCAGAGTTATGACGGTAAGGTTTTTGGAGAGAGTGAATGTTGAGACGTAAAACCCCAATAGCACTTGACTAGGGTTTAAGGAACTTTACTCTCAGCTTTAACCTGAGGTAAGCCTTTTAAAATATTTTTGCAACTTCACGCATCGAGGCTTGTAAACATTGTGACTCGTAACTCGCGAAGCGTGATATCCCGAGGTATAAAAAAGTGAAAAAGTTCACTCAATGGTTAAAAGGTAATGGATTAAGAGTATAATGGCCATCACCACTTTGTATATCAGGACTACTGATATTTTTAGTGGGTAAGGTCATGAAGTAAAAGACAACTTAAAGTCCAACCTTTGATTTTAAAAATTACATTTAAACTAGTTAAATAAAGGTGGCTCCAACACCTTCAAAGATGAGGTATTGTGTGATGTTTCCCCCCTTTCATTTTGTGATGTTATTTTGGGCCAACCTTATTTATGGAAACCTCATGTTGTATATGATTCTATGCCTCATAGTGTTATTATTACTTTGGATAGGATATTGTATAGGATACCCGAGGTAGTCCCACCTACTTCCATTTCCTTGATCTCTTCCAAGAAATTCAAGAAGGTCGTCTCTCAGACCAGGAAGTTTGTCTTCTTCATGATTCGAACTCAAAGTGAGTGGAAGTTTGTAGAAACATCCATGGCCTTTGCAACAGGTCTCTCCATGCATTAGAATCAATTGGATAAGGTTGTAAGAATACAAAGACATCTTCTCCTCGCCCACTAGGGTACCTCTGCACTATCAGGTCAAGCATTCAATCGACCTGACCCCCAATGCACCACTACCCAATGGATCAGTCTATCACCACTCTCTGTCAAAAAATGAGGAAATCAAACGCCATATTCAAGACATGCTATAAAAGGAGCACATACGACCAAGCTCATCACATTGTGGAAACCTAATCGTACTTGTGTAAAATAAATACAGGACCTAGTGACTCTACATTGATTATCGGGCCCTAAATAAAATCACAGTTAGGAACCGGTACCCGATTCCCCGAATTGATGATATCCTTGACCATCTCAATGGGGCCAAATAATTCAGTAAGATTGATTTGAAGTCCCAATAGAGAAGAATAATGTATGGAAGGTTGCCTTCAAGTCCAAAGAAGGTATTTTTGAATGGTTGGTCATGCCCTTTGGCTTGACGAATGCCCCAACAACTTTCATGAGGATGATGGATGATATCTTTCAGCCTTTCACCAATTATTTTTTGGAGGTGTATTTGAATTACATCACCATATTTAGTAAGAATTGGGTGGAACACTTGCAACATATTCAATAGGTCCTACACATTCTGCAACAACACAAGCTATATGAAAAAATTGAAAATTTATCCTTTGACATGAACAGGGTCTAGTACCTAGGATAAATTGTTGATGAGCATGGGGTGCATGTCAATCCAGCCAATATCCATGTCATTCATGACTAGCCAGCCTCGACCACAATCACTAAGATTCAGAGCTTATTAGGCCTTGCCAATTTCTATCACAGGTTTGTGTTAGGATTCTCCCACATTGCATGGTCCCTTAGCCAAGTGACCATGAGTGGTGGTAAAGAAAATATCATGTGGGGCTAGTTGCAATAGAAAACATTCTATGATTTGAAGTAGTGCTTGTGCTCAACCCTAATGCTCTCATTACCCAACCTGAAACAACCTTTTGAGATAGAGACAGATGCTTCAGACTATGTTGTTGGTGCAATTCTCACTTAACACCTACATCTCATGGCATATAATAGTGAGACACTATCATATACCATATGTAGTACCCAAATTACGATAAAGAAATGTATTCCATTGTACAAGCCTGCGGCCAGTGGAGGCATTACATTCTCGAGAAGGATACATTCATCCAAACTAATCATAAGCCTATGTAGTTTGTGCAGACATAAGGAAAATTACAGAATGATTGCCATCAAAAGTGGTCCACATACTTGTAGCAGTTCCATCTCAACATCAAGTATATGATAGGGCGCACCAACCATGTCGTTGAATTCCTCAATTGACCTCCAGTTGAAACACTAACCATCGTGATACACTCCTACAAATGTAGCATCCACAACTTCCTACTAGGCTATGCCACTTAAAATTTCCTCTCTTTGATATTGATTTAATTCATAAAAATGTTTTGTAGTCGCACATATTTGTACCATATAATAACAGAAAAGTACATATAGTTCACACATGAGAAACCCATGAAATTAATTACATAAATAAAATACAACACATGAATTTAACACAAATTGATACTTATCTTTATAAAAATAACACTAAATGTGTGCATACCTTCAACAGTCCTCCCTGCCTTAAACAAGATGCTAATGAACTCTCAGCAATAGTCACCCCCAAGTTGGGGCTCAAAATCCACCTAGGTAATGGAATCTAACCTGGATTAAGGTATCCTGAACAACACAATCTCGGAATCAGGTGCCAAATCAAACTAACAGCCTATGGTCCCTCATTCCCCACATGCATGTCCCACCCTAGGAAGTGTGCCAATTCTCTACTGAATAGTCCCTCGACTGCTACACTTCCCTTCCATGGCATCATCAATAGGCTAGATAGGAAATATTCGAGCCTATATTTGTAGTTTTGCACCTTGGTAAATCAATTCCTAGCAATTCTCTCACCTGAAGAGAATGCTCACATGCCTAACAACCCACCTCTTCAATCCTACGGGCCTGAAAAACCACTTCTTCAATCACGCTCATGAGATAACCGAGTACAAGTATAAGTTCTAGCTATAGTCTAGTACAACATGGTATGAATCACAACTACCTAAGTGAAGGCATGATCATGATAGAAACCATGGAAATGAACTAAGTCTAAACTATATGTATGCATTTTCCCAACTTGACACTTGTCATGTTGGGAACTACCTTGGGCCCACTTATCCCCCACTTGTCCCCACCTCCTTAGAAATTAGCATAAAATAAATATCCATGCATTTTAGTTTAAGAGATATTAAAGGAATATTAATATAATATTCCTTTGGGCTTAAGCTTCCTAGCTTATTCCCCCTTTCCCTACCTAGTGGATTTTATCCCCCCATACTCTTTTACATGGTTGGTTTTCAATAATGACGTGTTTTCATTAATATTTGCATGTGATTACATATTACAATGATGGCTTACTATCCATTTAGCATTTGTCCCGTAGCCTAATAACCACATAGGCACCCTAGCCCAAAATATCTTGGCTCAACAACCTATATGTCCATTTAAATTTATATGTATAGTTGGGGTTTAGCCTAGGGGTATTACAACAGACATGAGACATCTTGATGGCCTCAAATCTACGAGAGAGATCCTGACTTTGCCACTATCTACCATATGTTGGGCACAAACACAACTACAAATGATTTCAATCTTCAGAACAAGTTGTTGTGCCATCTGGGCAATCTTTGTGTCCCATCAAGCGAGAGAGTGAAGCTAATTTGGGAATTTGAATACAGTTGGGTGGTAGGACACTTTGGCATAGAAAATACAGTGGAAGTGTTGCAACAACATTTCTATTGGACAAAACTTCGACTTGATGTCAACAAGTATATCAAGTCCTACATGATTTACGCCACTTCCAAACTGACCATTAAGAAACAAGGCATGTACGCCGCTCTACCCACTCTTGACAAGCCCCAAGAATCCATCTCAATAAACTACATGTCGGGGATTCCTTCAACCAAGTAGGGAAATAACTATGTTTTTATGGTTTTTGACCGATTTTCCAAGATGGTGATTATGGCTTCCTGTAAGAAAATCATCACAGTGGAGGCCACTTCCAAGATATTCTTCGAATAAGTGTGGTTATTGTTGATAAATTGAGTTGGTTTTCATTGATTTCCACCATTGAAGAAAGTCCAATAGTAAATTCCAGTAGCCCCATAGGTTTGGATAAGGAGTCCATGTTTGTTGGAGGAATAATTTAATGAATATTAGTGAATTTTCATGAAAGACTATCATAGATGGATAGTACATGTCATGCCATTTCCGGTGGTATGTGGTACATCATGTAGTTCCTCACGATTAAGGAGATATGGCTTAATGAAGTTGGAGAACCATCATGAGTTATCTAGAAGCCCCTAGAAGGTCAAAGAAGTCAATTATTCTAGAAGCTCCTAGAAGAAGTTTACTTGTCAAAGTGGTTGTAACTAGGAGTTAATCATGGGTAAATTTGTTGCAATAAGAAAATAATTAAAAAAAAATTAGTTGCAAAAAGAAGTTGTGAGTTCGCTATTTATGGTAAAGTGGTTGCAAGTGGGTAAAGTAGTTAAAAGTGGGTTATCCCCAAAAGAGGGAGGTTGGATAAAACATTTAGAAGATAACCCTTAAAGGAAGCTACTTGGAGAGTATAAATAAGAGAGCACGGGTCTCCCATTAGCACCTATTGAGAACATTGAATATATTTTTTTTTAAATGTTATGGGAAGGTATTATTGACAAATATTAAGTAGTGAGTATGAAGCAATGACATTCAACGAAGAGAGAAGTTGCAAAATTCGAAGGGTTGAGACTGTGGTTTCTGAAATAGGGTTTTACTGAAGACATCTGCAAGTTGCAGAACTAGAAGGACGTGGGTATCCATGAGCCCCATTGGGACAAAGTGTGGACATCCGTGATTTTACTGAATATAGAGCATGGATCTATTGGAAAATATGAAGAAAAATAATATTATATCTATCATCAGTAACAAGTTGTAGAGATAAGAAGAGTCTACAGGAAGGACTAACCGTGAGAAGGTACAACAGAGCTATCTAAAGTAACAAAAGGTATGTTATATGCTTATCTTAATTATATATATGGTGAATGTTTGGGGTATGGCCATGGGATATTGAGATTTTTACCTTGAAGTACTATTGGTTATATGGTATATTTTGTACAATACATATCTACAGAGAGACCATGTTATTGTATTGGTTGTTTGTTGTTGGGACACTTCATTGAGAATCTTGGTAAGACATATCTTTTGTTATTTGGAGTATGGTTGAGAGTCTATGGTTGAGACATATTGTTATAAATACAAGTTGTAATTCCATAACAGTGAGGGTTTGATGTATGGTTAATGTAAGGGTTTCTTATATTACACAAGATCAATGAGACATATGTATGAGCCTAGTACTTTTTTGTGTTAGATATACTTGGATATTAGATGAGTATTATTTTCTATCAGATCATCTAGTTTGTGAGTAGATACAGAGAGATTGGGCAATGACTGAGACTGAGATAGTGACACATACATAGTGACATAGATAGTATTAATGATAATATCATAGCATTGTGTTAGTCTGTGAGTTGTTGCAAACATAGGTGCTAACTTCTGTGAGTTGCAGTAAATAAAGGCGCAGACATCTGTGAGTTGCATAATAGATTAGTCGTGAACCTGCAAGAAATTTTTTGAAGAATATTGGTACAAGTTTTGAGAGGATTTTAGTGATAGGATTGACAGTAATAGGTTTTGACAATGACATCTACAATTTATTTGATTCAGTGATAGTGACAGGTGATCTACATTTGGCACTTATACTTTAGGGTGGTTGGATGGAGCAAGGATAGGTGATTGTAGCCACCTTTCATTTGTAGCCAAAGAACATAGGTGGTTTTAGCTAGAGAATTAGGGATTTGGAGATTCCCTAAGGTTTTATCCTAAGAATCTAGTGGGTTGGAGCTAGAAAGAAAAGGAATTTGGTGCTTCCAATGAATGTACTTCTGAAATACATATAATAAAAAGGATTTTGTGGTTTTCTCCCGCATTTTATTTCCACATAAAAATACTGGTGTATTGTGTATGTGTATGATTGCTCATTATTCATGGTTTATTTATTCTACACTTGTTGAATTATATTGGTAAATTGATCATAAGGATAACAACATTTATATACACTGTTGTTAAAAAGGATTAAAAAGAACTATTATTGATTCACCCCACCTCTCAGCAATCTAACAATTGGTATTAGAGAAGGTCCTTCAAAAGGAAAGTTAACAAATGGAAGGAGATCATGGATTAATCTAAGATTTGGGTACCACAGTTTGATTAAGAATATTATACCTTTAGGAGAAGAATAATGAAGACATGCATACAAGCACTAGGATTTGATGTTTGGCGATCAGTAGTAGATGGATACAAAACACCAACCACTCCTCCAACATATAAATATGGAAATAAACTTGAATAAAATAATTCAAGACCCACAAGTGCACTCATGGATGGTTTATCTAAATCAATATACACCAAAGTTATGCATTGTGATTCCGTGAAATACATCTGGGAAAAACTGAAGAACATATACAAAGGAGATGAGAAATTCAAGGAAGCTAAACTTCAAATTTTTAGAGAAAAGTTTGAACAACTGAAGATAAATGAAGATGAAGACATAGAAGCCTACTTTATATGAGTTGATGAAGTATTAAACAATATTAAAGGTATGGGAGATGAGATAAAGGAACATGTTTTTTCCAAAAAGGTATTGAGATCCCTACCAATGAGATTCGATTCAAATATTTTAGCACTAGAAGAGAGAGAGGACATAACTACATTGAGCATGGATGAGTTGCACGGGACACTCATAGCTTATGAGATGAGAATAGAGAAAGAAAATCTAGTTACAAAGGAAGCATCATTCAAAGAATATAATAAGACAAAGAAAAATAAAAAGGAAAATGAGAATTTAGATATTAGCAACAATGATATCCCAGAAGACAATGAAGAAGTAGCCAACTTTGTCAAAAGATTGAAAAGGGGAACAAAAAAGTATAAAGGTAAGATTTCGTTGATTTGTTTTAATTGTGATGGTATTGGTCATTTTTCTAATAAATTTATCCATAAGAAAAAGAAAATAAATGAATAATATGACTCTAAGAGGAAACAAATACAAAAAGGAAAAAGAACCAAAAATAAAATTTTCAAGAAAATCCTATGCACCAAAGAAGACAATTCCTCATCAGATGAAAATGAAGTCAATGATAGTGATACATAAAGGGTATTATTCATGGAAGTAGAATATTATGATGAATAAGGCTCCAAAAAATAATCTGAAGAGGAGGAAGTTCACTACAGAGAAGAATTGTTGAGTTCCATAGAAGTCATAAAAAGGGAAAAGAAGAAAAACAAGTCACTTCAAGAAGAACTTAAAGGAAAAGAGGATGTTCAAAATTTAAACTCCAAAGAACTAGATAAGATGATCACTAAATTAAAAAACCAAGTAGAAGAAGACAAGAGAATTGAATAAGCACTCAGAGAACAGTTAGAAGAAAGCAAAGGGATCATTGGAAATTTGGAAGCAAAGATTTTCACATTGACAAAAGAACTTCAAAAGAAAAACATGCAGAAAAACTCTAAAGTTTTGGATGAGATTATCAATAGTCAAAGGCCATATAATGACAAGTATGGACTAGGATACAATCTTATAGAAAAGGGCTCAATCTAAAAAACAACAGATCAAGAAAAAAAAACAAGAAGTTGCGTAGAGACAGTTAGAGGATCTCCTGAGAAGGAAGAAGACAAGAAGTTTCATAAGGAAGATCACAAATATGTTCCACCACCCATAAGATTCAGATTCCAGAATCAACGACAATCAAAAAGAAAAAAGGCCTCAAGCAGAAGGACTCAGAAGAGTAACTCCTTTTAGAATATCTTCAACTCCTAGGTATCAAACTATATTCCTTGGATTATGTTATTCATTTAACAATTTTGGACATAAGGCTATAAATTGTAGAGAAATCAGCAGGAATATAAACAACCATGAAAGTTATACATGAAATGGTTATCAAAGAAGGCCTGGTGAAACATAGAGTATAAGCTACAATAGGTTTGGATCCTTGAGTACTGAAGTGGAATGCTACAAGTGCAAAAACTTTGGACACAAGGCCAAAGATTGTAGAATGACAGTTCCTCCAGAAGAATAAAAAAAAAACAACAACAGTCATAAACAAGAACCTCAAATAATATGGATAAGGAAACATAATCAGTAGAGAAATGAAGAATGCACACTCGCTCTACAAGATCAACACAAGAAACATGTCTGGTATGTTGAAAGCAGTTGTTCGAAGCACATGATAGGTGATAAGGACAAGTTTATAACTTTGAAAAAGGAAAAATATGGGTCAGTCTCTTTTGGAAACGATAACTCAACTAGAATTATTGGAGGAGGCACAGTCAAGATTGGAAGTAAGGATCCCAAGGCAGAAAATGTTCTACTAGTTGAAGTTATGAAACACAATATTTTTTTGTAAGCCAAATGTGTGACCAAGGTCACAAACTTGTGTTTGATTCACAGAAATGTGAGATAATAAAAATAGATTCAAGTAGAGTGGTGTCTATAGTTGTGATAACTCCAAGCAACATATACGTACTAAGTGAAATTGGAAAGGAAAAGTGTTGTTTAGGAAAGGAAGATGAATTTTGGATATGGCACAGAAGAATGGGTCACATAAACTTTGATAATATTGTCAAGGTCAATAGAAAGGAAACATTCAAAGAAATTCCCCAGATCATGAATCCAAAAAATACATTATGCAAGCATTGTCAACAAGGAAATCAAACCAAGACCAAGTTCAAATAAAAGGAATAATCCACAACAAAACCACTGGAAGTTGTGCATATTGATCTAGTTAGACCAACTAGAACAAAGGGGTTGAAAGGTGAGAAGTACTTTATGCTATTGGTTGATTAATATACAAGAATGATTCCAGTTTGTTTTCTCGAGAAGAAATCAGAGGCATTCAATAACTTCAAGGTGTACAAGGAGATGGTTGAAAATGAAATAGATTCAAAAATAAAATGTTTGAGATCGAAAAATGGAGGAGAGTTTACTTCAAAGGAATTTTTGGACTTCTGTGGTGAGCATGGGATAAAGAGGAAATTATCCATTGCTAGGACACCACAACAAAAAATGGAGTAGTCGAAAGGAAGAACATGACAGTACAGGAAATGGATCAAACTATGTTAATGGATTCCAAGTTGATAGACATATTTTGGGTACAGGAAGTCCATACAACAATTCACATTCAAAACATAGGAATGCTCAGAAACAGTAGTGATAAAAATCCCTATGAGCTATGGAAATGAAGACCAATGAATGTGAAGCATTTCAGAGTCTTTGGAAGAAAATGCTACATTAAAAGTGAATATGGAAAAATAAGAAAGTTTGAATCTCGTGTTGACAAAGGCATACTTGTTGGGTACTCAAGTACAAGGAATGAATACAAATTCTTCAATCTAAGTCTAAAAAATTGTGGAAAGAATCAATGTGATGTTTGATGAGATAGGTGGACGTAGGATAAAAGAAGAAGGAAAGGATTCATTGGAACAAGTTCACAAAGAAGTAGTAAAGGATGAAGAAGTAGAAAAAGGAGAAGATGAAGAAGAGAATCCAGAAGAAGAGCGAGAACATAAATATCTTCAAGCGCCTCCAAAGGCACCTAGCATACGAATATGGAAGAATCATCTGTCAGGTCAAATCATCAGGAATAAATATGTAAGAGTTGAAACTAGAAGAATGTTTCATTCACCGGAACAATTGCACCTAGCACTACTATCTAATGTTGATCCAAGTAGTTTTGAAGAATCTAGCAAGGATGAATTCTGGATCAAATCCATGGATGAAGAGTTAGATCATATAGAGAAGAATTACACTTGGCAACTGGTTCAAAGGCCAAGGAATAGGAATGTGATTGGTAGAAAGTGGGTCTTCAGAAAAAAAAATTGAACGAAGATGGATAGTGTTATCCCTCCAAGAAACCCTTTGTGGTTGCAGACCAAAGGTGCTTGGTAACTTAAGAAATGAATGTTTTTGTATTTTGTGAATGTGGATCAATTGGACAACTCAATATAGCTTATGGCATTCAAACATGAAAATGATAAACAAATAGACAATGCTCTCAAAGATTGATTAATTAGAAAATAGATTTAAAGTGGGTGAAGAATAGATTGTAACTAAACCAGTACAATGTAGGGTCTAAGAGACAATCAAAAGAATTATTATCAGGCTATGAGCTAAACAATGGGATGACAGCCATTCAAAGCTTGACAACACAGATAATAATGCAGAAGAAGGATGGAAAACTGACAATCAAAATCAAAAGGAACCTGTGATCTGTATTAACATATAAGTCTGAGTACAATAGCTAATCTTCTATCCAAAATCGAACCATTGTTTGATATCAAAATAGGCATTTATAGCCTTTACAAATGGTTACACAGATCCTAAAAACATGGACCTGTCATTTAATAAAAACAGTTCTATTCTACTTAAACAACTATGAAATTAAAGTCTTCAATAACAGAACTGAGTGTTCGAATTGTCTTCAGCATACAAAAAATCACCATTTGCTACCTCCAGCTTCCAGCATCTGTGATGTGGTGAGGCAGCATGACACCTGTCCGTGACTGTTCCATTTCCCAATATTTATGGCTGAATTTTAGGATATGGTTTTGAACGTGTATCCAAAATTCCTCGAATCCCTGAGGTTGAACTTCTTGCATGCAATTTAATGGTCCATTGATACGTTCGCATATCTTCAAAACAAGTTGGAAATAAAATGTTGCGATTTCGTCCTCAAAACTTGCTTGCCCAGCTTTCAACAGCGCAACCGTTTGAAACTTTCACGGGTTAGTTGTTGAAATCTATCGCTTTCAACAGCTAACGGGTAATGAAATAGTAGCCTGGCGCTGTTGAAAGTCCCGATAGTGCACAAAAAGAGCTTTCTCCTTCAAAATTTATTTCAAACCAAAATCAATTAACATCTGACTTCTCACCTTGCATATTGACTGCCACCTGAGAAAGAACTTTCAGGTCTGGATGAGACCTTTGTTTCAACTTTTGTTTCAATCCCCTGATCCGCTTCTTGAGGTGTCGGGCAAGCAATCTTAATCTACTGCAGTTTTTAATGAGCTTTTCCTTCCTCTTTTTCTCTTTAACGTTCTCCTTGGCCAATCTTTCGAACGCTGCATTCGTCTTGGCAAAGTTGTCGGACAACTTTTTATATCTATCCTTTATCACCCGCTCCAAGACTTCCTGTTGGGCAATTACCTCCTTGAGGTGTTTGATTCTCTGAGATTTATTTGATCTAGGGTTTTTTGACGATTCTCCTTGCTCTGTATGTTTTAATGTTTCATAGTTCTGAGCACATTCTGCTGATTGCTCAGAACTCTTGAAGTCAGGGCAATGGTCTTTCTGCTCAGATTCTGAATCCGAGTATGGCAAATTTAGGATATTTTTCCCTGTACTTTGCTGTGTAGGGTGTCCCGAATCCTGCTGTATAGACTGCTCCGTAGTCTGATCGAAATTCAATTTCCTTTTCAAACTGTGAGACTTCAATCTAGATGCCCTGTCCTCTGAAGGTCCTGACAAGGCCCTTCTTCTTCTTGAGCTGCTCTGAGGAGAGAATTGCTTTCTTGCACCTGCCATTTGTTCATTTGCAGTTTGGTTCTAGGTTTCAAAGCCTTCCCAGAACAGGAAGTTCTCCCAGCTCCTTCCTTGTTGCTTTAATTCTTGCAGAAGAATCAATTTAATGAGGCCTAGGTGACATAGAGTATCTTTCATGCTTAAAGGCTGAGCTTTAATTCTCTTGCAGACCTTAGACAAACTGTGATATAAAAAGTAAGG
>JZKD02S1918353.1:225970-245120 GCA_000966675.3 Picea glauca
GATAAGGGTTTGTTGTATGAGGTGAAACAATTCCTCTCTAAAAATTTCGATATGAAGGATATGGGTGAGGCATCTTATGTCATTGGCATTAAGATCCATAGAGACAGATTTTGAGACATCTTGGGTCTATCTCAGGAAACCTATATTAATAAAATTTAAGAGAGATTTTGGATGAAAGATTGTTCACCAAGTATAGCTCCCATTGTGAAGGGTGATAGGTTCAATTTGAACCAATGCCCGAAGAACGATTTTGAAAGGGAAAAAATGAATAACATTCCATATGCTTCTGCTTTCGGAAGCCTAATGTATGCTCAGTTCTGCACAAGACCCGACATTGCATTTGTTGTGGGAATGTTGGGATGATATCAGAGTAATCCAGGTATAGACCACTGGAGAGCTGCAAAGAAAGTAATGAGGTACCTTCAAGGAACCAAAAACTACATGCTTATGTATAGATGGACGGACAATTTGGAAGTAATTGGCTACTCAGATTCTGACTTTGTTGTATGTATTGATTCACGCAAATCAACATCGGGATACACTTTTATGATGGTCGGTGGAGCTGTATCATGGAGGAGTGCCAAGTAGACCTTGATTGCCACTTCCACTATGGAAGCCGAGTTCGTCTCCTGTTTTGAGGCTACTTTATATGGTGTATGGCTTAAGAGTTTCATTTCTGGGCTTATAATTATGGATTCTATCTCCAAGCCATTGAGAATGTATTGTGACAATTCAGTTGTTGTTTTTATGGCTAAAAAAAACAAAAGTGGGAGTCGAAATAAACACATCAACATTAAGTATTTATCCATAAGGGAACATGTTAAAGAAAATAAAGTGGTCATTGAGCATGTCAGCACTGAGTTAATGATTGTTGATCCTTTGACTAAGGGCATGCCACCATTTAAATTCAAGGAGCATGTAATGAATATGGGACTTGGTTCCATTATGTAGTTTCTCGTTGTATGGACAATGTTATTTTAATGAAATTCTTAATTATTGTGATGTTTTCCTCATATTCATGTGCACCTTAATTTGATTTGAGAGAATTCATCTGTGTAGGACCAAGAATAAACATAAGGTTTATTCATTAATATAATTGTTGCCACATGAATTATAAAAGAAATAAATACATAGTAATACATGGAAGATAATACGCATCATAAGAGGACTTATCGCCATGATTCATGTATCTATTACTTAATACAGATTATCAATAGGTTTTAAGATGAGACATTAAGATTGGAAGTATGGACCAAGTGGGAGAATGTAAGCTCCCTTAACCGTCGTCAGCCTGTCAGCTCGTTCGACCAACCGGAACCACCTTAACCGTATTGAACCGCTACTCCCTTAACTGTATTAAACCGTCGACGGTTCATTCGGAAACCAACCCGAACTGTATTCAACTACCACAGCTCATTCGGAAACCAACCGGAACCATTTTCTTTTTGGGAGCTTCTGGAATGGTCCATTACTCCATCTACGGCTCTCTAACTAAATTAATGTGGAACAATTAACACATAGTCAATAGAATCTTGATGGAAGCTTGGATATAAAGACTTATGTTTGGTCCCCAAGCTTGCTTAATTCGTTTCAATTTCCCTTCAGTCTTACACCATCAATCAGAGTGAGCAGAGCTTGGAAGTGCCATACTGAAAGAAAAATTAGTGTGGAACTGGGAAAACTTCTACAACAATTAGTCAAACTCAAGCAGCATCAATGGCCAGAGGTATGATCCATTTGGCATCTAAATTTCGATTCTTTTGAAGAAGTTTTTATTCAGCATATTTTAGAATCGAGTTAAAACTAACAAGCCTGAAATTGATTTATAGATCTATGAGTAGTAGAGAATCTGTTGTAGCTTTCCCATTTATCATTGTATTATTCAAGTATATTCATTAGTTCATTGGACAAAAAGGATCTTTCGTTTGATGGACTTTTTGCTTTATGTTTTCTTCCCCATTCTTCTATTTACACAACTTTTTCCTGATAAGCAGCTTGTGTGCCTTCGATATTTAGGTTGCTTTGACTCCATGCCCAATGAAAACATCTTGTAGATAGTTTGTTTCCTTCTTATCTCTTTTTATTTTGGTTAGTCCACCTGCAAATAAACAAATTTACACACCCATGTTCAAATTTTTCTGGGCTCACCTCATTTGCATTCTGAGGGTGACACTAGAGCTAACAATATCCTCAAAATTTGATGGTGCAATTGTGGTTTTTTAATCCCTTTCTTAGCTGAACGATCCAATGGAATATGGATTGACATATCACCAAGTTATGTTGGCATACATAGAGATATCACCATTCAATATTTATATTATGAGAAGATTCCATGATTTGTTGTCATTGAGATCATCGAAAGCATGGAAATCGATGTGTGATATGAAGTATCAATTTGTGCAACGAATTGATAGGGATCTAGTTGCATTGGTTAGTGTTTATGAGATAACACTCGTCATCTTGCAATTTGATGATGCAAAGTTTCAGTGTTCCTAGTGATTATCATATCCTAAACAAATCTTCATATGATCTGATTGACTTGTAATGTGGCATCATAAGGGTTGTTGGTTCTCCTCATGGATTTTGATGAGTTGTCTCTCTCCTTTAGCACCTGGTGTGATCATTTCCTTCTGTTGTCGTTATGTCCTTTATTACAGATTAATAATAGCATAGCTTAAAAAGACTATATTATGGTGCATTATTGTTGGGAAAATTACCCCAATATATCATACCCTGAGACTGCAATCTGGTGCAATATTCTCAATGGTCACTAAGATCTCGTGACTTATTTGTTTAGGCTTCATCTTGATGGGATAGGGTTTCTCTTCCACAGTCTCGGGCTTACAAAATTCCTATGATTTGGGAGTGATTATTTATCCAGTTGAATGAGATGGAACCACGATATCCACTTGGGGATAGTCACATGGATTTCAGTTCAATTTTTATTCTTTTCCCACTGGACTGTGCATGTCCTTATCATAACAATATACCCTAAAATATCTTGATATTTTGTAGAATGATCTACGGTAATATCTGAATATCTCCATCTATTGGATTGGTACTTTGACTGGATTTCCATGGAATTGGCACCTATGTTCTTTTCTTAGGATGTATGGACATCTTGACACTATGTTTCCCACATGTACAAGAGCCAGAATGTCTTGAATGTTTATATAGACCAATGTTCTCGACCATTCTCGATGTGTGGTGCACGACTGTTGTGGGCTCCCTTTATGTTTAATGCTTGGGTGCTTTGTGTATTAGAGCCCATATTGATACACTTTGACACTTGGAGGATCGTTCTCAGTTTGAATTCATCATGGAACTAACCAAATACTCAAAAATTTTACATAACCAAACTTTTAAACAAAAATATATAAAAGTAAAAAACTATGTATTTTTACTTTTTAAACATTTAGCTTGGTTTTAAAATGGCAAGGGAAACTTGGTATTTTCGAATATAATGAATATATCAAGGATAAAGGTGAGACTTTGGTAGAGAAACCATAGGATAAAGGGAAAAATACATGCAAAATACTAGAATGGAAGTTTTAAAAGGATAAGAAATTTATACAAATGCTAACAGGCTGGTGTTTTTCACATGCTACAAGAATGATGACATTCTTGCCACACAACACAATTTGGACATGAAGATTTAAGTGTTAATAGAAGTAAAGAGGATATTCAGATATCTCAAGGGTATAGAAGATCTTGGATTATGGTATCCAAAAAGAAACTATCTATCATTTGTTTCCTACACAGATGCAGATTGGGAAGGTTGCATTGATGATTGAAGAAGTACAAGTGGAGCAACTTTCTACTTGGGTGAGTGTTTGGTACCTTGGATAAGCAAGAAATAGCCATCAATATCATTGTATATATTCAAATTATTGTATATTACAATAGCAATATGTTTTACACAGGTCCTATGGATGAAACAAACATTGAAAGATATACAGGTTGAGTATGATGAGAACTTTCAAATATTTTGTAATAACACAAGCAACTTTAGTATCTTAAAGAATCCAGTGATGCACTCTAAGACGAGGCAAATCCCGATAAAGTTTCATTTTCTATGGGAGCAGGTTGCATAGAAGAACATTAGAGTTGAGTATGTTGGGATAAAATATAATATTGTAGATATATTTACAAAACGACTTCCAAGAGAAGATTTTAAGTATCTTTGCCAGAAACTCGTAATAGTTTCTTCTCCTCAATAAATTTTGAATTATTTTATTATATGCCATATATTTAAATGAGGAATCACCATGAAGAATATAGAGGATAGTTCATTAGGGGGAGAGACTCCAAGGATATTTCAGTAAGGGGGAAAATCCATAGAGGGATGTTACCCTTTTCCATTGATGTCAAAGGGGGAGAGATTAATCATATGCATGAACAGAAAGCACACAGGCATGATTTCAAGGGGAGATATGGTTCGATGGTCACAAGGGGACCATGAGTGCCATTTCCTTTAGTGTTGCATCATAGTGTTGTCATCAATGCAAAATGGGGAGATATTTGATTAATTGGGTTGGTTTTCATTGATGTCCACCCTTTAAGCAAGTCCAGTAGCAAATTTCGGTAGCCCCATAGGTGTGGATAATGAGCCCATGTTTTTCTAAGGAATAATGTAATGAAGATCAGTGAATTTGCAGGAAATACTATCATAGATGGATAGTACATGTCATGTTGTTTTCGATGATATGTTGTATGACACGTAGTTCCTCACGGTTGAGGAGATATGGATTAATGAAGTTGGATAACCCTTATGAGTTATCTAGAAGCCCCTATAAGGTCAAAGAAGTCAATTGTTCTAGAATCTCCTAGAAGAAGTTTACTAGTCAAAGTGGTTGTAACTAGGATTTAATAATGGGTAAATTTGTTGCAATAAGAGAACAATTAAAAATAAATTAGTTGCAACAAGAAGTTGTGAGTTTTATATTTATGGTAAAGTGGTTGCAAGTGGGTAATGTATTTAAAAGTGGGTTAGCCATAAAAGAGGGAAGTTGGGTAAAATAGTTAGAAGATAACCCCTAAAGGAAGCTACTTGGAGATCAGTATAAGTAAGGGATCAAGGGTCTCCCATTGGCACCTATTAAGCAAAATTAATATCTCTTTCATGAAATGTTATGGGAATGTATTATTAAAAAATATGAAGCAGTGAGTCTGAATTAGCGATCTTCAGTGAATAGAGAAGTTGCAGAAGTCGAAGGATCAAGACTCTGGTTTCTGAACTAGGTTTTTACTGAAGACATCCATGAGTTGCAGATCTAGAAGGACGCGGGTATCCGTCGATCATTGTGGGACAAAGAAGAAACATTTGTGAGTTGACTGAAGAAAGAGAGTGGATGTGCTACCAAAGCTAAAGAAAAGGAAGATCAGATCTATCATCAACAAGAAGTTGCATAGCTGAGAAGAGTCTATAGGAAGGACTAACTGTGAGAAGGTACAATATAGATATCTACTGTAACAAAAGGTAGGTTATATGCTTATCTTAAGTAGATATTTGGTGAATCTTGGGGTATGGACATGGGATATTGAGATTTTTTCCCTTAAGGGACTATTGGGTGTATGGTATATTATGTATAAGACATATCTACAGAGATACAACACTATTGTATTGGTTGTTTTTTGTTGGGACACTTCATTGAGCATCTTGGTAAGACATATCTTGTGTTATTTGGAGTATGGTTGAGATTCTATGGTTGATACATATTGTTATCAGTACAGGTTGTAATTTCATAATAGTGAGGGTTTGATGTATGGTTAATGTAAGGGTTTCTTATATTACACAAGATCAGTGAGACATATGTATGAACCTAGTACTTGGTTGTGTTAGATCTACTTGGATATTGGATGAGTATTATTTTCTATCATATCAATCTATTTGTGAGCAGATACAGAGAGATCAGACAATGACTGAGACTAATATAGTGACACATAGAGATTCACAAAGACGATATTAGTGATACTAGAAGAGAATTGTGATAGCCCACGAGTTGCAGAAAATAGAGG
Source organism: Picea glauca (assembly GCA_000966675.3). Lineage (NCBI taxonomy): Eukaryota > Viridiplantae > Streptophyta > Pinopsida > Pinales > Pinaceae > Picea > Picea glauca. The sequence continues at coordinate 231,989 of JZKD02S1918353.1, forward strand.
CACATACATCCGCAAGTTGCAGTACAGAAAGAAACAAATATCTATGTGTTGTAGAAAAGATTGGTCGCAACCCTGCAAGAAATATTTTGAAGAATATTGGTACATGTTGTGACAAGATTTCAGTGACAATATTGACAGTAACAGGGTGTGACAATGACAACTATAGTTTATTTGATTTAGTGATAGTGATAGGTCATCTACATTTGGCACTTATACTTAGAGGAGGTTGGATGGGGAAAGGATATATGGTTGTAGCCACCTTTTGGTTGTATCTAGAGAACATAGGGGGTTGTAGCCTCCTTCTTGTTTGATACATAGAATTAGGGTTTTGGAGCTTCACTCAGGTTGTAGCCTTAGAATCTAGGGGGTTGGAGCTGGAAAACAAAGGAATTTGGTGCTTCCAATGAATGTACTTCTTAAAGACATATAAGAAAAATCTTTATATGGTTTTTTCCCGCATTGGGTTTACAAGTAAAAGTATTAGTGTACTGTGTATGTGTATGAGTTCTCATTGTTCATGATTTATTTATTCCACACTTTTTGAATGATATTGGTTAACTGATCATAAGGATAACAAAATTTATATACACTATGATTAAAAATGATTAAAAATCACTATCATTGATTAACCCAACCTCTCAATAATCCAAAAGGTACATTTTGGGATACCACACACCATATTATCAGATTGATAAAAAAAAATCCTCAACACATTTTGGTCGAGCCAATGGTCACAGCTGGACACCAAGCTCACCAAATACACTACCTTCCACCCCCAAACGGATGGCCAAACTGAGGTCATCAAGAGGATGATCATGCATATCTTGTGCATGTATAATTCCAAGCACCTGTGCAAATGGGATGAGAGTCTTACCTATGTTCAACATAGTTACATCATGGCCATAAATAACTCAACCAACCACAACGCCTTTTAGGTGGGGTTGGTATTTCATCCATTGGGTCCCATGGATGTTGCACTACCCCTTGTGTCCACATAGGAAGAATCGTCACATGCTCAAACCAAGGCTGACAAAAATCATTGAACGAATCCAACACATGTTCCAACAAGTTCAAGATATTTTGCAGAAGTCCAATGCCAAGTAAAATCAACACCATGATCAACACTAGGTGCCAAACACGTTTTAGGTGGGAGATAAATTTTGGTTGCATTTGTATAAAGAATTCCTTACAAGACCCCATCGAAAGATTAATCCACTCTGCTATGGAACTTACACCATCACCAAGGCTATGGGTGGCAATCATTTTGAGCTCAACATTTTCCCCTTCCTTGGCTTGCACCTAGTGTTTAATGTAGACCTCCTTCAACCATACTTTCCACCATTATTGGACACCTCAGAGATAGCAGAACAATTGACACTGAAAAAGCTCAACCCTAAATGCATGGAAAAGGAATCCACTGATCATATCATGGACACATGGTTCAAGTTAAATCACCAACAGAAGATTCAACTTTATCATGTTGTTAAAGTGGGGAAGCTTCTGCACCAAGGAAAGTGGATCACTTGAGGCCAAATTCAATAGAAATTTCCTCATCTGATGGGGGAAGTCAATGCAATGGAGACCATTTCTTCCTAAGGGGGGAGGTCTTATAAAAGTGGATATCGGTGGCCACCCACCTCTTTCAACTGGCTCACATAGAGTTTTCATCTTGGAAGTTTTTTTCTATCTTTTCAGGTCCTAAACTTATGTGGCCATTTTGAGGCCTTAAACAACGTTTTTTGGGCCTGCCATAGACACGTTGTAGACAAAATCGCATTGTGATGGAAACATGTGTATTCCTTGGATATAACTTTCCAATTGGATATCGTGTGCCTAAAACAGAGATTGTATGCAAAAGTTACGACCCCAAGAAGTTGATGTACAAACTTACCCCATCAGGGCCCACATGAATTTTGGTGCTTCATATTCTAGGGTTAATTTTTTAGATGTATAGGGTTTTTCGATTACTTTTTTATCCTAAAAAGTCTTGGATGAATCATTGTAATGTTCTTAGGTGAATTCCAGTAGCCTCTATATCTCTTCTCAGATATTAGCTACCACCATTCGAGCAAGATTGTTTCATTCTATTTTTTACAATTTCAACATAATTATTTATTAAATAGAAGTTAAGTTTCACTGTATCTTTGTTGTTTTTCACTTTATCTCTATATTAATGTTATAGGTCTGTGTTTCATTTCATTATGTTCTTAAATACGGATCAAGTCTCCCCCACAATTGTCAAAGTTGGGATCTATGAGAGGGGGTTAGCCCATGTCGCAAAACTCATGGGAAGAGTTGAACCCAATGTACAAAACATAAGTGGATACTGGAAATAACATACTATTTTAAAAAATGGGTTGAGGGTATTCCTACAAGGGTTTTCATTGATTCAGTTATCATAAAATTTATTGAAGAGAATATTTTGGCCATATTTGGTTTTCCTAGAAAGATCATCACTGATAATGTGCAAGCATTCAAATATGATACGCTACTATAGGTTTTTCAAGACTACAATATTGAACTTGGACATTTTATTTTATATTACTCACAAGTAAATGACTTAGTAGAGTCATCAAATAAAAGTCTAATTAGAATCATCAATAACATTCTATCACAGAACAAGAAATCATAGGATTCACATATCAAGTATGCTTTATGGGCTGATAGAATAAGTACAAAACTATCCATTTGAACCTCTCCTTTCCAATTGATGTATGGGAGATATTTTTTTGTATTCATATAGGTCTATCAATGATGGAATTACTACAGGATGAAGAAGAAGAACCAAAAAATGTTCAGAGAAGAATTCATAATCTCATAGAAGTTCAACAAAAGAGGGAATTTGTATTGGTTAAATCACAAGAACATCAATAAAGGATGAAGAAGGTATTTGAAAAGAGAGATAAAGAAAGAAATTTTGATGTTGGATATTTGGTTTTAAAATGGGATGTAAAAGAGAGGCCAAAGGAAAGCATGGAAATTTTGATAATCTTTGGATGGGACCTATTCAAATTATTGCAGTCCGGAACAACAACACTTATGAGCTAGCCTATCTTGATGGTGATATATGAGGAGCTCTTGTAAATGGGAGGTTTCAAAATCATTTTGTGCAATATTGAGATCTAATTTTATCCTACTTGTACAATATTAGTTTAGTATCCTTTCTTTAATTATTTTTGTTAATTCAATTTTTTCAAATTTGTGTAATTTTGATTTTTGTTCAAATAAATTTGAGGTCATTATGTTAAGTTGTTGATATTGAAGGATGATATATCCTCTCATAGAATAAACAGGTGCATTATAGGTTATAATCTCAGACTCCATAGCCCAATAGATAAGGCAATTAGTCTATTATTCTCAACACATCACAAGGATCGGTTGTCCCCGTTGGAGCCAATGTTAGTACAGGTTTGAAATTATTATTGGCACTGTGTAATTAGAGATAGTCACAACCTTGATATGTGTCTTTATCAAGTGAAGAGACTAACTAGGACCTGATAAAGGAGAACAAATTATCTTGCCAATGATTAATTCAAGGAAAAAGGGACATTAAATGAAGAAATAAGGCTTAATTGAGAAAAACATGCTTACCGAGAGTCTCAGGGGGGTGGGGGGATTAAAATACATGTAAATGGTGTCATGTGCTAGAATGAGGGATTATACCAGTGACCAAGGACTATGACTGAGGGATAAAAATTAAAATTACAATGTGTGTCATCAAAGGAATGATATAGATGGTCCACAACTGAGAACATATATAACCCCAATATCTATGGTGAACAACAAATATTACATCCATAACTTGTTTGTCCTTTAACGAGACTTGGGAATGTGAGATTGGTTTTGAGTTGATATATTTTTCCAATTTTTATTGGTTTCACATCACTCTTATCCATGGGGAAAGAGATCTCCTAGGCATGTAATACCACCTACGATATCTTGGAAATTGTTTTGTCATGTATTGACTTAGCACTTAAGTGTATGACGACGTGGACACTCATGAAAAAGATTTATCCCACCTTTATATCTATGTGGCCATATACATGACAAGAAGCCAAGGAATATTCACACTATTACACACAAGAACCTAGGCATGGTTGTTTCTAACTAAGAGACAGATGGGCTAGACCAATGCCATCTAGCTATGATAGAGGTGCCACATAGGCAACCACATTGAACAATCCTTACCTACCATGTGTTTATCGTACCTTGATGACGTCATCCAAATTTTCATGTGTTTTGTCAATTTTGAGCAATAGCCAATATGAGGGTGCCACATGTACTCAAATCATTCAAATATGGATAAGGCCATATTTTAATGGATTTTGTTGCATGAGAAAGTCATCATAAGGATCAGAATATCATTTGGCATGAACAATCTATATTATCTTAGGTAATCAATGAAAATAATCACATTATCAGATACATTCGATGGGTTTTGAGATCATTGGCCATGTCTCACACGTCAAAGTATAAAACCTTGAGTACAATGTGTTGAGAACTCAACACACCCTTAAAATTTTAAAATTTTTGGGTACCACTTTTCTTTTGTCATTTGCACTATTTCCTTTGATTCTACATAAGTTTCATCTTTACTGTTTTGCTAAGATTATTCATTGTTCTTACAGTTTGACTTACATATACAAATCAAGAAAATCAAAAAATAAAAAATAAAACAAAACAAAACCTCATTTTCTTTTGCATAAAATCCAAAAACATAAGACACTTAGTAAGTTCTCCAAGAAAATATTCAAAATCACTACTAAAAGAAAATTTCTTCGATACTCGATGGGTGTTTCTCTAAAGAGTTTATGTTGACTAACATCGGGAATTGGATGATTCAATCCATGTGTCAAGAAATGAAGAACATTCTCGATAATGTCGACGCCAATTAACATCAGCTGTCGATCGATTCAGGTGCCAGTTGTGTAAGGTCATTGCTCACTTATGGAAGTGTTGACATCGATCAACATTGAGTGTCGACGATGTCAACTAATTAACACCCAATGTTAAGTCTAAGAGGTAGTCTTCAATGTTGATTAACATTTGGAATCGACGCCTAGTGTTTAACAAAGGAAAACATTCAGATAACCAGGTTAGCATCGAACACCTATAGACATTGGCATCGGTTAATAAAGAAGAAAAAAAAAACTATCCTTTATCGTATGCCCTCCTACCTGTCTATTCCCAATCAAATATTTTTTATAAGGAATCTGAGTCCTTTGTTGGGTCTTTCCGAATAAATATGAAATCATCAGGACCGCCCATATTTATATATTTGATTTGCATGCATCCCTATGTGTTCAGCTGGTTAATAGTTGCCACGTCGATATCCTAATCCAACCACATGTGTGAAAGCATGATGTTGTCATCTCTATCGAAATTGGTGATTTAGACAGAGGTTGGTCCCAAAAGCTCGAATAGTTCAAATGCTTGACTCTTGATCTCAAATTTGGTTCACCAATTGACGATCATTTGAAATCCCCAATGGATCATTACAACATCCCTTTGTGTCATCGATTTGCGCATATATTTTACTATGAAAACTGGTATGGACAATAGATGGAATTAATAAAAATCTACAGTAGATTCCCTATACTAAAACTTGAGGATTTTTTATGTAAGGAAAAAATGTTATTTATTCGAATGTATTTGAATGGTTTCATAATATGTACATAATTGTTTTATTTTATGTTCAATAACTCACGATTGATCCAATGTCGCTTAGGAATTGAGTTGTTTTGTTTTTTTCGCAAGGCTCTAGACTGGTGAGTATTCGACTATGGAAAATATTCACGCACAGATATTTGTCATGGTTTTCTTCAATATTATGTGATTTAGGGAATATTGAGTTAAATTGTTTCATTTTCAAAAAATATGTCACCTAGACAACCAGTGACTCGTCGGTCACCAAAAACCTCGAAAGGAGGGATTGAGCAAGTTAGAGAACATCCAACTCAACTGCTAAGAAGTTGTATTTTTCCCCAAAGAAGAGTTGGTGATCATAATGTCTCAAAAAAAGTGAGAAAACCCACCTCCACTCTTCAAATATACAGACAATAACACCACATCCAAGGTAATCCTACCTTCATGACTTGATTTATACAAAAAAATCCATTATAAAGATTTCCCAGAATTTACACCTCACAACGACCCGATGGTGAAGAAATTGGATGATTGGATATTCCAAAACATTAGGAGTTGTTTTTCATATATGGTGGAGGACAGGACATTGGTTTTACCATGTGTTGAAATTCTAGAGTAGATCATTCATCATGTCGATGTAGAGAAATTCATGTTAAATAACAAACATGAAGAGTGTATCGATGTCTTTTTGTTGATAGAGGTAAGCGCTTATTATAAAATCAAGGATGCCAAAGTCAAGTTGAACAAGGATTTTTTTGTTAACACCAATCAACTGCTAGCATCCTGGTGGAGGTAGGATAATAAATTTTTGAATCAGGCCTCAAGATGGTACAATACATTGAACCTCCGAGAACCTTACATATTCTTAATGGCCTTGATCTGTCATTTATATGGAGAAAAGGATTTATCCAGGTTCTCTGAGGCTTATATTCCTTTGTCTTATACAATAGCTACATCTCGAAGCACCTTTAACTGTGGATATATTATCTCAAAATAGTTGAGCACCATGATAGAGGAAGCACAAAACCCAAAAACAAGAGAAACTCCTGCATTCTACATGGCATCTTATCTCCTCGATGTGATATGCGCTAGGAATGTATTCCTTGGTTTGAGTATAAGATGGAATATTTCTGAATTTCCTATACATTTTTATTTTATCATCTTATGGGAAAACAAGTACAAAATATCAATTGCTTTAATTTGTGATGGTTTCATATATTGAGTGTATTCCTTAATTTTTAAACAGAGTTGCCCAAGACTCTCAGAAGCAACAAAGAAGGTAATATCCAAGATTGGGCATTGGTACTGAGAGGAAAAAATAAGATCTACAATAATTTTCAGAGCCATCGGAGAACCACACACATATTTCCAATCCATGTACCCAATAAGATGGTGATAGTATAAATTTTCTACCAGACCATACTACAAGAGTTCAATCCATCTTCATTAAAGGATACGAAAAGGATATTTATTCCCTATGGATTTTATGTGGGTTACCATTTTGTGAAGGATACCACATAGGCGAGATAAGAATCTCAGAGTTGAATAGGGTATAGTTTCTTTATTAGGATATACAGGAAACATGACCCTAGGACACTAGAGGTTGAACATGCTAATCAGGTAGTGTCTCATTGGTTGTATGCACATGAGGATTTTGAGGATGAAATATTCATACAGAATGTCGTGAAATGGGATGAATTTTTGCAGAGAAAAGAAAAACTAGACTTGGTCAGGTTCATGGCCCTCTTTGGGAATGAATAATTAGACTTTATAGAGAAGACAATAGGGGAAGTAGTAGTGGAACAAGCTCAACAAGAATGTATAGAGTAGAAAATGGACAGGTCAGAGGCATAACAGATCTTAGAGGAAGCTGAAAGGATGATTCAATTGCAAAGGGAAATTGTTATAGTGTCAAAAGTAGCATCTATGGTAATAATTCCAGTCACTCTTAGAATATAGGAGGAGTTAGAGGCCCCGGAGAACACCTCAATGGAGGAATACACTACACAACATACTTCAGAGTGAAAACTGATAGGACTAGGAACTGAGAAAATGGTTTTTCAGGATGTCCTAGGACAAGTATCTCCTATCATTACTGACCTGATCTCAATATATGACAGTGATAGCGAGGAGGTAAATACTTTAGTTCCTATTATAAATGAATAAGTGACATAGGTGTTATATACAAAACTTTCCCAGGGACCAAAATATTTGGGAGAGGAAACAGAGAGGAATACAAGTGAAGGTGATCATTCCACCCCAAACTGAACCCCACAACCACTCGATAAAGAGGGAGGTAGCATCAAATGCCACAAGGAACCAAGAGAAAAAAATGAGAATGGTAATGAAGATACCATTGGGAGAAGTGATGCACGAGGGAAAGGAAAAGAGAAAGGAAACCCAGATGTTAAATATTCATCAGGGGTTAACATGAGAAAGGGAGAAGAGAATGAAGGATTGAAAGGAAACAAAGAACTTGAGGAGATCACAACAGAGTCTTAAACACATTCTACACTCTAGGGGTCATCAATCCTAACAGAAAACACAATAGTAGGGATCATGGAAAATTCCCCAAGAAAAAAACAAATTACATATCCATCTATCAGGATAGGAATTGGATCAAGAGGAGCCCCTCAAAAGTCTCAAATGACACAAGAACAATATGAAGGAACTAGTCATAGGAAGTTGGGAATAAACAAAGGAAAAGAGACGATACTTGAACATTTTCATACACCAGGAAGTTTAGAAAATGATATCTCATGGGGGGACCAACCAATCCTGAAGTCGGTGGATGAGGTAGCAGATGTTCAAGCCATTTCTTATGATAGGAAAAGACAATTGATTATGAAGAGAACTGGGAAAAACAAGAGACTGACTTTAGAGAGTGCAGTAATGATCATCATGGAAGAAACCCTGTTGGACGTAGGGAAATCCAGGGTAAGTGAGTTATTAAGGGAAATTATGGTTATACATAGTGCCACTATAGATAAGGAGAGAGAAGATGAATGATAATTTGATTATATGAGAGTAGATTTGGTGCATCTCAAGTATCAGGTGGAATACTATCAGGCCACCACCTGGGTGGTTAGATGCACGAGAATTGAATTTGGGGATATTTATATTCAGTTCAAATCGAATAAGGATATTTTAATGACCATGATCGTAAGCTATCAAGAGGATACTTTGTTGGGCCTTGTAAAATATAAGGAAACAATCAGATGGTAGGAGAAATCTCATCATGTATTGGCACAAATCAAGTATATCAGAGAGATCCAAAAATTTTGGGGAGAAGAAGAACATGGAATTAGGATGCTTGCAGATGAGAACTTATTCAGGTTTAGGATAGAGGCAAAATATTGGGTACAATTGGTAATATAACCACAATAGAAAATGCGGTAAATATGGGAGGATTGTATCAAGAATTGGAACAACATAAAATAGAGAATGATAGACCTTCAATTCCCAGAATTCAAATCTCCTAATGACTTTTTTGACCTTCACATTATAGTCTGATAGGTCATAGAGCTCGATGCATAATTTAAAGTGAATATTTAGGAATTTCGAATGCTTGAAAAGTGACAGGTGAAGAGAGACTCCAACAGATCGATAGGAGCAACGTGGGCCCTACACCAACTAAGCTCTGAGATAGATCAATTCAGAGATCAGGTAATGGAAATTAAGGATAAGCTCAGCAAGACGATGGATAAACATTGATTTCCATACATGCATACCTGTGAGGATATGTTCTCCCAGTTGTACGAGTATGACAAGGAGAACCCTATGAGATAACTGAAGCTATTTGATGGTTTTCACGTGGATATGAACCACTTCATGTTTTGTTTTCTTTCATCAAAAAAATGTTGTTGATATTTTTGAATGGGGTTTTTCGTATAAATAAATAGGTCAGCGTCATTTTGAAGGTCGACAATTTTGTAATAGTTAAGGAATCATATGAAGGATTATTTTCAAAGTTTAATTCATAAGCTCATGTAGAGTTGAAGACAACTTTTTCCAAAACTTGTGGAGTAGAATAATTTGTGGAATGTTCTTCTTTATTGTTGTCTACTACAAGAGATTTAGTAAGATAGTAATTGTGTTTAAGTTATATTGAATCATTTGAGTCACTAAATATACATTGGCATGAATACGATGGTGTTATGAAGTTATGTGTTATAGAGAGACTAGAATTATTTCCAGTTATCTGTTGTTTTTGCATATATATTTCTTTTCCTAGATGATTTTTGTTACTTTATCAATAAGATAATATTATTGTTTGATATTGATTGAAGAGAGTTGTCATTTACATGTTTTCAGTAAGAGGTTAACCTAAACCCAACCTTCTTAAGAATTCAATCATCAAATACTTAATAAATGAACTTATAAAGAAACAAAAAATATTCTATAAAGATCCATCCTATAACATAGTAAATCCCATCAAAACTTGTCGAAATATCAATCCGGAGAATCACGCTACCCCAAATAGGGAAGATTCTAATTAGGCCTCATCTCTAGACATTATTCCTACTGTTGATTTTAATGGAATTTTGACCCCTTAATAGAATTGGCACTAGAAGGAGGGCCTAAACAAATGCATGGCTAGTCAAAATAGTTCCTTAAATAGAAGATTATCTCAAATAGCCTACATATTCAAAACAACCCACATGCATGGCTAGTCCTTCTTAGGACAAACTTAAGATTGAAGGTACCCCCACTATAAGTAAGTCATCGGACGTTGAAGACGGCTCATACCTTCACCCAACCATACCTTATGTGATCCCTCATGAAAAAATAAATTTGTTCATAAGTATTAATAGAGATTACGCTCAATAGATCAGAGCATTATCGTTAGCTTAGTTCCCCCCCTAGTAGGAAGCAAACTAGAAGTCCAATTGTTGATACCCCATATCACACCTTTGTTCATACGATTGAAGATTTGGTATATTTTTCTTTGACTGAAATTGAACAAACTATTAATTTCATTCATGAAACTCCTCTTGTCACCCCACCAGTAAGTACATATTCTAGCACAAACAATTTTGAGTCCGAGGGAGCCAATTCTAATTCAAAAAATTTAGATAATGAGTTGTATAATATGGAAAATAATAATGAATAAATTCCATAGGGTAACGATCAACCTGAAAATAATAATCCATGATTTTCTATGGATTCCCTAGCCTTACCTGGGCGATTTGGAAAAGGAAAAATATAGCGAAGAAACTCTGCCCATTTGCCAAGTCCATTTGTCCCAACCCTTTAGCCTTTCCTCAAGCCTAAGGAGAATTAACACAAAGCAGTTGGAGGACAAGAGAAGAGGAGGAGCCTAGGATTAGGATCAAGGAGCGGTGGCCAGTCTCGACTTTAAATTGTAAGTTGATTCATTTTGGAAATAATAAAAGAATACTTTTCCCGTCCCAATGCATGAGTTATATGTGGTTTGTGTAATTTATGCTTAATTTATAACCCTCAAGTAGAAAAATAGCATGCATGCGTAGTGTGTTGTCTTGATTGCAGGTTAACTTTGGAAGGAGCCGCACGAGCAAGCAGTCAAGAGCGTAATGGAGGATCTACACCAAACATCAGTAAAAAGGTTAGTAGTTCCTTTCCACACATGTATCATGAAAAAGGGGTTAAAGTTTTGGGTGGTAGGTTAAAAGGTCATTTCTTTAAGGTCAAAATTTGCATGCAAGCCTAGCCCTAGCTTGTTAGTCTGTAGGGTATTATTTCCCAACAACAGAATTGGTGACTCCACTGGGGAGAATACCTTAGGGTTTTTGGATTGAGTTGAGGTTTTTGGGTAGTTTAAAGGATTATATTTTCTGTTTCTTTGTTTGTCTGTTTTCTGTTAGGTCAGAACTAGCAGGGAACCTGATTCTTTATACCAGTTTTTCCTTGGCTGTTACTTGACGATAATTGTCGGGACACACAGAGGTACACGCGGCCTGCAAAAGGCCTGCACGCATGTAACCCACACCCTAACCTTCTATAGCCTGCGTTTGAATGCCTGTTGTAGAGGTTTCAGTAGCGTGTAGGAATCAAAGATCTTAAGAGGTAGTCCCCCTCTTCCCTGTCAGAATTATACATTCTCAGGGGGCTTTCTGGATCCTGTCTGAGTCTTGTTGGTTCAGTCTTGTTTCAGTTTGCTTTATTGTGTGTTGTTATTCTTTGCAATTACTTTCCTTTTCTATTAAAGAAGAAGCATCCAAGCCTTCAGGAGACCCTGGTTATCAATACCAGAGACCTCTTCTAGGTCTGGGCTGCCTGTGTTTAGTTTTTTCTTAGAGTTTATACATACACGCGGCCTGTGCAAGTGCAGCCCACAGGTACCCGCGAGTTGTTGTAGGTCAGAATGCGTTTGCACGCGTGTTGTTTCAGTGACAGTAGCAGGCTTGACAGGTTGCTTTTCAATCAGGGTGGGTCAGTCATCCCCTCCTGTGGTGAGAAGTGTTCCTCTCAGGGGTTTGAGTCTAGGGTAGCACAGTCAGTAGGTTAGGGCCTCTTACCCTTAGCCTGTTTCTTCTTAGTTGATAATTGATAGAAAAGATAAAAAAGAAAAATTGTGTTTTATGGTTTTTTAGACAAGCGTAAGAGTCGATGCTTTCTTGATTGCCATTGGGTGTCTTTTCTCTGGTTCTTTGTGATCTGCGCTTGAAGCCAGAATTCTGTTTTGTTTTCTTGGTTTTGTGCTTGTTGGCATTTTCCCTTTGTTTCTTCATTTAGCACTTAAATAAATAAAAAATACATTTCTTTTTCATTTTCTTCTTTGTTTGAAGATTGTGTTGCTGCATCAATGGCTCGGAAGAAGTCTTTTGTTCATAAGTTTTTGCAGTGCATTTAGAGTATAAGTAGCTCGTAGTCGAGCAAAATTCCTTTATATTTGTTGCATGAAATCTTATAAAAATTGAAAAGAAAAGAAGTCTTTCTTGAGTGAAAAGTTGTTGATTTTTGCATTTAGTAAAAGCATTTTGTTTCCAGCCTTTTTCATTCATTTTTGCTTTGAGTCTTTTCACATCATCAGTTTCACCTTCATACCTTGTGACGTAAAAAAGCCCATAAAAGTAACGCAAATTTAAAATCTATTAGACTTTTTGTTTGTAGGGTTCATACACTAGTTCAGGACTAGGGCCTTGGATTAGGTTGGAGAGGAAACTCTCCAAGGCCACTCAAAACCAAACATTGGAGTCTGTGATAGGGGGTGTAGAAGTCCAGTTTCGTGGAAGTTATCCGGGACCCCCCTCTAACACAGGGGATAAACACGAGGTCGCGTAAGGAAAGGTAGAGGAGATAACCCCTCCAAAGCTAGACCGAGCGTAGTGGAGAACACATATCGAGGATTTGTTTTGGGATTCCGTCGTTTTCATTTGCCACGGAGCTTCATGGGTCTCAAATCCGTTTGAGGTCCTCAGTTATCTTCCAGACCATTTTCTCTTGATACCATTGACAGGTTTTGGGATTGATACCCTGCTGATTGTGGTCTACCTGACTATCG
>JZKD02S1918353.1:261619-285703 GCA_000966675.3 Picea glauca
GGGCTAATGAAATAAGTTTAAAAAAATCACTCTAATACAAAAAATTCACCCAATAAAAAATTAGAGGCCCCTTAATTTCGCCCATGAGCGAAATTTCGCCCCTAAAATAATCTATGATTATGATTTCAGTAATTTATCACCATGTGTGTCCAATGTATTTCTCTCCCAGAAGTCATATTTATCACTTCATGACAACCTTGAAATAATTGAGCAATATAATAATTCTACACAGAATCTCCATGATCAATCTAAGAACACTAAAAAGCCAATTCCAAAGGTGGACTGGGACAAGAGAGTTCCAAAATTTATTTCTGAAATCTAGAATATGTATTTTGATGGATCAAAATCTCAAGAAGGGGTTGGTGCAGGATGTTTTTTATTAATCTAGCAGGAAAACGTAGTTTTTTGTTCTGTAGATTGGAATTTGAATGCACAAACAACATTGTTGAATATGAATCGTTGGTTCAAGGACTTAAGAAATATATTGATTTAAACATCAAGGAACTGTTGTCTTCAGAGATTTGGAAATTATCATCCAATAGGTAAAGAACACTATCCATTGTAAATCCCCCCATTTGATGAACTATCGGTACGAAGTTCATAGGCTGATAGAAAATTTCCTAGCATTAAACATCACAACCACATCTCGATCCAAAAATAAGTTGGTCATTTATTTGGCCACAACAGCTTCAAGGTTGTCTCCCTTAGAGGATTATGAAGCCTCGAGGTTTTCCATAGAATTATTATACAAAACTTCGGTCCCATATAACATTTGTAACTGGAGGGTATTTGAAGGAGAGTAAAAATTATATCCTTTTTGACAAATGAATTTTTTTTTAGAGACTTGGTTATTGATGATGAAGTTTTTCAAAAAATTATTGTAGTGTAGGATAATCAAGACCCTAACCCAATAGAAGGAAGTAACCTGACCCAACCTCAACTCCACACTATGCCTCAGGGAGTAGTCAGTCTTGATAACCTATTTGAATTACAAGAGAAATTTAAAAACCAAAAAATATCAAAACCAACCGTTCATGTCCATCCTATGAAGTCATAAATCTAGGAACTATTGATAACCCCCAAAAAATCAAACTCAAGAGATCATTGTCACTTGGGGAAATAAGGCCTACCTAATATTGTTCAAAGAGTATAAGGATGTGTTTGCATGGTGTTATCAGGATTTTAAAATGTATGACACCAGGATCATTCAACATGCTATCCTATTAATACCTAAGGTCAATCCTTTCCAACAAAATATGCAAACATTCCATCCATATCTGGAACCTTTGATGCAGAAAAAACTTAAGAAACTATTAGATGCAAAGATAATATTCCAAGTAAGGAAGTCTACATGGGTATCCAATCCGGTACCTGTTAACAAAAATTCCAGGGAAATTCTCTTATGTGTAGGATTCACAAATCATAATAGGGATTTAACAAAATATAACTACCCTATTCCCTCTATGGAACAACTTTTGTAGACCATGTCGGGAGCACAAATTTTATCACTTCTGGATGGATTCTAAGGACACAACTAGGTGTTAGTATCAAAGGAGGACATATTGAAAATAACCTTCTAATCTAAATGGGGAACATTTTCCTACAAAAACATGCCATTTGGGATAATCAATGTGGGATATACTTTCTAAAGAGCCATGGATGTGGATTTCAAGGGTAAATTAAAAAATGTGTAGTGGTGTACCTAGATGATGTTATTGTTTACTCCAAGGACAGGGATGATCATATTGCACGTCTCACCCAATTTTTTTAAAGATGAAAAAAGTATGGGATATCATTGAACCCAAAAAAGACTATATTCAGAGTGGAGGAATGGAAACTCTTAGGTCACATCATTTCTAAGGATGTGTTGAGTTCTCAACACACCCTAAAATTTCTGCGACTATTTTCTTTTGGGTACCACCCTGTAGTTTACTTTTGACCATTTTCGCCTTGGCTTGAAACCGATCCTTCGCTTCTCTTATATGCTTCACTTTTTAATTGATTAAAAGTTCACTTGAACATATAACAAGGAATCATATTAACTCTAAAATACTTGACAACTACTCGAGGAATCGACAACCCAGATTTTTTCTCGACTCACGGGAGAATTTCGGCATCAGCAGAAGATGATGGTGGTGAATACCGTTTGGAGAGTCAAATTAGTTGAATACCAACCCTCATTAGCCTCAGCTGATGAAATGTTTCTTTCTTGTGAATAAACCTTGGGAAGGATTTTTCCGAAGACCGATTCGATTGATTTCGGTATAAATATGTAATAATACGCATGGCACGAAAGAAAGAGTAAACCCCTCGATATCCAACCCCTACATTGTCAGTGTCAGAAGTTTCATCAATATCCTATCAATGTAAGTACACACTCTGATAATAATCGATCCTCGATTCATTCGCCAAGTGACGAGACATGCTGACCTCGGAGTGTGGTGGGTATGTTGCAATTACGATTCTCAGTTAATGCATAGATCGTGCATTAGTGACTGAACCATGCACAACTCAAAAGGAACCAATAAAATTGTTGATACAATGCATCTCCATCTGTACCTCCGTCGTCAACCAGTCAGAATTATCCACAGAAAAATACGATAGTGGTTTATTTTGAATTTGAGTTCATAACTCTTATTAACTAGCTGATATGACCGATAGTATCTCCTAGTTATATTCCTTTCGAGTCATTGTGTATGATCCCATTCTGCATAGCAAGAAGTTCAAGGTAGATAGGAGAGAAAAGCTAACAATCCATAGGAAGCGTTTAAAGTCGAGTGAGTATTAAAACTGTTATCTTAGCCAACATCATAGGTATGGGTTCACTCATTGGTTTTTTGCACTCCATTTTATATATTCTCACCCAATGTTACCCTGCACACATGCTCAAATAATATTTTAAATTACAGGAATAATGCCTCCGAAGAAGTTGTCCACCAGGAAATCCCCGAGAGTCCCTAAGCTCCAAGAATCTGAAGTAGGAGAAGGCTCCTCCCCATCAGTTGCAAGGCAATTAGATTTCGTTCCCAAACTAGTATCTGTCATTAAGAGAATCACCAAGGAGCCTTTTGTCCAACCCCCATCTTTTGGAGACATGGAGGCAAGTATTGGAGCCAAGATGGAATTTTCTTGTTGGGAAGAAGTTTTCAAGAAAATCAATAAAGAGGAACCCCTCGAATATACCCCACATAGAGATCCTAAAACGAGGAAGATCGACGATGAGGTCCTCCCCAATATTCATAGGGCTTATCTGCACAGCGTAGCAGGTCGATCTCTAATATTTTTGTGCATTGAGCTCTTGAAGTGGATCATTGGTGACACTGATGCCCAAAAGTGTTTGGCTAATGATGATAACGACAAGTGTGTCAGGTTTTTCCTACCATCAGAGGTTTAGAACTACTATAAACTCAAATATTACGAGCTAAAACTGAGCACAAATTTCGTCTTAAGTTTCTACGTGTCACATGATACCAGCAAAATCATGTCGTCTTGGTGGAGATAAGACAAAAAATCCATGAACCGAACTGTTGGATGGTACCCAACGGTCAATCTTATGGAACCATACATACACGTCATGGATTTACTTTGCAGGTTACATGGGGGAAAAGACTGTTCCAGGTTTTCAGAGTCTTGGATGCCTCTGGCTTTTACAATTGCTATCTCAGGCACAGGCTTCAACTGGGGTGCCATCATCTCCAAACAGTTAAGCCCCTGCATAAGACAGAATTGGGATCTGAAGGAGGGAGATACCCTCGCCTTCTACATGGCTTCGTATCTACTGGACTTGATTTACGCCAGGAACGCTTTTGCTAGGATGAATCTGAATTGGCACCCTTCAGAAATGGTTGTCCATGTATACTTCAACATCCTATGTGAAAAAAAGTACAAAAAATCCTATGTTGTTATCTGTGATCAATTTATTGCATGAATTTACTCCTTTCTCTTTAGAAGAGAGTGCCTTATCATATGATGTAAACAAGGTTATAGCAAAAATTGGCCATTAGTATTTGGAAGAATGAGAAATGTACATTAGAGTTTTTGGTGCCACAACAACACCCCACTTGTTACCCATTTATGTTCTTGACCGGCTAGTGTTATGGGAAATTTTCTATCAAACCATACTACAAGGATACAATGCAACTTTAGTAAAAGACAAGAAGCGGGCATTCGTACCATATGGGTTTCATATTGGGTTCTGCATGGTCAAAGATACCGTGCATGCTAAGAAACTCGGTCTAGGTCAATTAGAATTTTGGTTCCAAAATGGTTTATTTTGAAAACACGATCCCAAGGGATTGGTTCTACAACACACATCATAGGTATCATCTTGTTGGCCCTATGCCCATGACCAGTTTGAAGATGAAATATTCATTGAAAATGCCCAAGACTAGAATGTGGTGGCATCCAGGAGAGTTGATCCTCGAGCAACCAGGTTTAGAGCTATGATCCACGAAGAGTAGCCAACATTTCTGGAGTAGGTGGTTCAAGAAATTAGCCGATGCCCAGGAGAAGCAGTTGCACATGAATTGGATGAAGAAATAAGAGATCCCAAAGAAGACATTGAAGATGCAGAAATTCACCAGGAATCCTCAGTACAAATCAAGGATCTTTCGGAAGATCAAGCTACACGATAAAGGGGTACGTTGTTGTTTCAGGAAACTGAGTTGCTGATGAAACAGATGTGGGATGAACCATACCTTTTAATAGGACATGAAGCCTCAACTGTTGTTCTGAATATCCTGATGGAGTCAAATAATCCTGGGTCCACAGTCCCCGACAATGCCTGTGGGTTGGGCAACCCTAAACCTGCAACATCACCGATCGATCCTTCAAAAGAAGGGACAAATCAACCAGAGACAGGTTGTGTCTTGAAAGAGACACAAGAACCCAATCCTTTGAGTAATATTATACATATTTACAACGATGAAAAAGAGTCCAGAACCCACTCACGGAACCCGGGTACGAGTCCAGGAAGAAAAGGGTCCCAAGAAAATCACTTTCCCTAAACCCGAAGTCCAAGACAAGCAGGCCTCATAGATGGAAACAAGGTCCGAAGTTGGCCTCAACATAAGAGAATCTGATAGACAGGAAGCAAAAGCAAGATCAAGTGGCAAAACTCTGCAAAAGAGAATCGACTGCTCTACAACTGGTGAACAAGTAAGAAATGAGTCTATACCCATGCCTCCATCATGCCCAATATTCAAGTCCCAAGTGAACAACAAGAAGATGAAGGATCCACAAAACAGAGCGAAGAAATTAAAGAAACCACTCCTAAGTAAATATACACCATAGGTAGTCTGAAAAAAAACCTTGCATGGGGAGATAGATAGATACCAGAACCCGTAGATGAAGTAGCAGACATCTATGCGATCTCTTACGATCAAAAGAGGAAGGCCATCGTTCAAAGGACCATGAATAAGAGAAGGATCACTTTGGATCAATCCATCATGGTTACCACAGAAGAGAACCTAATTAGCATTGCAGACGCTCACACATTCAAACTGATCAGCGTAGGAAAATCCCTCTCAGATGTCGCCCAAGATAGAGCCAGGAGAGATGAAAAGGAACTATCCGACACCCGGGAGGAGCTCGAACACCTATGCCATCTTGTCAAATACTATAAAGGGGCCACACAGACCACTACATATCTGAAGGAATAATTTAGCGGAGTTTATAATGAGTTCAAAAAGCAAAGTCACCTGTTGACCAAGAACATAGTCGAATTTCAGGAGGATACTCTTATGGCACTCGCAACATGAAAAGAGATGGAAAAATAGCACAAAAAGGCACAATTAGTAGTAGAGAGACTCAAATACATTGAAGCGGTCCAGTAGGGGTGAGAAAGGGAAAATCATGGCATTTGGATGGTTGGAAAAACTAGTTTTGACCGCATGAAGAAATCTGTCGAATACTGGGCGAATATGACCTGGGACCCACACCGAGAAATACAAAAGCAATGGGCTAAGTGCCAGAAACACTGGGGTAAAATTAATAAAATAATGAAATATGTTGGTCTCCCTGAATTCGACACTCATGATGAATTCACTAACCTAAGTGATGTTCTCAATACGCACTCAATACAAGACTCGCTCTGGGTCGAAGGGTGTGCAAAAGTCACCGATGCAATGCCAGGACAACTGCAACAACTCACAGGTCATTTGATCCGAGCTCAAGCCATGCTGCAACTGTTGAACTCCAGTTTGGTAAAATATCGAGCACATGCAGTAGACATCAGAAGAGCATATGCTGCTCGTATGGAACAACACAGGTTCCCATGGGCTCAAAGATGTGAAAATTTGTTTATCAGTTGGTCTGAATATGAAAGAAGCCATCCTTTTCAAGAGGCATCTCAGGTGGACCGTTGAAAGAAACTATTGGATGACCACTCTACATGGAAATTTTCATTTGGCCTAAATTTTATTTAGTCGTTAATTACAGTTGAATTTTAGATTATAAATAGAGACATCAACCGATGAGTAAAGGATCGATGGTTGTTGTAAGAACTCCTTTTCTGTTTGGCTGTTGATAATTATTTTGAAACTGTTTTGAATTGAGAAGTCCTTCTGGGCCAAATAAAATATATTTTTATCATATGTATGTGATTGGAGTTGGAGAAGAATTACTTCCTTTCTTGTTCCATGAATGATGCAGTAAATGAGTAAGAGCAACTAATTTTGTTTTCAAGTTATTTGGTGCAATGTCTTGATGTTCTTTGCTTTAATGATGAGAATAAATCATTGTGTTGTTATGTGATGAATGTTATGGTAGATGAATTATTTTTCTTACCATTATATTGATTACTTATGTGTTTTCTTCTGTTAAATTAGTTATTTTTTCTTTCTCAGATAGTAATTGGATGCTCATTTGGTTAATGTATTAGTACTAGGCCCTGCAACATAGAATCATTGTCTGCATGTTTGAGCAGCGGGTTATCCAAAGCTCGGCCTCTTCCCTCTAGTTAAAACCTTTATCCTATTATTTGTCAAGTTGGTTTATACTGTATTGCCTCTCTCGTATCAACCCCACCCAAGAGAAATATAGAAAAGGAACTGTCCTAACAGAAGGAAGAGCCTTCACCAGAAAACACAAAGCCCATCGATAATTTGGCCAGATCGCAAGTTCTGGAGAACCATTCCACTCCAAATGCTGCAGAGTCTAATTGGGCCTCGGTGGTGGGTTTGGTTTCTACTGTTGAATCAGGGGATTTAGGCCCCATCAATAGAACTGGAGCTAGAAGGAGGGCCATAATGAATGGTTGAGCATATAAGTTATGTGATATTTCAAACAACCTACAGATTCGTAATGGCCCACATGCATGGCTAGTCATCTGATAGAAATCCCATGATTACTGAGTACTCCTGAAGCAGATAACTCACCCGAATCCGAGGAAGGTCCTTTTCACCCTGAAATACCTTACACCCTCCCTCACGGAGAAGTGAATCAATTCAAAAGAATTACCAGAGCCTACACTCGATAAATCGGTGCATTGCCCTTCACCCCCATCCTTCCCCGAAGAAAATAACAAATCATATTAGTAGTCAGCACTCCCGATGAAGTTTTCACACACTTTGTCGAAGACTTAATAGATTTTGCGATTACCAAGATTCAATAACCTCTTGATCTAATACCCAAGACGCCAGTCGGTGAGATCTACGAACATAATGACTTTTCGGAAGAAGAATATTTGGACTCCGACTCCAAAGATATGGAAGGGAACAACGATCATGGGGAAGAAAGAGAAGTTCAACTTCAAGACAACCAACCTTGGTTGGCCGGAGACGCTGTCTCCGTCCCGAGACGAGTACATAATCTTCCTCGACTCCCGGAAAATATGTTGCCCAAATATGATCCTAAAACTTCAGGTTTGCCCGAAGATCACATCAAGAAATTCATACTCGCGATCAGACTTATGAACTCGCAACATGAATATGTAGTATGCAGACTTTTCCCATACACGTTTGAAAATTTGTCTTCCATCTGGTAGTTTAATTTGCTGGTAGGATTCATAATCAGTTGGACTAAATTCCAAAAGGATTTTTTAGACAAATTTGTGGAAGAAACTACTACATGAGCCCTGATGGTTGAGTTGTTCGCAACCACCATGAACCCAAAAGAAAGGGTCAAAGATTTCAATCAAAGATTCATGACCATCCTAAACAAATTCCATCCCGCAGAAAAACCAACTCAAGAATTGAAAATCGAGGTTTATGCCAACGCGCTTCCGCCTTCTATTTCCATGTTCATTAAAAGAGCCGCCAAACAAACCCTTGTGAAAACTTTTCAAGAGGCCAAGATGATAGAATTCCATATGAAAGGATGTAAATAAGGCTAGGATTATCTGGTGAGGAAATAAATCCAACCTTCGCCTAGAAAAGGACTCCTTCTAACCAGACCATCGGGGAAGCCGACTGAACAAACTCCTGACAAAGGTAATGGAGATATAGAAGATTTGCAGTGCATGATCAAGAAACTATCGAATGAGATTATAGACATGAAAAGGAGCACAGGGGAAGAAAACCAAGGTGAGATACCCTATAATCCTTTCTTTAAAAGGAATCATCCTTTCAAAGCAATTGAACCTCCCCTATCCAACTTAAAAATTCACTTAGGGAATGTCATGTCTGATTCTTTCTGTGCTAATCACCAAGAAAACCACTCAGAGAGAGAGTTCCCTCAATGGTTCAATGCCATGAATCTAATGGCCAATCGTTTTCTGGAAAAAGTTTCCCTGACCAAACAGTCAAGTAGTACGACCATGAATAGTGCGGACCAGGAAGAAGTTGACCCACCATGAGACACAACTAGGCTGATATGGGATCTCAACGTGATCACATCTTCGGGTGACCTGTTTGAGTCTCGAGAACAACCCGCAGAGGTATCAACAGTACAAACACATAGCAAGGGCCAACCCGTCTTGAAAGATGTTGACACCCCTCGGGCCTCGCAAAGTAAGTTAAGTCCTGACCGCCTGAAGATGCCTTTCACCCCCGGTAAAAGGCCTATAAGCATCCACACCCAAGATTCCCCTAAAATAGAGTATAATGTTGTCGAATATTTGAAGAAGATGTAATATAATATATCAGTTATGAACGTATGTAGAATTCCTCAATAAAAGGACTTCCTATTGCAAGATTTGAATTCGGTAAGAGACCTGACCAACAACAATAGTCAGAACAAGACTCTCCCCCTGATAGATTTAACAAACAAGCCAACTGTGAATGCCTTCTCGGAAGGTAGGAAAGAAAGGCCTTTTGTGTCTCCCTTCCTTGTGATGTTTGAAGTCTTCAACATTTATCTTCACAATTGCCTGGTCGATTCAGGGGCATCCTCTAATGTCATACCCTTGGCAGTATGTAATACATTAAGTGTTGTTCCTCTCAAAAGTGATAAAAATTTCATACAACTAGATAGGACCCAGGTCAAGGTCATGGGAGAGCTCAAAGACGTGATGATTAGGATAGATATGAACCCTAATTTTGTGTAGGTCATTAACATCATTGTGATGGACATCCCTAAGGCATATGGACTATTGTTGAGCCAAGATTGGTCTGAAAAGATGAACAGATATTTCAGTATCGACTGGGTGCACCTTTGGCTTCCACTGAAGGGATACAAGAACATGATCAGAATCAATAGGGAAAGATATTTGAAACATATGGTCACTGATATGGAAACCCCAAACGAACTAGCCTCCACCAACTTCCCCATATTGGGAAACTATTCTCGCGATTCTCACTTAGACAACTTTTCTCCTCTCCTGTCTAATGTTTCACTTACTTAAAACTCCAAAATGATCTTTTGAGAAGAACCCTTGATGCCGATAGGAGATACCCTCTTCTATCAGAGCCCTGCGCTAGGAATTTTGGAGGAAGAAGTCGAAGAACAGAACACAGGCGAGGGGAGAAAAAGGAGAAATTATCATTCACAAATTTGGACCCTCTATTTTGATGGATCTACATCACAAGAAGGGCCAGGAGCCAAGTGCATACTCATAGATCATATGGGTAAACGTCATTTCTTGTCTTGTAGGATAGAATTCGAATGTACCAACAATATCAGCGAATACGAAGCTCTAGTACAAGGGTTAAAGAAAGCCATAGATTTGGGTATCTAGGAATTGAAGGTTTTTGGGGGTTCTTAGATCATTGTTAGACAAGTAAGGAAAACTATTCATTATAATTCGCCTCATCTTAGGAACTACCAGCAAGAGGTGCATAGGCTAATGGAGTTCTTTGACGCTTTCAATATCACCACTATCCCGAGAGAAAAAAATGTTTTTATTGACTCCTTGGCCACATTCACTTCTTGACTATCGCCTTTAGAATATTATGAAGCCTCTCGATTTACTGTGGAGCTTCTCTATAGACCGTCGATGCCGAACAATATTTCCAATTGGAAGGTCTTTGAAGGATATGAGAAAATCATAAACTTCTTGACCAATCAAGACGATTTCAAAGACCTGGCCATAGATGATGAAGCATTCTGAGAGAAGAAAACTGAGACCAATCCTCGAACAGGAAAAGATGTTGGAAAATTGAAATCTTACACAATCCCCAAGGGGATAGCTAATCTATAAAGTCTGTTGGATCTAAAGGATCATTTTAAAGAACCCAAAAACATGAATACTGGTAGCTCTTGCCCCCTCTATGAAACTGTGAATATTGGTTCTCCAGAGAACTCGAAGAATGTAAATCTCGGAAAAACTATATCTAAGGAAGAGAGGAAGGCCTACCTCAGATTATTCAAGCAATACCAGGATGTTTTCGCATGGTCCTACAAGGATTTAAAAACATATGACACCTGCATCATTCAACGCACTATCCTGTTAAAACCTGAAATGAAGCCTTTCCAACAGAAGCTCTGAAAGTACCATCCATCCCTGGAACCTCTCATGTATTAGGAGTTGAGGAAACTTTTAGATGTGAAGATAATTTTCCAAGTTAGGCATTCCCCCTGGGTAGTGAATCTTGTTCCAGTAAGGAAGAAGTCAGGAGAAATCCGACTATGTTTAGATTTTTGGAACCTCAACAGAGCCTCGGAAAAGGACAATTATCTTGTCCCGCCAATGGAACAACTCCTATAGACCTTATCAGGATCAGATATTTTCTCCTTGCTAGATGGTTTTTCAGGATACAACCAAGTGTTGGTTACAGAAGAAGACCTATTAAAAACTACCTTCTAAACCAAATCGAGAATCTTTGCTTATAAGCACATGTCCTTTGGCTTAATTAATGTAGGAGAAACCTTTCAAAGGGCCATGGATGTGGCTTTCCGGGGACTCATAAATAAGTGTGTGGTAGCTTATTTTGATGACGTAACAGTGTATTCAAGGAATAGAAAAGAACACGTTTAACACTTAACTCAAATTTTCAAGAGATGCAGAAGTACGGTATATCACTGAACACTAAGAAAACTATCTTCGGTGTCGAGGAAGGAAAGTTGTTAGGTCATATTATATCCCAAGCAGGAATTCACATAGACCTCGAAAGGATTAAGGCCATAGCTCAACTCCCGCTCCCCCATAACAATAAGGCCATGCAGTCCTTTTTCGGGAAAATCAATTCCGTGAGGAAGTTCACTCCCGACTTCGCTGAAATCATCAAGACCTTGCAAAAAATGATTCGCAAGGATTCTGAATTCAAGTGGGATGATGAACAGAAAGACACTTTCAACAATATCAAATTCATCATCTCTCGAGCCCTGGTGTTGCGAAGTCTCAATTTCAATAGGGACTTTAACCTGTACACTTTCACCTCCAACCAATCGCTCGCTGTGGTTTTGAACCAAAATGATGATGACAACAATAAGGCCCCAGTGTCCTTTATGAGTACTAATCTTCAAGGAGACGAGCTTAATTATCCTACCATAGATAAAAAAATCCTACATGGTCTACAAGGCAGTAGAAAATTTTAGATCCTACATTCTAAAAAATCACACTAAGGTGATTGTGTCGCAACTTGCGGTTTGATCCCTGTTCACTCAAAAAGAAATGGGGGAAAGGAGAGGGAACTAGATGGAAG
Source organism: Picea glauca (assembly GCA_000966675.3). Classification (NCBI taxonomy): domain Eukaryota; kingdom Viridiplantae; phylum Streptophyta; class Pinopsida; order Pinales; family Pinaceae; genus Picea; species Picea glauca. Next base: position 273,640 of record JZKD02S1918353.1, read on the forward strand.
TAGTCCAGGAATTTGATTTAGACATAAAACCACGGACGATTTTAAGGATGGAATTTTGTTTTAAAATGTAGAAACCTTGGCAAATCTTACTAATCATTTATATTCGAACTATAAATGTTTGGTGATGTTTTTGTAAAAATATTCAAATTTATAAGGATTTTATATAGTTTTTATAAAATTTTGGCGATTTTTAAAGTAAAATAATTTTATCCTATAGAATTTGGGTGAATCATTTTTAAAATAGCGAATCTCATTTTTGGAGAAAACATGGAAAATTATCCCATGAGAGAAATTTAGCCCCTAAAATCATCCATGCATAAAACCTACCAAAATAGTAAAAGGACAAGGTTTGTGTAAGCTCACAGTCGAAGCCCAGGATCAAGCAAATGAAGATTCTGAATGGGAAAATGAAATGGCACTATGGTGCAACGAAGTGGCATACATCTCCCCCAACATGAGACTCCTAGTACAAGGATTTGAATTATCTTTTGCATCATGGGGCATGTCCTGAGAACCTCAACCCTAAGGAAAGGAGATCCCTAATATTGAAATCTACACAATATCATCTTATAAATTTGGTACTCTTCCAAATCAACTATGATGGGGTATTATTGAGATGTCTCGAAGGAGTAGACACCAACAAGGTGTTGATGGATATCCATGACGGTCCCGCCGAAGGACACTTTGTAGGGAACACCATCGTTCATAAAATTTTGAGAGCTGGCTATTATTGTCCCACTTTGTTCAAATATGCTCATACCTATGCTAGTAATTGTAAGACTTGTCAAATGAGAGATGGCAAGGAAAAAAGGGCAGAAATCCCACTTCAGCCTATAATGGTCTTTAGACCTTTTGAGCAGTGGGGGTTGTATATCAGAGGGGAAATTTCCCCTAGCTTTTCAAAATTACACAAGTACATTCTTACTGCCACTGACTATTTCACAAAATGGGAAGAGGTCTTTCCTCTAACCCACGTAAATGAGAAAATAGGAAACCAATTTATAGAACAACAATTGATCACGAGGTTTGGTGTCCCCTATGTTCTAGTCTTTGATAATGAAGCTTACTTCTCTTCTACCCGATTAATGGAGTTTGATCTATACAAAGGAATCATGATCAAGTACTCTACAAATTATTACCCTCGGGGAAATGGTGTGGCATAATCGACCAACAAGAACCTGGTAAGGATACTAAAGAAGACAATTACGGACAACCAAAAAAATTGGCATAATCAACTGCATAATGCCCTGTGGGCCGATAGGGTCACACCCAAAGAATCCATAGGAATTCCCCATACTTTCTAGTCTACAGAAAGGAAGTCATCCTCCCAAATGGTCTTTATCTACCCTCTCTCCAATTTTCCCAAGATTCTAATGAGGAACCCTCGTCGGCCATACAACAGGGGATCGACACTCTACTCATGCTGGAAGAAGAGAGAGAAAAGGCTAAGTCAAAATTATTGGCTCATCAACAGATAGTGAAAATATGGTTCAATAAACATAAATCTAAGGAAAAGAACTTCGAAGTAGGGGATTTAGTCTCGAAGTGGGATAGGGTGAACAAACCCAAAGGGAAACATTCCAAGTTTTAGAGCCTATGGCTTGGGACTTTCCAGGTAGCTGATAGGATCGGGGTATGTACTTATCGGTTTCAAAATCTAAGGGGGAAACCTAATCCCCTCCCAGTAAATGGTCAAGCCCTAAAACAATACTTTCAATAATAATAATAATAATAAATAAATAAATAAAAAATAATGACTTCGGTCAATACGAATAAAAGAAGTGTTGGAGATATCTTCTCTAAGGTTCGGTAATACCTCTAGGGAAAGGGAAGAGGAACAGATATTTTGTGTCCACCCAATGAATCGCCATTTGTTGAGTACTCAACACACTCTAAAAGTTCTACGACTATTTCCTTTTGGGTACCACCCTGTAGTTTACTTTTGACTGTTTTCTTCTTAGCTTAAAACCGATCCTTCACTTCTCTTATATGTTTCACATTTTAATTGATTAAAATTTCACTTGAACATACAATGAGGAATCATCTTAACTCTAAAATACTTGACAACTACTCGAGGAATCGATGACCCATATTTTTTACCGACTCACAAGAGAATTTCAGCATTGGCAGAAGATGATGGTGGAGAAGACCGTTTGGAGAGTCAAAGTAGCTGAATATGAACCCTCATTGGCCTCGGCTGATGAAATGTTTCTTTCCTGTGAATAAACCTTGGGAAGATTTTTTCCGAAGACCGATTTGATCGACTTCCACAGAAAGATGTAATAATATGCACCACATGAAATAAAGAGTAAACCCCCCGACAGCCAACCCCTACATCGTCGGTGTCAGAAGTTTCATCAATAGCCTATCGATGTAAGTAGACACTTTGATAATAATCTATCCTCGATTCATTCACCAAGTGACGAGACGTGTTGACCTCAGAGTGTGGTGGGTATGTTGCGATTAAAATTCTTAGTTAATGCATAGATCACACATTAGTGAATGACTCATGCGTGAATCAAAAGCAACCGTTAAACTCATCTATATAATGCATCTCCATCTGTGCCTCTGCCATCAACCAGTCAAAATTATCCGCAGAAAAATCCGATAGTGGTTTATTTTTAATTTGCATTCATAACTCGTATTAACTAGCTGACATGACCGATAGTATCTCCTAGTTATATTCCTTTCGAGTCATTGTGTATTATCCCATTCTGCACAACAAGAAGTTCAGGGTGGACAGGAGAGTGAAGCTAACAGTCCATAAGAAGCGTTCAAATTCCAGTGAGTATTAAAACCTTTATCTTAGCCAACATCACAGGTATGGTTTCGCTTATTGGTTTTTTGTGCTCCATTTTATATATTCTCACCCAATGTTGCACTGCACGCATGCTAAAATAACATTTTGAATTACAGGAATAATGCCTCCGAAGAAGTCGTCTATTAGGAAATCGTCAAGAGTCCCTAAGCTGCAGGAATATGAAGTAGGAGAAGGCTCCTCCCCATCAATTGCAAGGCAATTAGATTTCATTCCCAAACCAGTATCCGTCATTAAGAGAATCACCAAGGATCCTTTTGTCCAACCCCTAGATTTTGGAGACATGGAGGCAAGTATTGGATCCAAGATGGCATTTCTTTGATGGGAAGAAGTTTTCAAGAAAATCAAGAAAGAGGAACCCCTCGAATATACCCCGCATAGCGATCCTGAAACAAGGAAGCTCGACGATGAGGTCCTCCCCAATATTCATAGGACGTATCTGCACAGTGTAGCAAGTTGATCTCCAGTCTTTCCATGCATTGAGCTATTCAAGTGGATCATTGACCACATTGATTCCCAAAAGTGTTTGATTAATGATGATAACGACGAGTGCATCGGAGTCTTCCTTCCATAATATGTTTAGAACTACTATAAGCTCAAAGATTATGAGCTAAAGCTGAGCACAAATTTCATCTTAAGTTTCTATGTGTCACACGATACCAACAAAATCATGTCATCTTGCTGGAGAGAAGACAAAAAAATTATGAAACGGACTTCTGGCTGGTACCCAATGGTGAATCTCAAGGAACCATACATATACCTCACGGCTTTACTTTGCATGTTACATGGGGAAAAATACTGTTCCTAGTTTTTAGAGGTTTGGAAGCCTCTGTCTTTTACAATTGCTATTTCAGGCACAAGCTTCAACTGGGGTGCCATCATCTCCAAACAGTTAAGCAATTGCATAAGACAAGCTCAGGAGCTGAAGGAGGGAGATACCCCCATCTTATACATGGCTTCGTATCTACTGGACATGATTTGTGTCAGGAATGCTTTCACTGGGATGAATCTGAATTGGCACCCTTTAGAGCTGGTTGTCCATGTATACTTCAACATCCTATGGGAAAATAGGTACAAAATATCCTATGTTGTTATCTGTGATAAATTTATTGCACGCATTTACTCCTTGCTCTTCAGAAGAGAGTTCCCTAGATTATCAAATGAAGCAAAGAAGGTTATAGCCAAAATTGGCCACTGGTATTTGGAAGAACGAGAAACCTACATTAGAGTTTTCAGTGCCACAGGAGTACCCCACTTGTTACCCATTTATGTTCCCGACCAGCTAGTGTTAAGGGAAATTTGCTATCAAACCATCCTGCAAGGATACAATGCAACTTTAGTAAAATACAAGAAGCGAGATTTCATACCATATGGGTTTAATATTGAGTTCTGCGTGGTCAAATATACCGTGCATGCTAAGAAACTCAGTCTAGGTCAATTAGAATTTCGGTTCCAAACTAGCCGATTTCGCAAACACGATCCCAAGGGATTGGTTCTACAACACGCGTCACAAGTATCATCATATTGGCCCTATGCCCATGACTAGTTCGAAGATGAAATATTCATTGAAAATGCCTAAGACTAGAATGTGGCGGCGTCCAGGAGAGTTGATCCTCGAGGAACCAGGTTCAGAGCTATGAGCCATGAAGAGAAGGCAACAATTCAGGAGCAGGCGGTTCAAGAAATTAGCCGATGCCCTGGAGAAGCAGTTGCACATGAATTGGATGAAGAAATAAGCGATCTCGAAGAAGACATTGAAGCCATGGGAATTCACCAGGAATCCCCGGTACAAATCAGGGATCTTCTGGAAGATCAAGCTACACGATAAAGGGGTACATTGTTGTTTCAACAAACCGAGTTGCTGATGAAACGGATGCAGGATGAACCGTACCTTTTAATAGGACATGAAGCCTCAACTACTGTTGTGAATATCCCGAAGGAGTCAAATAATCTTGAGTCCACATTCCCCGACAATGCCCATGGGTTGGGAAACCCTGAACCCGTAACATCATCAATTGATCCTTTAGAAGAAGGGACAACTCAAACAGAGACAGGTCGGGTCTCTATAGAGACACAAGCACCCAATCCCTTGAGTTCTCTTATACATATTTACAGCGATGACGAGAGTCCAGAACCCACTCACGACACCCCCGTGTGAGTCCAAGAAGAAAAGGGTCCTGATAAAATCACTTTCCCCGAACCCAAAGTCCAAGACAAACAGCCCTCACAGATGGAAATAAGGTCCGAAGGTGGCCTTGACACAAGATAATCCAACAGACAGGAAGCAGAAGCAAGACCGAGTGGCGAAACTCTGCAAAAGAGAATCGAAAGCTCTACGACCAATGAACAAGTAAGCAATGAGTTTGTACTCGATGCCTCCATCACTCCCAATATTCAAATCCTAGGAAAACAAAAAGAAGATGACAGATCCGCAAAACAGATCGAAGAAATTCAAGAAACCACTCCTGAGTGAATATACACCACGGGTAGTCTGAAAAACAGCCTCTCATGGGGAGATCAACAGATACCAGAACTCGTAGATGAAGTAGCAGACATCTATGCGATCTCTTACGATCAAAAGAGGAAGGCCATCGTTCAAAGGACCGCGAAGGAGAGAAATATCACTTTGGATCAATCCATCGTGGTTACCACAGAAGAGAACCTAATTAGCAATGAAACGCTCACACGTCCAAACTGATCGGTGTAGGAAAATCCCTCTCAGATGTTTCCTAGGACAGATCCAGGAGAGATGAAAAGGAACCAAATGACACCCGGGAGGAGCTTGAACACCTACGCCATATTGTCAAATACTATAAAGGGGCCACATAGACCATTTCATATCTGAAGGAAGAATTCAACGGAGTTTATAACGAGTTCAAAAAGGAAATGCACCTGTTGACCGAGAACATAGTCAAATTTCAGGATGATACACTTATGACACTCGCAACATAAAAAGAGATGGAAAAATGGCATGAAAAGGCACATTTAGCAGTAGAGAGACTCAAATACATTGAATCAGTCCAGCAGGGGAGAGAAAGGGAAACGCAATGCATTCAGATGGTTGGAAAAAGTAGTTTAGACCGCATGAATAAATTCATCGAATATTGGGCAAAGATAACTCAGGACCCACACCGAGAACTACAAAAGCAATGGGCCAAGTGTCAGAAACACTAGGTTAAATTAATAAAATAATGAAAGATGTCGGTCTCCCCGAATTCAAAATTCTTGATGAATTCACTAACCTGAGCGATGTTCTCAATATTCACTCCATACAAGACACGCTCTGGGCTGAAGGGTGCACACAAGTCATCGATTCAATGCCAGGACAACTACAACAATTCAAAGGTCATCCGATCCGAGCTCAAGCCATGCTGCAACTATTGAACTCTAGTTTGGTAAAATATCAGGCACATGGAGTAGACATCAAAGGAGCATATGATGCCCCTATGGAACAACACAGGTTCCCATGGGCTCAAACCTGTGAATTTTTTTCTATCATATGGTCTGAATATGAAAGAAGCCATCCTTTTCAAGAGGTTTCTTAGGTGGACCATTGAAAGAAACTATTGGATGACCACTCTACGTGGCAATTTTAATTTGGCCTAGATTGTATTTAGCCATTAATTATAGTTGAATTTTAGATTATAAATAGAGACATCAACCGATGAGTAAAGGATTGATGGTTATTGTAAGAGCTCCTTTTTTTTTTGGCTATTGATAATTATTTTGAAACTGTTGTGAATTGAGAAGTCCTTCTGGGCCAAAGACAAGCTATTTTTATCAGATGTATGTGATTGGAGTTGGAAAAGAATTACTTCCTTTCTTGTTCCATGAATGATGAAATAAATGAGTAAGAGCAACTAATATTTTTGTGAAGTTATCTAGTGCAATGTCTTGATGTTCTTTGCTTTAATGATGAAAATAAATTGTTGTGTTGTTATGTGATGAATGTTATGGTAGATGAATTATTTTTCTTACCATGATATTGTTTACTTATGTGTTTTCTTCTATTAAATTAGTTCTTTTTTCTTTCTCAGATAGTAATTGGATTCTCATTTGGTTAATGTGTTAGTACTAGGCCCTGCGACATAGAATCACTGTCTGCATGTTTGAGCAGCAGGTTATCCCAATCTCGACCTCTTCCCTTTAGTTAAAATCTATGTCCTATTATTTGTCAAGTTGGTTTATACTGGCTTTCCTATCTCGTATCAGCCCCACCCAAGAGAAATATAGAAAATGAATTGTCCTAACAGAAGGAAGAGCCTTGACCAGAAAACACAAAGCCCATCGATAATTTGGCTAGATTGTAAGATCTAGAGAACCATTCCACTCCAAACGCTACAGATTCTAATTGGGCCTTGGTGGCAGGTTTGGTTCATGTTGTTGAATCAGGGGATTTAGGCCCCATCAACAATATGGTATCCATATTGACCTTGAATTCATAAAACAAATTTTACAACTGTCACTCCCTAATAATAAGAAGGCTATGCAATATTTCTTTGGAAGGATTAATTTTATAAGAAATTTCACCTCAAATTTTGAAAAACCAGTTAAACCCATGCAGAGAATGATATGCAAGGATGTTAAATTTAAATGAACCGATGAGGGAAAATAATCTTTCAAAAACATTAAGACTTCCATAATAAGAAGGCTATGCAATATTTCTTTGGAAGGATTAATTTTACAAGAAATTTCACCTCCGATTTTGAAAAAATAGTTAAACCCATGCAGAGAATGATACGCAAGGATGTTAAATTTAAATGGACCGATGAGGGAAAATAATCTTTCAAAAACATTAAGATTTTAGAAAAGAGTTTTGTCTCTAGACTTTCTCTTCAAATCAATCCTTATTTGCAGTCCTTACTCAAAAGGATGATGAAAACAATGAGGCCCATGTATCAATCATGAGCACCAACTTACAAGGACCATAAATTAATTACCCAACCATTGACAAACAATCCTATGTTATCTACAAAGAAGTAAAAAAATTTATACCTTACATCTTGAAGAATCATACTATGTTCATAGTGCCCCACGTAGTCATTAGGTCACTATTTATGCAACCGAAAATGGGGAAAGAAGAGGAAATTGGATGGTTGTCATCCAATAATTTGATCTAGAAATTAAATCAACGAGGATCATTAGGGAGTCAAGGACTATGAAAACTAGTCGTAGAATACCAAGACCTGATAGAAATTGAGGATTCGGGTTGGGACAATGAATTGAATTTATGGTGTGGTGAATTATTGTACATCCCACCCACACAAGACTCCTGGTATGCTGACCTATCTTACTTCCTCCATTATATCACCTTCCCTGAATACCTAAAACCGATAGAGAAAGTATCACTCAGAATAAAATATGCTTGATATTGTCTTATCAATTCAATGTTTTTTGCTTAAGTTATGATGGAGTGTTGCAAAGATGTCTTGAAAAGGAAGATGTTGAAAGGGTGATGAAGGAACTTCAAGGCAGTCTTGTAGGGGGGGGGGGGTTTAGGAAAGACCATGGCCCATAAGATTTGAAGGGTGGAATATTATTGGCCAAATTTTCTTAGAGACACTCATGCATATGTTAGAAGGTTAAAATTTTGTTAGATGAGCATTTTGAAAGAGAATAAAGTGGCCATTCCACTACAAGCAGTGTCAATTTCTATGTCATTTGAACAATGGGAAATATATATAATAAGAGAGATAAACCAAAACTCGTCCAAAAAACACTAGTATATACCGGCGGCTACTAATTACTTTACACAATATTCGGAATCCATTCCCCTTACCCATGTTAATGAGAAGGTAGTAACATAATTTCTTGAACAACACATCATGACAAGGTTTGGGGTTCCTTTGGTCTTGGTATTTGACAATGCTACATTTTTTCTTCTACTCTTTTGACTAAATTTGTGTTAGATACAAGGATTTTATTGAAGTATTATACCAAATACTATCCATAGGAAAAAGGTGTTTTTGAGTCTACTAATAAAAACATAGTAAGGACTCTTAAGAATATAACCATAGAAAATCACTAGAACTATAACAAAGTGTTACATAATGCTATGTGGGATGATAGGGTAACCCCCAAAGAAGCCTTAGGTAATTCTCCTTACTTTCTGGTGTATGAACAAAAATCCATCTTTCCAAAAAATCTATATCTCCCATCATTGCATCTTTCCTAGTCCTCAAAAGGACAACCCTCATATAACATGCAACACAGAATTGATACCCTCCTTATGGTTGAGGAAGAATCAGAAAAATCCAGGAGGAAGTCGTTGGAATACTAAGAGGGGGGTTGAATCAACATGAGAAATTTTACCACTTTTAAACACAATATATAAACTTCAACTTAACAAAATTATATCATCAATATCATCTATTATCACATCAAACACACAGTACACCATAATTTACATGGAAACCCAAATGGGAGAAAACCACAGAATGACTTCTTATATATTGTCAAGAATACATTCATTGGAAGAACCAACTTCCCAATTTTCTATATACAACTGGAAGGAGGATACGACCCCCTATTTACAGTCTCCAACCCGAAGGAAGCTACAACTCCCTGAATTCGATGGCTCCAACCAGAAGGAGGTTGCAACCCCATGATTCTTAGGCTCCAACTTGAAGGAAGATCCAACTCTCTGAATTCTCTAGATCCAACCAGAAGGAGGCTACAACCCCTTGATTCTTAGGCTCCAACCTGAAGGAAGCTCCAACTCATTGTGTTCTCTAGCACCAACATGAAGGTGGTTACAACCCCCTTTCTTTTCCCAATATTTCTTCCCTAAAATATAAATGTACACCAACTGTCACTGCCATAATAATTTCCATTGTCACTATCACTATCACTCTCAGTATCACTTCCACTTTCATTGTCACTACAATTGTCACATCAACCTATAACATGTCAATGATCCACCGGATCTTTTAATGACTTATGGTTGAGTTTTAATTTTGCATGCATTAATTAACCATTTGAGAAACTTAGTGAAAGAATGAGGAAAGAAGAGGAATTATGAAAGCCATATACATATGTGCAGTTCTGAAATGCAATAAAAGACAGCAAACCATAACACGCAGATTGATAATGGAGTTCGGCACAACTTTGCCTACGTCTCTGGGCCTTTTCTTTATGGGGGAGGCTTCTTTATTTCTTCTCAAAATCTCAAAAGTACATCGCTTCAATGCCAAATGGCTACAAGACTGATCTGGTCATGTTCTTCCAGATCTCTAGAACCCTGCAAAGAATACGGCACGCAAAATGGACATCCGGAGCTCCCAGAAATGATCCAACATCGTCTCCTCCTCAAAAGCTTCTCTGCCTCAAACTGGCTTTGACTTGGCTTCTCTTCAGCATAATTCTGCTCTGAATGCCCTCAAAGCTGTCCCCGTGGCCTCAAACAGGCCTGGGTTATATAGCTGGGAAGGTAGTTACGCATCTCCAACTTCCTCCAAGAAGTTAGGCTCTAAAACTACCCAATAACTCCCCAAAATGGATTAATTACATTAAAAATGGGCTAATTAACAATAAAAACCCAAATCAGTTATAAAAAACCACTTTTAAACTATAATATAGTTGAAATTCAGGCCTAGCCCCTCGAACATTGGTGCATGCCCCTTGAATGGTCACATGGCTCAATAATATGGCCAAGTGCTAGCCCGTGGGCTAAGCGCTGGCCTGCTGGCACTAACTCCCGGGCACATGGCGGTTGTAAATAGAACTGTGGGCTTACATAACCCCACACATAACCGTTGTAACCACATCTAAAATCTGCGTGCTCCCGATTCCATTGCTCGGTTATATGGTGTAGGCCGAGGGCTTACACATAAACATAAAATCCCGCGAATATGTTTCAAACCTCCGCGCCTATGGTCATGTTCTATGGTTGTATGTAATGCTGAGGGCTGGGGCTAAGCCCCGGCCCTTTCCCCCGCCGCTTAAACTTTAATCCGAACTTAAATACAAATCGCGCCACAATGTTAACAAGTAACACCATGTGGCCTATTGGCCGACGGACTTTATCAAAGCGTTGTGTGGAGGGGGAGGTCCGGGGGTCGAACCCCACAGACTCCATTACCAGTTTAACAAACAACCAAAAACCAAACAATGAGTGACACGTGGCGCCCACAGATTGGGCCACGTGTCCTCATACCATTTGCCAATAAACGGACACGTGTCACTTCCGGATTCAATAGCTGCCAACCAACGAATGCTTGCCACATCACCACCTGACACGTCATCTTCCATACGCCATGTCATCCGACACGTAGGCTGCTGATGTCATCCTGTGCCATGTGTCACCCTTATAGTGGTGACATGTGTCACCTCGGGATAGGTCCACAGTGCACCCAAATGTCCAAATTTGCCTACCACATGTCACTCCCTGGAGCCGCCACATGTCACCTATACAAAATTGCCACATGTCATCTATATGGACCTTCCACGTCAGCGTACAGACATTCCATGTCAGCATCCGTATGGACTGTACGGACTGCACAGTCAACAAATTTTTTATCTGTTCGCCTTATCGGACATAATGCGATATCTTCTCCATACGGACTCTGTTTGACAAAGTAAATATACCACCGGAATCAGGAAGACGAGACAGACGCAATGGTGTTAGTTTCGTCAGATTCTGAGCACTTTCATTTTTGAGCATTTTTCAAGCCCTATCAGTCTTCTAAATCCGATTTCGGATCACACCTCCCCACAATAAGACCTTTTGGTCCCCAAAAGGTTACTGACCACTCAACAATCTCGGGATAGGCCACCTGACTTGATTAATGGAAGAAAAATACAATGAAGTTGAGACATCCACTTCTGGCAGAACCAAGTGACTGGTTTCTTTCCTTCACGATGTTCCTCTTGCTTCGCTGGTAATCCTTCCTCCTTCGTGAGTACATGCAAAATCCTTTTGTTCTTCCTTGGATGAATCTCTGGATTAAGCTTCCAACAACTATCCTTTTGATGTCCACTCTTGTTGCAAAACGTGCAATGAGTTTTTGGCATCCAGACCTGTTTACCCTTCTTTTTCTTCCGTTGTGGACTTGAGCCTTTATGTCGTGTTTCCTTCCTGGTCGACATAGGTTTCCTGTACAAAGTTTGTCTCTTCCAACACTTGGCAACAAAATGCTTAGGTGAATGACAATAAGTACATGGATAAATATTCCACAAGTTCCGGTTTACTTGATTATGCTTGTTATAATCAAAAGGAGAATTAATAAAAACATGACCATTATACCT
>JZKD02S1918353.1:285869-301299 GCA_000966675.3 Picea glauca
GAGTTTTAATTTTGCATGCATTAATTAACCATTTGAGAAACTTAGTGAAAGAATGAGGAAAGAAGAGGAATTATGACAGCCATATACATATGTGCAGATCTGAAATGCAATAAAATACAGCAAACCATACCACGCAGATTGATAACGGAGTTCGACACAACTTTGCCTACGTCTCCGGGCCTTTTCTCTATGGGGGAGGCTTCTTTATTTCTGCTCAAAAGCTTAAAATTACATCACTGCAATGCCAAATGGCTACAAGACTGATCTGGTCATGTTCTTCCAGATCTCTAGAACCCTGCAAATAAAACGGCACGCAAAACGGATGTCTGGAGCTCCCAGAAATGATCTGACAGCGTCTCCTCCTCAAAAGCTTCTCTGCCTCAAACTGGCTTTGACTTGGCTTCTATTCAACATGATTATGCTCTGAATGTCGTCAAAGTTGTCCCCATGGCCTCAAACAGGCCTGGGTTATATAGCTGGGAAGGTAGTTACTCATCTCCAACTTCCTCCAAGAAGTTAGGCTCTAAAACTACCCAATAACTCCCAAAAATGAATTAATTACATTAAAAATGGGCTAATTAACAACAAAAACCCAGATCAGTTATAAAAAACCACTTTTAAACTATAATATAGTTGAAATTTGTGCCTAGCCCCCTGAACATTGGCGCGCGCCCCTTGAACGGTCACATGGCTCAATAATATGGCCAAGCGCTAGCCTGCTGGCACTAACTCCCGGGCACATGGCGGTTGTAAATAGAACCGCAGGCTTACATAACCCCACACATAACCATTGTAACCACATTTAAAATCTGCGCGCTCCCGGTTCCATTGCTCAGTTATATGGTGTAGGTCGAGGGATTACACATAAACATAAAATCCCGCGCATATGTTTCAAACCTCCATGCCTATGGTCATGTGTTGTGGTTGTATGTAATGTTGAGGGTTGGGGCTAAGCCCCATCCCTTTCCCCCGCCGCTTAAGCTTTAATCCGAACTTAAATACAAATCGCACCACAATGTTAACAAGTAACACCATGTGGCCTATTGGTCGACGGACTTTATCAAAGCGCTATGTGGAGGGGGAGGTCCGGGGTTTGAACCCCACGGACTCCATTACCATTTTAACAAACAACCAAAAACCAAACAATGAGTGACACGTGGTGCCCAAAGATTGGGCCACGTGTCCTCATACCATTTTCCAATAAACGGACACGTGTCACTTCTGGATTCGACAACTGCCAACCAACGAATGCTTGCCATGTCACCACCTAACACGTCATCTTCCATACTCCATGTCATATGACACGTAGGCTGCTGACGTCATCCCGTGCCACGTGTCACCCTTACAGTGGTGACACATGTCACCTCGGGATAGGTCCAACCGTGCACCCAAATGTTCGAATCTGTCTACCACATGTCACTCCTTGGAGCCACCACATGTCACTTGTACAAACTTTCCACATGTCGTCTGTACGGACATGCCACATCAGCGTACGGACATGCCACGTCAGTGTCCATATGGATTGTACAGACTGCACAATCAACAAATTTTTTGCCTATTCACCTTATCGGACAGAATGCGATATCTTCTCCATACGGACTCCGTTTGACAAAGTAAATATACCACCGGAATCAGGAAGACGAGACGGATGCAATGGTGTTGGTTTCGTCGAATTCTGAGCACTTTAATTTTTGAGCATTTTTCAAGCCCTGTCAGGCTTCTAAATCCGATTTCGGATCAGTCAACCTATCACAGTATCCAATATATCATTGTCATTGATATACCATCATCAATCAGATCCACTCACATGGATACAACCATCATCAAACCATGTACATCAAACATGTACATTACTCATCAACCATGTACATCAACCTATACCATACCATGTAAATCAACCATATACATAACTTGTGCCAACCATGCACCAACATTTGCACCATACCGTGCATCAACCATGCACCAAAACGTGTACCAAATCATGCATCAACAATGAATCAACACCTATATCAAACCGTCCATCAACCATGCATCGTCTCATGCATAAGCCATGTACCATATCATAAGATATAATCAATGAAGTATCTCAAGCATAACCAAGATAGCCATAATACCAAGATACCAATATAGCCAATATGGGCTACTAATCAATGTACCATAACATCATTAAGGTGTATCTTGACATGTACCAATATCATCAAGGCATTAACCTCATACATGTTCCAAGAATATTCCTCACACCATGCATCAAAGATTTGTCTCATACATATACCAATGCCTCAACAAGATACCAATGGAATGACCATCACATCACCAACATATAACCAAGATGTACCTCAAACCATGTTCCTCAAGTATGTTCCAACAACCATAAACCATGTACAAAGAGATACCATCAAACATGTGTCATATCACTCATATAACATATATGCCAAGTATCCAAGATGTGCTTCTAACAATGTATCATACCATCACCAATGTCTACCATGAACAATCACTACCATGACATGCCTCAAGCATGTACCATATGAACATGAGCATAAGCCTTAAAAATAACACATAAGCATACCTCTGATCCTGTAGACACCCTAATGTATTAGATAAATGATGAGTAAACCAATGTGGGAATCAAAAACTAGGTACATGCATCATTTCACACCCTTTCACAATCCTTTTCAAAAATCTGTGACTTTCTCCTCTACTGCTCACAGATATCCATGCTTTCCTCCACTACAACATGTGTACATCTGCGCCCTACTACCTTTTAACGCGCAGATACCTCAAAAACTAGAGTTAATCACATTTTTTTCAACTTTGAGACTTTCACCTTCGACCTTCCTCCCCAACCTCAGACTTGCTACCTTAGATTTGACCTCAAATTTTCCAATAAAAAGATAAACCACATCACTTATTCACTTAGATTTATTCAATAGAATGTGTGTGTGAATGTAATTATGAGAGAATCCTTGAGGTGTATTTATACTTTTTCTAAGTAACATCTTTCCTTACTTTAGGGGTTTCTTGTTACAACCACTTATCCCTTTCCTTTATGACTTGTAACCAACTAGGGCTTCTTGATCATTCTTCAGGGCTTACAACTTCATGAGGGCATATATCCCTAACCATGAGAAACCATGTGGTGTACCACCTATCACCAAAAATGGAATGATGATTACTATCCATCCATGAGCATGTTACTTGCATTTTCATTGTCCATCATGTCCTTATTCCTAAAACAACTTTGGGTCTCATGACCATACCTCTGGGGCTTCATGTAGACTTCCTCAAGACTTCATCAAATTCACCCATTACATATGTTGACATAAACCACTCTTTTTGACATCAATGAAGACTAACTCACTATCAATCTTGATCACAACTCTGGGGTATCTCGAACACTCCAAGGGTTGACATCAATGACAACCAAATGTCCAATAGAAGTTTGCAGCGCATCAACAAATAGTTAAAAAATGGTTTGATAAACACAAGGCTGGAGATAAAATATTTGAAGCAGGGGACTTAGTTATTAAGTGGGATAAAATCAATGAGCCAAAGGGGAAACATTCGAAATTCCAAAATATGTGGCTTGGACCTTTTCAAATCATTGAGAAAATTGGGGTAGGAACTTATCATCTACAAGACCTTAGGGGTGATCTTGAAGCTCTTCCCATCAACAGTCAATCCCTAAAGCAATTTGTTTCATATGTTGTCTCCAAGATATCTTCATGTAGTATATTTTACCTTTATTAATTTTGAGTTTTGTTTTGAGTGGGGAGTTTGGTGCTTTAAAATTTTCTTTCCTTTTGGTTTTCTTTTTTGTTGTGATTTTATTTTCTTTTTTATTTTACTCTGATGGTAGCGTGATTTTAGGTGTGTTGTTTGTCAAATGGGTAGTGAACCTGTTGAAATTAGATATTTATCTCTCAGTTTTAAATTTCATAGAACAATTAAGAGGAGGTTTTCTAGTCAGAGGCTTCAATGCATGGGTAATTCACATTTATGTATATAGATTACTTAGGAAGCAAACAAGTCGATTACCACATGTTCTAGAAATACCGAGGGAAATATAATAGAGAAGAGTATGGTCGATTCCCCAGATAGAGAAGAGTTATCCCTCATATTGTTCAAAAAGGACAAGGAAGAAAAATTATATGGTTCTGATCCTTCATCGAAAAACAAATATCCTCCTCATTGGTTCATTCCCAGCACGTATGCAAAAAAACTAAACATAAAATAATAAATCAAAATTTATGATCGAGTAGGGTATGCAAGTATCTTCTTCAAGGCTATGGATGTTCACTGACAGTGGATCAAGGTATGTGATATTAGGTGACTATGTCGGGGCTATGGACGCTCGTTGGTAGCGAAGAAACACCATGGTAAGGTTATTAACATTGAGAAAACTAATAACATCATGTCTTCTTAACAATTTTGAGTTTTAAATCAACTCTTGAAAGGAAGGTAGGAGTCATTGGTTAAATGGAAAGAGGATTGTATTTGGGTGAATCCCCATGAGCAATCCACAAGAATGTCCTTTGGGCCAGATGTGTTGGGTTGTTATATTCTTTGTAGTGAAAGTCTAGTCAAGGTGAATCGACTGATGTTTGAATTCGAGGTGGATCGACAACAGGTTGAAGTTGAGGTGGATCGAAAATAGGTTGAAGTCAAGGTAGATCGACAATAAGTATAAGGTCAAGGAAGTCGACCGGTAAACTCAAATTATAATATATCGATGGAAAGTCAAATGAAAATAGGTCAAAGTGCAGGTGTTAGATGACTGACTAGAGACCGAATGAAGTTTGACTGGTAGTCGACCGGTAAACCCGACTTGGAGTCGAGTGTAACAAAAACCTGAGATTTGTAGGATTTGTAGATAATTATATGCATATATATGTAACCATTTTTGGGTGCCAATATTTAGGGGTTTTCCTATTGTAAATCCTATAAAGAGACATTTTGTAAGGTTGTAAAGGTTTTTGTTGTAAGGTGATTATATAATACATTTATGCAGGTTAATTCATGTGCAGTTGTAGGTTGTTAGTCATGTTGGATCAGGTTGTCATTGATTCCAATGGTTTGATTATTTGGGAGATTGTTGGATCATATTTCATTGATGTAAATGGTTTGATTGATTGATGTCAAGTAATTGATTGATTGATGATTGATGAACAATGTATATTTATTGTTCTTGATGAGAATGATATATGTCAA
This sequence comes from Picea glauca, assembly GCA_000966675.3. Lineage (NCBI taxonomy): Eukaryota > Viridiplantae > Streptophyta > Pinopsida > Pinales > Pinaceae > Picea > Picea glauca. The sequence continues at coordinate 291,081 of JZKD02S1918353.1, forward strand.
AGTGGAAACCAATTGATAAAGATGGATCATTGATATGATGCATAGATGAAGATGGATCAATGAGTTTTCATTGATACATGATGATGCATAATTTGTTTGATGAAAATATGACTCATTATTTTCTTATCATGATTGATAAGGTGCACAAATGGATGAAATCCAAAATGGTCCCCTTATGGTGAAATCCCTCATGGGAAGATGATTTGTGGATTGAGTTATTCTAGAAGAATGGTTGGAGGACCCATTCTTGTATGTGGAATAATGATATGAAGATCAATGAAGTTGTTGGTGAAACTATCATACATGGATAGTGCTTGTCATGCCATTTCTGGTGGTATGTGGAATGTCACATAACTCCTCACGGTTTGAGAGTTATGGCCTTATGAAGTTGGAGGACCCCCATATGAAGGCTTGAAGCCCCCAAGGGCAAAGAAGTCAAAGTGCTTGAAAAGAAGAAATCATTATTTAAATGATAAAGTAAAGTGACAAATTCAAGGTGGATTATTTAAATAATAAAAAGAAGTGACAAAATCAAGAAGGAATATTTAAATGATAAAGTATTGGAGAAATTTCTATTCATGGAAAGTGGTTAACCCTAAAATAAGGAAAATAGGTTAAATTCATGGAAAGTGGTTAACCCTAAAATAAGGAAAATAGGTTAAATAACCTAGAAATGGGTTAAGTGACCTAGAAATGGGTTAAGTGACCTAGATTATGAAAGTATAAATAAGAATCTAGGAGCTTTTGTGAAATGCACATTTGGTGAGAATCATTTTTGTGGATCAATGGAGAACTTCTAATGAGATTATCTTGTGGAGTATTTTTGGAGAGATTCTTGTGATAGAATATTTGGTGTGGATCTCTTTAGCATGATTGAATATCTATTCCAAGGAAAGGAGTGAGAGGAGGATCTCATGGACGCATCAAAGTTTCGGCAATGTCGGAGATCTTGATGACAAAATTATTGAAACTTCAGAAACCCTAGTTTTCGATGCATACACAGGTTGTTTGTGTATAGCGTGCGTATACATTGAGGTATACGCAGGCTAGTTGTGTATAGGGTGAATATGTATGCAGGTTTTCTGAATACAGGGAGCGTATGGTTGACATAATGGTGATGAATTGTGTTTGATATGGTGCCAAGATCTTGGATGATTAGGCAAGTTCCATACCTGCATTCTATGGCCTCAAATATATCAGTGAGACACTGTGGAAGACATAAGAGAAATTGATTGCAGGTTGCAAAGTATATGAGCATGTGAAGCAAAGAAAAACCCTAGCTGCTCAGAAGCATACACATGTTTCATTATACACTGGTCACATTCACATGCATGCTGTAGTGAGCCAGGGTGCGTACACACGTGGGCTGCACTACTAACAGGTCTAGTACCTATTGATAGATTGGTATATGTTGAGGATTGTTGCCTCATATCAGTTGGTGTTGAGGGTGTAAGTTGAGTATTTCATTATAGATATGGTTCTCTTGTAGAGTTGTACTATATTCAGTTGTTGTTGATAAACCCTCGGATTGTTGTCCATAATAAAAAGAAAAATCATACATACATCTTGTGTTCTTTGTGTTCCTTATGGTGGTGACCTGTTGATGGTATATTGTTGATATATGTTGTTGATATGTGTTCACATCTAACTGGTTATAAATGACAACAATGAGTAATGAGTAGAATTTGAATGATAACTAATGAGTTTTGTGTAAAAGGGAAGTTTTGGGAAAAAGAGCCCCACACTCATTCACCCCTCTAAGTGTGGTAGGTGTGTCCAAAAATTGGTATCAGAGAAGGCTTTCACTACAATTATTAACAATATTGAAGGAGATCCATAGACACACAGATGGATGATGAAGTTCCAATCCTTGATGAGGAAGACTATTCTACATGGAGAATAGAAATGAGATTATATTTGAAGATAATGGGAGAAGTTATTTGGAAGGCAGCCATTGGTGGATCAGTTCCATTGAAGAACAAGTCAAAGTTTGCAGCTCAAAGGGAAGGAAAGAAGAATGATGCATTGACTCTCAAGACCATTCTTAGTGGACTCTCAAGCCCTATCAAAGAGAGCATGGGAAAATTCACTTCCACCAAGGATCTATGGCTAAAGCTAGAGGAGATATATCAAAGCAAGAAGGAGAAGGAAGATATTGAAGATCACTCCATCAAGATCATCAAAGGTAAAGAATCATCAAAAACTCTTGAATGCATTGTTTCTAAATGTGATTTTGAAAACACTTCAAGTGAATATAAAGAATCAAGTGATGATAGAACAAAGGAAGATCTTGAAGACATTTCAAATGAAGGAAAAAAATCATGTGATGGTGCTGGCAGGAAGGAAGATATTGAAGGTAAAGAATCTCCCAAGACTCTTGATTGCAATGATTCAAAGTGTGATGATGTTGAATTTTTCTTAAGTGAAGAAGATGATCTAGAAATAGTTTGTGTAAAGTTTGATGATAGTTATCCCATGGAAAGAATAGAAGAAAATCTATTAGAACTTCAAAAGGAAATTGAAGAGGGTTTATACATGTATAGGAGTGATCATTTTTATAAACACTATAAAAATATTTTGGATAACACTAATACGTTTCTTAGGAGGAGTCAAAGGTACATATTGAAGTTAAAGGGAATGCTCAAATAACAAGAAGAGAGTTCTAAATTAGAAGAAAAGGAAGAAGAGATCACAAGACTAAAGAATGGAAAAGAAGATATAAATGTAGATGATGAGATTAGAAAAAAATTTGAAACCATTGTCCATATCAAGACCCAAATTGAAGAAGCCAAAAGAATAGAAGAACTATTGAAGATTCAAATAAATGAAAAGGAAGAGTCGCGTTGTAAGTTAGAAGCTAAAATTGTTGACCTTAGAGAGAAGATAGAAAAGTCAAACAAATTCTTGAATAGATCACGAATCTTGGATGAGATATTGGAAATTCAAAGGTCATCATGTGATAAATCAAGTCTTGGATACAAAGGAGAAGATACACATGTTGAAGCAGGCACCTCAAAGAAGCATGAGGTAAGTCCATCAAAGAAGGAAGACAATGCTGCAAAACAACCATCTACACAAGGCAAAGAAATTTCAAAAGAACAAAGAAAGGAAGACATCAAAAAGCTATTCTTGAGACACTAAAGCAAAGGTATGAAAGTATTTTACATGGGCATTGTTATTCATGTAATGGATATGGTCACAAATATTTTGAGTGTAGATCTTATGAAAGGAGATATAATGGAAGATTTTATAACACCATGAGGTGTTTGAGATATGATCAAGTAGGACACATTGCTATTCACTGTAATACCATGAGATGCTACAACTGTAGTGTATTTGGCCACAAATCCTAGGAGTGATAGAACAAAAGAAGAAAGTCCATGATGAGGATTTCACATAGCATGGCTAGAAGAAGGAATGAAGTAAGAAAGGGAGACATCTTTGAAAATATGGATGCTTAGAGCTCAAGTTTTGAGGAGAAGAACCATCTACAGAAGTGGGTAAAGAAGATAGAGCAGCCAGAACAGAATGAAAGACTGAAGGGAAGCTTAAGTAAGACATCTACTGAAGCATATGTGGGTGACAGTGGTGATAGTCGTGTACATACGTTGGTTGACCTTGCATAGGTCACGTACACACACGCTCTGCTGTGCAGTAGGCCGCGTATATGTGGTAAAGCCTTGGGAAAAAGGCAATGTACATGGGTTGCATCTTGATGTGATGGTCTAACTCTGTGTTGCAGGGTCTGACATTGTTTATTGCAGTTTCTGACACTGTTTGTTGCAGGTTTTCATGGTTCTAAGTTAGATCACGCAAGGTTATGATATAAAATAAATCTTGGGTGCATGGCATGATTCAGATTTATGTAGGAACACAATGAAATACAGAAATACACATAAATGCAGAGATTCAGTGGAAATAAGACCTGATTTCATTAATAACAAATGTCTGAAAAATGCTTACAGACAGAATGGAAATAAACTAGCTAGGGCATTGGTAGCTTATCTATGATAATATATGTGGCGGCTACTGGCCTATGAACTGCCTGTTACAATGAGGCTTGAAGGCCTATATATTACTGAGAAACAATGGAAAATCCTAAACATCCAAAAACCTAACCCTAGAAGATGAAACGCCAGAATATAGGCCCCGTTGGGGTAAATTGTTACATCAATTTCCAGGGTCGTAACTTTGTTATACTATCTTCGTTTGATGCACATGATACATCGTTAGAAATATCTATCCGAGGACTACACTGTTGACAACAAATATTGAGTCTAGAACAGACTCATATTCGCCAGAGCATTCATGCCCAAAAAACGTCGTTTAGGGCCTCAAAACAGCTCTGGAAGTTCCAGACCCGAAGAACTGGTAAAAATAGTAAATTGTGCTACAATTAAGGAAAATGAAAAACTGAAAGAAACAATGGTGTGGGTCCAAGTGGAATAGGTGGGTGGCCATCAATATCCACTTGGATCAGTCCTCCCCCCTTAGGAAGAAATCGTCCCCATTGTGTTGAGTTCCTCCATGAGATGAGGAAACTTCTGTTGAACTTGGTCCTTGCTCAGCCACTTGCCCTAGTGAAGGAGTTGGCCTGCTTTGACAACTTGATATAGATGGATCCTTTATTGGTGAGTGTTCTTGATCTGTGTGTTCATAATTTGATCATTTGTGGCTTGTTCCATGCAATCTAGGTTTAACTATGTTGGTGTGAGTTGTTCTGCCATATCGGATGTGTCTAGTAGAGGTGGAAAGTAGGGCTGAAGGCGGTCCACAATGAACACTAGGTGCATACCAAGGAATGATGGAATACCAAGCTCAAAGGCATTGTCCCCTACAACCATGGTGATGGTGTATGGCCCATATTGGAGCGAGAAAATCTTGTGGTAGGGTCCAGCGAGGCACTCCTTTTGCAAATGTAGCCACACTTTGTCACCCACCTGGAAGTTGTGTGGCACCCGATGTTGATCATATCGTTGCTTGTACTTAGCATTGGCTCTATCCAAGATGTCATGAACTTGTTGGCAGATGTATTGAATGCACTCAATGAATATTTTTCCTTGTCATCCTCAGACTGGACATGGGTTGAATCTGTCCGAGTAGCCACAAATGGCATGGCTACGTCAATGGGACATAGTGGTTGGAATCCCAAGCCCACTTGAAAGGGGTTTTGGCTGGTTGAGTTATGGAGAGCCCGGTTGTAGTTGTGTTGTACATAGGGGAGGCTCTCATCCTATGTGTGTGGATTCTTTGAGTTGTACATGCACAGAATGTGTACAATCATTCGGTTGATGACCTCTATCTGGCCATCAGTTTGCAGATGGAAAGTTGTGGACTTGGTGAGCTTGGTGTCCAACATCGACCAGAGGCTGGACCAAAATGTACTAAGGAACCTGCTATCCCGATCTGAGATGATATACTGTGGGATCCCAAAGTGTACCCACACTCGTTCAAAGAAGAGTTTAGCAGTGGATTTTGCTATGATATTCTTCTTTCAGGCCATCATAATGGACATCTTCGAGAATCGATCGATGACCACAAAAACACAGTCATTTCCATGCTTAGTAGAAGGAAGGCCCGACATGTAATCCATAGAAATGGATTCCCAAGGTCGACTGGGGGTAGAAAGCGGAGTATAGAGGCCTTTCTTCTTGATGGTCAGTTTGGTAATGGCGCAAGCAGTGCAGAACTTGATGTACTTCCAAAAATCATGTTGAAGGTTCGACCAATAGAAATAATTTTGTAGTACTGCCATGGTTTTCTCAACCCTGAAATGCCCAGCGACCCAACTATAGTGTGCCTCCCAAATCATCTTGGCATGCTCACTTAAAGGAACACAAAGGCATCCCAGGTGACAAAGCAGGGCATCCTGTAGGTGAAAATTGGGAACTTACTTACCCTCCAAGAGTGTATTGTATGTGTGGTCGAATTCTGGATCACTTGTGTAGAGAAGCAGCCAATCAAAAGTCTCGTGCCCACAAGAGTTGAGCACAGTGGTTAGCGCCACGATGGGTGGTCGACTGAGGCAGTCTGCAACATTATTGGTGTTGCCTTTCTTGTACTTAATGTTCAAATGAAACTGTTGCAGGTATGTGGACCACTTCTGATGGCGATCGTTCTGCAACTTCCCTTGTGTCTGTATGAATTGCAGGGGTTGGTGGTCTATGTGGATGACCGTTTCCTTTCCCAAAATGTAATGCTTCCATTGCCGACAAGCCTGCACAATCGAATAAATTTATTTGTCATAAGTGGGATACTTCCGGACTGTGTCAGAAAGTGTCTCACTGTGATATTCCACTAGATTCCCATGTTGAGTAAGTACTGCCCCAATGGAATAGTCAGAGGCATCTATCTCGATCTCAAATGGTTGTTGCAAGTCTCGTAATGTGAGCACTGGTGCAGAGTAGAGGTGATGCTTCAACTCATCGAACACCTTCTGTTGAGATTCATACCAAAATAATTTTGCTTTATCTCCTCCCTTGGTGACTTGACTCAAGGGACAAGTGATATGAGAGAATCCCAACACAAACCTACGGTAGAAATTGGCAAGACCTAAAAAGATGTGGAGCTCTGTTAGGGTGGTTGGGGCTGGCCAATCCCAAATGAATTGGATATTTGTTGGATCCACATGCACCCCCCACTCATCAATAATGTATCCTGGATACTGAACTTGGGTCATGCAAAAAGTGCATTTCTCCAAATTGGCACACAACTTGTGTTGTCGCAGTGTTTGGAGGACCTGTCGGATGTGGTGGAGGTGCTCTTCCCAAGTCTGGCTGAAGATCAGAATGTCATCCAAGTACACCACTATAAATGAGTTGGTGAATGGCTGTAGGATGTCATCCATTAGCCTCATGAAGGTTTCAAGGGCATTCGTCAACCCGAATGGCATGACCAACCATTCGAAAAGGTCCTCCTTGGATTTGAAGGCAGTCTTCCACAAATCAGAGGGTTCGATTGGTACCTGGTGATACCCCAACTTCAAGTCTATCTTGCTGAAATATTTCTCCCCCTTGATTTGGTCCAAAAGGTCATCAATCCATGGGATTGGGTACCTATTCCAAACAATGATCTTGTTCAGTGCCCGATAGTCAATGCAAACTCTTCAAGTCCCATCCTTATGCACCAACACGATCAAGCTCCCACAAGGTGATGAACTCGGTCGGATGTGACCTTTATGCAACAACTCATGAATCTCCCTCTTGATTTCATCATTCTCCATAACAGACCATTGATAGATGGTTCCATTGGGTAGTGACGCACCTGGGATCAGATCGATGGGGTGCTTGACCTGGTAGTGTAGAGGCACCCCTACGGGGGAGGTGAAGATGTACTCATACTCCTACACGACCTTATCCATCTATTGTTTTCGTGTAGTGGGGCCCTGTCTGGAGGTCATGGCCATATTTTTCCTCTTTCCCTGAGGGTAGATCATCAAGAAAACAAATTTCCTGGTTTTGGAAAGGAGCTTACTGCATTGTTTTGTAGTAACCAAAGAGATGGTTGTAGGCGGTGCTATCTCCAGTATCATGTACAGCTTATTGCCCAAGGTGATAATAACAACACAAGGCCTGGAATAATACACAACATGTTGCTTCCACAAGTACGGTTGGCCTAATAATACATCAGAAACATCAAGAGGATCAATTTCACATAATACCTCATCTGTGAAGGGCTTGATGCTATAGGGAAGGTGACATTGTTGGCTGACATGGAGGTCCCATCCTTGGTGCAACCACTCGATGGTGTATGGTTGTGGGTGTGTTGTGGTCAGAAAGCCTAGCCACTTCATGACCTCTACCAAGATGAGGTTCTTCTGGCTCCCGCTATCGACAATGAACTGCAACAGGGAACCCTTTACCCACATCTTGGAATGGAAGAGATGCTCTGCCTCTTCTGGATCTTCTGGTTCCTCCTTCTGGATCTTCTTGGTGGCAATGATGGCATTGGGCTCTGCATCAATAATATTCTTCCCCCTATCATTCCCCTTGTCAGTTTCTGATTCAGAGTCAAAGTATGAATCCAATTCAGAAGCCTTCAACTCGGCTACCAGTGACTGCTTGTCCTGACACTCACTTGTGTTGTGAGTGGAGCTCTTATGGAACTCACACCACTTCCTCGTGTCCTTTTTTAGCTTTGTGGTGTTGATCTTTGCTTGTGGCTTTGGCGGGTTATCCTAGTCTGCCCCACCTTGGCTTGGTCCTTTGTTCTGCGGTTTGGGGGTACCTTTCCCTTGCTTCTGATTCGCAGACCCAAAGTCTTTCTTTTTCTATTTGAACTTCTACTCAATCTTGGCAGTATATCGGTACACCACACCAAGCGAGGAGATGTCAAGGAACTCCATTTCCTCCTGAATGTATCTGTGCAGACAACTATGACTTTAACACCAAATGTTTCTCTGAATATTTGATATCCAACTTTGTGCTTAGGGTATGAAATAGATTCATCATCTCATGCACATCTTGGTCCCTTTGCTGTCACAGTGTAGTCCATTGTATGTATTTGTCCTCATAGCTCCCCACATGATAATATTGTTCCTTGATGGCATCTCAGAAAGAATTACAAGTGGGTGTGGCCGAGAACAGAGAGGGTTCCCCCTCGCCCTATTTCTCCGAGTAGGTTTCCCACCAGTCCTTGACATGGGGGGTGACTTTGAGGAGTGCGAAGATAATCCTTTCTCGGTTGGAAAATTCATGAACCGAGAAATATCCTTCTAACAGATTCAAACATCTATCTACGACATCTGCATCTATTTGGCCCTCAAATATGGGAATGTCAAAGTTTACTTGTACCTTAAAATGAGTGATGCCTCCAAAGTGGTTGTTGGATGTTGATGCGCCGCTAGTGGGAATCCGTTGAAGAATCTGGGAAAAGTTGTTCATCATCGTGTTCCTTTGTTTATCGAGGGCCTCCTCGAGCAAAATTTTGATAGGATCTACTGCTCACTCATATTTCTTTTCTTCCCTCATGGGTGGTCGTCAGGGTTTGCGAGACTGATCTTACAAAGGTTCAACCAGATCGAGCCCCAACTCCTTATACCCCGACCTCGTTGGGGACATGCAAAGAAAGATTGAGAATGAGAAGACCACTATGATACCACTGATCTGGATTTATGTAGGAACACAATGAAATACAAAAATACACATAAACACAGAGATGCAACAGAAATAAGACTTCATTTGATTAATAACAAATGACTGAAAAATGCTTACAGACATAATGGAAATAAACTAGCTAGGGTGCTCGTAGCTTATCTCTGAGAAGAGATGTGGCAGATACTGGCCTCTAAACTGCCTGTTACAATGAGGCTCGAAGTCCTATATATTAATGAGAAACAATGGAAAACCCTAAACATCCAAAAACCTAACCCTAGGAGATGAAATGCCAGAATATGAGCCCCGTTGTGGTAAATTGGTACATCAATTTCCCGAGGTCATAACTTTGGCATACTATCTTGGTTTGACACACATGATACATCGTTAGAAAGATCTATCTGAGGAATACACTGATGAAAGTGAATATTTATTCCAAAATAAATTCATATTCTCCCAAGTATTCATGCCCCAAAAACATCGTTTAGGGACTCAAAACAACTCCGGAAGTTCAGGACCCGAAGAACTGCTAAAAATAGTAAATTGTGCTACAATTAAGGAAACTAAAAAACTGAAAGAAACAATGGTGTGGGTCCAAGTGGAATAGGTGGGTGGACACCAATATCCACCTAGATCATGGACTAACCCATGAGTATGGATTGATGTTGATCAAATGCTCATTTATTGGATTATGTAAAATAATTTGTTGGGGTACATGGCTGGTACATAATTGAAGTTTCATTGATATATCTTATGATGTAATATTGGAAGCATATGGTATTGTTGGATATCATGGTGCATGCATTTTTCATGTGGATGGGCTACACATTGAGACATGTAGTTGGTGAGTTGAGTTGATAGTCATGTTGTACATCATTGGGGAGTCTTAGCTTATTGATGCATGGTTGATATACTTGCTTGGTGCAATTAATGATGCATGATGGTACACTCGTGGATGGTATTTGTTTATCATATTGATATCTGCACATGGTTGGCATAATTGGTAGATGCCCATGTTGGCATATTGGTAGATGCACATGTTGGCATATGGTGGATACATTTCATGGATGATATCTTTTGGCACATTGTTGATGTACATGGTTGATGTACATGGGTGTTGTGCATGG
>JZKD02S1918353.1:301349-328091 GCA_000966675.3 Picea glauca
GTTGGCATATTGGTAGATGCACATGTTGGCATATGGTGGATACATTTCATGGATGATATCTTTTGGCACATTGTTGATGTACATGGTTGATGTACATGGGTGTTGTGCATGGTGTGAACATTTTGGCACATGATGTACTTGGTTGATATATTGTTCATGATTCTCTATTTCATTGATGACATATCTTTTGTTTCATGATGTATGGTATGGCAGAAGTTTGATGCATGAACAGGTCCAAGGATCGTCATATGGTAGCATATTGTTCATCTTGCAGAGAATATAGGGGGAGATATACCCTTAGGGGGAGTCATTTTTTTCCCATGATTCTAGGAGGAGATATTTATCAGATGCATACCTAGAAAAGATCCCTATATTTGAAGAAAGAGCACAAAGGAATAATTCCAGAAGGAGCGATGGTCACAGGGGGAGTATGTTCGATGTATATTCATCATTACATAAGAGCAATATCCCTTGTTCAAAATGGGAGAGATTATTTAGAGGAAGATCAAAGGCATTCAGATAGGGGTAGTAACCCCAAGGATAATGCAAGCACGGGGAGCAGCCCCAAGAGGAGAATGGCCCTTTTCCATTTATGTCAAAGGGGGAGAGTTAATCACATTGATGTGATTGATGTTTATTGATGGGGAGAGATAGTCACATTGACTATTGATGTAGAGCATGCCTTATCTACATGTTGACATAAATAATTGGTAATTGGTGTTGACATCAATGTTGGTATTTCCATCAATTCCAAAGGGGGAGATTGTTGGATCATGTTGTCATTGATGCCAATGGTTTGCTTATTTGGGAGATTGTTGGATCATATGACATTGATGTAAATGGTTTGATTGATTGATGTCATTGATTGATGTCAAGTAATTGATTGATTGATGATTGATTAACAATGTATATGTATTTTCCTCGATGAGAATGATAGATGTCAAAGTGGAAAATAATTGATAAAGATGGATCATTAATATGATGCATAGATGAAGATGGATCAATGAGTTGTCATTGATAAATGATGATGCATAATTTGTTTTATGAAAATATGACTCATTATTGTCTTATCATGATTGATAAGGTGCACAAATGGATGAACTCCAAAGTGGTCCCCTTATGGTGAAGGCCCTCACGGGAAGATGCTTTGCGGATTGAGTTATCCTAGAAGAATCGTTGGAGGACCCATGCTTGTATGTGAAATAATGAGATGAATATCAATTAAGTTGTTGATGAAACTATCCTAGATGGATAGTTCTTTTCATGCCATTTCTGGTGGTATGTGGAATGTCACATAACTCCTCACGGTTTGAGAGTTATGGCCTTATGAAGTTGAAGGACCCCCATATGAAGGATTGAAGCCCCCAAGGTCAAATAAGTCAAAGTTCTTGAAAAGAAGAAATCATTATTTAAATGATAAAGTAAAGTGACAAAGTCAAGGTGTATTATTTAAATAAAAAAAAGAAGTGACAAAATCAAGAAGTAATATTTAAATGATAAAGTATTGGAGAACTTTCTATTCATGGAAAGTGGTTAACCCTAAAATAAGGAAAATAGGTTAAATAACCTAGAAATGGGTTAAGTGACCTAGAAGATGAAAGTATAAATAAGAATTTAGGATCTCTTATGAAATGCATATTTGGTGAGAATCCTTTTTGTGGATCAATGGAGAGCTTCTAGTGAGATTATCTTGTGGAGTATTATTGGAGAGCTTCTTGTGAGAGAATATTTGGTGTGGATCTCTTGAGCATGATTGAAGATCTATTCCAAGGAAGAGAACAAGAGGAGGATATCATGGACGCATCAAAGTTTCAGAAATGTTGGAGATTTTGACGGTAAAATTCTCAGAACTTCATAAACCCTAGTTTCTGATGCATACACGGGTTGTATGTGTATAGGGTGCGTATACATTGAGGTATACGTGGGTTGGCTGTGTATAGGGTGAGTATGTGTGTGGGTTGTCTGAAGACAGGGAGTGTATGGTGGATAGAATGGTGATGAATTGTGTTTGAGCTGGTGCCAATCTCTTGCATGATTAGGCAGGTTCCAGATCTGCATTCTATGGCCTCAGATCTATCACTGAGACACTGTGGAAGATAGAAGAGAAAGTGATTGCAGGTTGCAGAGGATCTGAGCATGTGAAACAAAGAAAAACCCTAGTTTCTAAGAAGCATACGCATGTTGCATTATACATTGGTCGCATGCAAACACAGGTTGTAGTGAGGCAAGTGGCGTACACACGCGGGCTACACTACTGACAGGTCGTGTACCTTTTGACAGATTGATATCTGTTGAGGATTGTTTCCTCATCTCAGTTGGTGATGAGGGTGTAAGTTGATTCTTGCATTATAGAGCTAGTGCTCTTGTAGAGTTGTACTCTATTCAGTTGTTCATGATAAACCCCAAGATTGTTGTCCATAATAAAAGGAAAAATTGTACATACATCTTGTGTTCTTTGTGTTCCTTATGGTGATGACTTGTTGATGATATATTGTTGATATGTGTTGCTGATATATGATCACATATAACTGGTTATAAATGACAACAATGAGTAATGAGTAAAAGTTGAATGATAACTAATGAGTTTTGTGTAAAAGGGAAGTTTTTGGAAAAAGATCCCCACACTCATTCACCCCCCCTCTAAGTGTGGTAGGTGTGTCCAACAAGTCATGTATATGTAAGTTGAATTGGTACAAGGTTGTTCTTTCCTGTGCAAGAAGGTATGATGTGGATTGTGTCTTTGGTCTGGAACAAGGTTAGACATGTAACCTTTTATTCTGATTGAATAATACAACAAGAGAGCATAATTCTCAAAGGAATGACAATTTTCTTAGTTAAGGGTTCCTAGGGTAAAATCTTGGTCTATTGTGTGATTGTTTGTGTCATATGTGTTCTTAATTAAATTCTTCTTCTCTTCTACTAGGATTAGTGGAAGTGTCTTGCATTTCCTGACATGTGGTATCAAAGCTTAGGTCTTCCCTGACAGGTGATTTATCAGAGCAATGTAATTATTTGGTGAGTATACCAGATATTGATTTTCCAATATTGAATATGAGAACTAAACCCTGGGTACAGTAAGAGTCGTAAGTAAAACATTGTTTTAAATATCATCGTAAATAATGGCGAGAAGTTCTAGAGTAGAGATGGAAAGATTCAATGGCCATAATTTTGATCTCTAGAAGATTAAAATGGAACATATTATTGTATATTGAGAACAATGGATAACAGTCTGTCCAGGTACCCATCTGGCAGGAATGTTGACGGAAGAATGGGAGAAACTTGAAAGAAAAGAAAGAAGTATGATACGGATTTGTCTTGCATATTCGATGGTGTTGAATGTATCAGATGAATATTTTGCCAAGAAACCATGTGACAAGATATTATGGGATAAATCGGTAGATGTAGACATGAACTAATCTCCCTAGACCCACTTGGATCTAGAAAAAAAAAGGACAGGACATGATGCTTTCCCTAAGTTACAATCATTGATCTAACTAGCAAAGAAGGAATTGATGACTTACCTTTGAGATCGCTTCCTTATATCTTTGTTGTTCCTGCTTCGCTCCGGTGCTCTTGTGAAACCAGATCTGCAATGACACAAACCAACCAAAATGAAAGCAATTATGATAGATTCAATGAAAACTTAAACATGTGATCAAGGAGTCATGTAATAAAATGAGAATGATTTTATGGGAAAGAAACATGCCACTGTATTATATTGAATAAAAGTGGAAGATACAACTGAAATTCCTTGATGTTGCAAGTTCCCTTTTAGTGGTCCTTCATCTCAACACACACATATACTTGTTCAGAGCTTGCATGAAGATGATATTCAAAAGATTGATTGGAGAATGTAGACCTCAAGAATTAGCTGAAATAGTATTCTCCACACAATCTCCAGCCTATTCTTCCAGCAATCCTCTGCTCAACTTTTCTTAACTGTGCTTAACATTTTCCATGAGAAGTCCATTATTATATAGGAGAAGTTGAATTGGTTAAAGAGATGAGGATGATCCCACTAGATCAGAGAAGTCAGTAGGATCGTAACCATATGGACGCCACCTCACATTCTAGAAGATTCCTCCTCTAGAAACTTCTTGAACCCCTTTCCTCTTTTGGATTTCAAACACCACTGCACCCTGCTTGTATAGAATCCTGAAGAAATATCGTGGGTGAACTATAGAGAATCCTACGACGTCCTTTCAAAAAATAGGTTTGCATAGGATAAAAAAGGTCATCTCAGGAAAAAGATGATCATGAGGGGCATCCTTTCAAAAAATAGGTTTGAAGAGGAGAAAAAAGGTCACTCTTCTCAGGAAAAAGATGATCATGAGGGCCTGACCACATGCTTGCAAAGTCATCATCAATGTGACCAAAATAATGTGTAACAAAATGCCCCCAAAAGTATGAGGTCGAAACGTGTGACAACCGAAATACATTTCAAAATACGTGTGTGTGTGTCGGAAACAAAGGACACACAAATCGAGAACCTGCAAACAAACAAGTACCTGGACAATATGATACCATTTCTGAAGTAGGCATTCCCATGTTCAAACTACAAATGATTGAATTCATAAATGTAAGTCATGGCCACCACTAATACACCGTGGATCCATGTCATCAAAAATATTACATAGCCACCAGAAATACACTGTGGATATATGTATGAACAAAAACTTCAATTCAAACATAGCCACGAGACATACAAAGTGGATCTATGTGCCAATACAAATTATAAATACTCAATTGCAACCTTGACCATGAAGGATGAGATCCAGGGTCTTCAATCCCATCGTGCGTAAATACAAATCTAGCCATGTGATTACAAGCGTTGAAGTCGAACATGGTTAGAAACCGCTTGATTAATGATCATTAATGAAAATTGTTAACAAGCATGAGGGGAATCACCATTGATGTCAATGACGCCCAAGGTACTGTAGCATAATCCAACGAATGTGAATAAATGAGCTGAATTCAAACATTTGATGGAATCTTTTGATCAGGGATCAATGATGTGAATCCACTGTCAAAAGCAAAGAAACCTGCAATTAAGGCATGTAGGCTCTAAGTTACTAAATGATTTCTAAGTCTCATCCCTGGATAAGGAGTTGAAGTCAACAGGAAGAGACTCATCATAGGAGGTCCTTGATGTATCCCCCATTAATGATGCGAAATAAGTAACAGATTTAGGATTAGAATAGAACATGGATATGATTTGAAACTGACATAGGGAAGGCTGACATGGTAGGAATTGACAACTGCAGATGGATAACTTGAGAGAGGGATTATTCAGACTTTCTCTTGAACATATGGATGACATGACGATAGTCTTGGCAGCATTAACTCAAAGATGACCTAAGATGTAAACTTTCAGAAGGTCAGATGAGAGACAAATGGATTTCCCAACCTAGATTCAAATGATTAAGAGGGGTGTCATGTCCAAGAGCGACTAGTACTACCACTAACACGAATACAGAGACACATTCCTTTCCCAAATTTACCCCCACCATTGTTGGCGAGTACCTCTTTTTTTTTACACAAGCTTGAGGAGGATAACATATGCTTGTAATGTAATTTCATCCTTCAGATGAATCCTTCAGAGTATTTTTAACGAACCCTAAGAAGGAGTGGTTTGGTCCCATATGGGTATTTTGATGTTTGTTTAATGAGTCAAAGATAGAAAACTCGAAGGTTTTTCATGTTTATAGAGTCTGGAAAAACACTTAAAAGAAAAATCTCTTAGTTCCTTTTTTGTAAAATAGTTGGATAGCACTAAAAAAGTGATAAATTGTCCCCCCTCGAACGTTTTATTCAAATACTTTTGCGAGTGTGAACAGAACAAGGTCACTCGACAATATTTTCGTTTTTAAGGAGTGTGAAAAGAGCTTAAATGATACTCCATGTGTGTCGTTTTTCGTGTTACCAAGATGAGTACGAAAGAACGACAAAAGTGTACTCGGTTGTGTTCTCATAAATTTTCGAGCACAAGAATGAACGAAGAGTGAGCTCGAGGTTTTACTAAAAAACCCTAAAAAGCAACGATATGTGTAATGAAAAGAAAATAAATGGAACCAAATATCCATACTCCATTAATTAATACCTTAGTCTCCTTCCTCCAAGAGACAAGACACTCACAAGACCTTTAAACTTATGGGTTTCTAAAAAAATGTATTTATATAATATAAAATATTATGAAAAAGGTTAAAAATGTAATAAATAAGAGTAAAAGGTCATTTTTACCACTTCATTTGCATTTGATCAAAAACTTGTCCAAAAACCCCTTTTTTACCCCTGATTTCAGCGATCGATTGCGAGGAGCATAGGCGATCATTCGATGAACGGTATCCACCAACACAGTAATATATTCATTCTCTTCCTTTTGATTGGATTACAATTTGTTTTTAATGGTTAAAAAATATTTTTTGGGGCGTTTTTTAGGCTGGTAGGCGTGAGCAGGCTCCCTATGTCTTGCTTGCCGAAGTCTCGCACTGTACTTGAAGGTCAGTCGCGGCAGTCAAAAATAAAAAAAGAAAAGTAAGAGTTGAGGAAAAAAGAAGTCCAAAAAGCTAGATGCATATGCTAACTATTCTCTCTTACTCCCATGCAGGTATTTGATTTGCAGAAATGTTGGAATGGATTGAATGTGAGAATGAAGAGGATGACTCCATGGCTTTAAATTATCCGAGAACTATCAATGCTCTTTGTCAATGTGGCCTCTTGAATTTTTTCAAGATTCAGGGCATGAGTTCCCAACGGAGACTATTAGAGTACCTGGTCCATATGTGGGACTCAGAGAAGCAAGTATTTCACATGGGTGTTCATGTCCTTACCTTGGACATTGAGGATATTCACTTTATGATGGGGCTATCTCTTCATGGAGCACGGGTGTCTTTGATAGGAGGTCGAGGTGGTGGCTTTCCGATGAGTGAGTATATCCATCGGCACTGCAAACGTGATGCCAAAAGACGCAAAGGGAAAGTGGTTATCCAAGGTGTGAGAGATTTAACTCTCAAAACCATCCTTTTCACCATTGCATGGATGGCTAGGAGTGCTTCACCCCATATGGCACTCCAGAGTTACTTTCAATATGACATTGAATGCCTAGAACCCCAAGTATTCAATTGGTGTGATGGTTTTCTCCATAGTATGAAGACCCAACCTACAAAGAGCAAGAATGGAGACCTAAAACAGTTTGGGTATGGGTCAATTTTAGTATCTTTCTTCCTAGAAAGAGTCTCGCATTTGTGACTGGAGGTAGAGTGGGGAATACCATACCCACGAGACCCAAGGATGAAAATGTGGTGTGATCTTATGGCACGACATGTAGAGGGTCCTATAATCAAGTACAATGATGCATTTTTTTATTGGCTAAGGCCCCAGATCTTGATGATCGATGACTATGTGTATGCCAGCTTAGACTTTCAAGGTGATCCCAACTTGGTTCTCCCTGAGGGATCTCATTGGGGATATCTAGGTAAGAATGATATTTTGTTCTTTATAGTGTTTTTGTGATTTTTTAGCATATTATATGTTTTTTGTGTTTTCAATCTAAAGACTAATCAAAATTTTTTTACTATGCAGATGTAGGGCTGCATCGACCTCCGAGAACATCTCTAATTTAGAGGCGAGGAGAGGCACGTGTGGTAGCAGGGTGGGATGTCGATGACTTTGAGGCAATTGAGAAAAACTTAGAAGGATTGACGGCAGACATCCCCAACATGTCGATCAAGGAGATCCTGAGGTGTTATCAACGCCATACTGTACGCGTGTCCAGCTCACTTAGTCAGTTACTTCACTGGGTAGCATGGGAAATGGTGTGATATCGTGAGCGACATCCATGATATTATTTCTAGCAACATCTATGATGTTATTTTGTATGAGCCACGGGCTCTATATTTTGATATTTTGGTCCTTGGATGGAAAACACTTTTGTAAAACTTTTTCATTATATATATACATGAGGCTTCTACCAGCTTACTCTGCTTTTATATACAATGTGTAATGTGTGATTGGATTTATATATGTCTCAAAGGTATTTCTAACACATAATTAGCTAGAGCATCAACTAATGTATTTAGACACCTAGGAATGTATTGATATTCAATATAATCAAAATAACGCTCCAAGAGACGAATTCGTAGATATACCCGTAACAAAGTAGGACTTCATATAGTGTAGAAATTACTTAATTGAAGTACTAATAGAAGCGAATCAAGTCATACAACGAAGTGATGAATCCCAAGTGAGATAGCATCAATCAATAATTCGATGACTACACTATATTCTATGATATTATTGGTTGCACGACTGAGGCAAACACCTTGTAAACTAATCAATTCATTGGTGGGTGCACATATCGCCCAAGTAGTAGAAGCTAGGTTATGAGTACTACGGATAGCACCATCGACGAAGCCAATATAGGGTAGAGAATATGTCGACATCTAGAAACCAAGCACAACCCAAGGTAAGTAGTTGGGGGTCGAAACCAAATAATAAAAAACACACAAGAGTATGGTACAGTAAAAGTACAAGCACTCATGCAGAGACAATCTAAGCATAGTACTTCTTCAAGTAAATCCCATTTATGGGTTCACTCAAAGGAATGCCATCATAATCTACTAACTCATAAGCTCTCTTCTCCAACACTCGTTTGACGATATATGGACCACGCCAGATAGCTTCTAATTTTCTAGCTCCTAGTAGATCATGATCTTGTTCATAGAGGAGAACCAAATCTCCCTCATAGAAAACACGTGCCTTGACATGTTTGTCATATTGGGATTTTACACGTTTCTTCTGGGTTTCAAGAACTAGGGTGGAATCATGACAGGTCTCATCTAATTGCATAAGATACAATAGACGTTCTTCTTCAGCAGAGGTGTTTGGGTGAAGTTCGACAACTAGCTTCAAGGATGGTATTTCACATTCAATCGGGAGAACGACTTCAATGTCGTAAACTAGCTGAAAGGGGATAAATTTTGTAGCAGACTTCACGGATGTTTGATAGGCCCATAATGTTGATAACAACATCATGTGTCAACTGGTCTTATGGATTCCTATTATCTGATGAAGCATAGGGATAAGAATTTTATTTATTTCTTCAACTTGGCCATTGGCCTGTGGATAGTAGGGGGTTGAGTTTTCATGAAAAAGACCCAACTTGTTGGTAAGTTCAGACATCATAAAGTTCTGAAAATGGCTACCATGATCAGTAACGATAGCTTGCGAGATCCTGAATCAAGTAATAATATGATTAAATATGAAAAGGGTTGCAGTTTTCCCGGTATTGTCAAAAGTAGGCATCACCTCAGCCCATTTAGTGAAATAATCCACAGCTATGATAATGTATCCATGCCCCTCGTCCGAGTAATACAATCATTAAATAAAGAAGGCCAAAAATATCATGCTTGTAATATCTTCTAGACAGTAGCATACATAGACATGTGACCACCACATGCTGCAGAGTGGCAGTCATTCAAAGATTTTTCAGCTTCATCATAGGTGAGACAACGTCGAAAAATAGATTCAACCCCGCGACGATAAAGAGTGTCACCGAGGATAATGTACTGATAGGCTTGGTAACGTATTCGACGATGGTCAACGCTAGATAGCTCAGGGTGGAAAGTTTGAGTTTGGAGATATATAATGATATCTCCATACCAAAGGTCATCTGAGTTGATAAAAAAAAATGGATTCATCAGGTAAAGAATCCTCTCCTACATTTTATGTCTCGGGGTCGGGAAGGTCACACATCAGTTCAACAAACACCAAGTATTTCTTAAACTTAGCGCATTAGAACTCTTAGTAAAAATATTGGAGAATCACTATCCATTTAGAGTACTTGCCCCCAAGAAATTGGCGTGTAAGAATGTGTTGCATGGGGTTGCAATCAAAAATGATAGTGGTCCTGGCATGACACGATAAAACCTAGAAGTCAGTCAGACTCCACACAAAAAACACATTTGTGTGGGTTTAAGCGTATATGATAGAATCGACAATGAAGGAAAATGGCTCGGAGGTGTGCAGGATGATCACTATGATGCATGGAATCCATCGGTAGGTCATCTAGATATGGTTGTACAATGTGATTAATATCATGAAAATCATAAGACATAGCACATTGAAAAGTCGCACCGGCGTTCTTTAAATCGAAGGGTAGTTTCCGTTAGGCAAAGGTGCCCCAAGGACAAATAAAAGCAGTTTTGTGTTGATCCACGAGAAAGATGTTGATTTGATTATAGCCATAGAAATTGTCCATTAAAGAGAAGATTTCACTCCCGGCGTAATCGTCGATGATCTAGTCAACGAAGGGGGTGGGAAAGTTGTCCTTAGGACAAGCTTGATTGATATCCCTATAATCGACGCAGACACAGATCATACCTTGTTTCTTGTTAACCGAAATGATATTGGATACCCAATAAGTTAAATCCACATGATAAATAAAGCCATATTTAATAATTTTTTCGACCTCAAGCTTAATAGCAGTTTCTTTACGGGGGTGGACTGAACGAAGTCTCTGCCGGATGGGTCTAGCATTGGGGTACATCTTAATTTCATGTACAACAATATCAGGGTCAATGCCCAACATTTATTCATATCTCCAAGCGAAGATGTCATGAAACTCTTGGAAAAGTGATTTATAGGTGACAACCTCGTCAGTAGAGAATGAAGCTCTGATGTGGACATTTTCAACAACTCCAGGTTTAATGGATATGTCGAGGGGGACAGTGGGTGAAATATTACTTAAGTTCCCTTCATATAACACATCATGTGTAGACTCAGGAATGGAGGAAATTACAACAATGGTCGATGGAGTCGAGATCCATTGGTAACTCTCGAGGTTGTGTTGTTCGAGGAAGAGGTTGGAACGATGATGTCCATCATCCTAGGGGGTTTCTTCCATCGACATAACGGACATAATCATCTCATCTATGGGAAAAATAACATGGAATGGGTCAGGAGATGAATCATCGATAGAGAGGGTAGGAGGTTTTTCCGATTGAATGGATTGATAGGAGGATTCAACCGGACTTAAAGTCATTTGGTTGTCGTAGCAGAGATAATCACCAGGGTCGAGTATTATCCACGGGTCAAAAGACAGGTGAGTATTGCGAACGGAGATGGAGATCATGTTGATCGAGGAAACCAAAGGAGGTGGAACATTGGGAGGTGGGATCGGGAATGTACCCATCAGAGTCGAATCTTTAAGTAGGCCCACACCGACCTTCTCATACCCAGGCAGAGTCTTCGCGATGAAATCTGCGTTGCTAGTATGAGTGTCAGAATTGAAAAAGGTTAGATGTTCGACCGTAATAACCTTTCCCTGATGTGGAAAACGTAAAACACAAGAAAAGGGTAGACACAACGGTGCACATCGCATCAATATAGCTATGGCCAATTAAGAGGTTGTAATCGAGAGGTGCATCGAAGACCTCAACTTCACTAGTGACCGATTTTCCTTCCAGCGTAATAGGCAATGAAGGAAGCACATTGTAGGGTTTAAAGCCAGATCCATTGAAGGCTTTAAGAGTGTTATGTTATTCTATAAGAGGAGGAGAGTCGATGGCTCTCCAACAGGCAAAAAACATTACACAGGTACAAGCACCCTCATCAATAACCATCCTACAAATGTTCTTGTCAGAGACAAAAACTTGTATTTGGAATGCTAGTTGAGGAGGAAGTCTCGGAATATGATCTTTGAGGTAAAAAATTATCAATTTTGTATCTATAGGATCAATTCCACCTAT
Source organism: Picea glauca (assembly GCA_000966675.3). NCBI lineage: Eukaryota > Viridiplantae > Streptophyta > Pinopsida > Pinales > Pinaceae > Picea > Picea glauca. Next base: position 313,097 of record JZKD02S1918353.1, read on the forward strand.
ATACTTTAGCAGTTCCTTCCGTTGAGCAGATAAAATTTGAAGGACTTCGAGCGCCGACATGGTAGAAGGTGCTTGCGCCAGATCTTCTACAATACTATAGTTCTGAGTAGCACGTGCATGAGGGTTGAAGGCGCACTTTCGAACGACACCCTTTGGAGGAGGGAAAAGAACTGTGTCAAGACTCAGTCATTTGAGATGAAGAGGACCATTGGGAGGTGGAGTTGAAGAAGGTTGTTGAACCAACGAAGGTGGTATATTGTCAACCTTCTCCTTTGAGGAAGAGTAATCTTTGGCTCAAGTGGTAAGTGTAACATCATTATTTTGAGAATCACCAGTACACATGAGTACATAAGAAGTAGTAGAGGGGGAGGGTTGGTCATGGATGACCAATTGGGTCTGTTTTTGAGAAGGGAAAGGTTAAGACAAAATGATAGGTGTAGGAGGTTTTGTGGTCCCTTGGTGGGACTTAGTAACCTCAACTCGTCTTGGAAAATCTTTCTTATAGTGATCGTCACCACAAATAAGGAAAGGGTATCGGGGTTTGCGCTTATCCTTATCATCAACAGGGTGGGTTTTTGTCTTCTCAGACTGCGGGTTGTTTTCATCCTCCTTATTCTTACCCTTCCCTTTTTTGGATTTATTCTTTCCGGCAGGGGTAGATTGAACAGAGTTAACTTCAGAGGTATTACCAGTGAGAGGAGTAGGAGATGAATCATTTTGAACATTAGAAGCATTATACTTGGGGTTGGTGGCAGAGGCTTGCGTAGTTTGAGGCTGAGCATGGAAAGTGCCAATCACACCATCAACCGCATGAGAAGCAGCAGGGGTAGTCGAAGTAGCGGTAGTAGAAGGATGAGGTGAATTAGGGAGTAAGTTGTAAAGAGTGCCCATTTGTGAGTAAACGAGGTCAAGGTACTGATCATGACTAATGGCCTATTCTTCTATGACAACTCCACCCATGGCAATGTCACGAGAGATTTCATTCATGATTGATTTTGTGAACCATTCTGCCAATAACTGATCAAGAAGCTCGAGTTTGATCAAATGTCATCTTCGTCTCCACTCAAGAATGTGATCAGAGATGTGAGTGGATTTAGTTTTTTTGAAGGAACTTAGTATCTTAGTTCATGTTTCATAATGGATCGGTAATTGGTAGTGTGTAAGTAAATCCATGGCGAGGGTATTAAAGTCAGTGAAGAAACCTCGTGGTAGTTCTATATACCATTTTGCATCCAAACCCGTGAGAGTTCGTTGGAAGAGACGAAATCAAATGCAGTCATCCATTAACGAGTTGGATGAACACCAAAGATGGAAAGTCATGACATGGTTGTTCAGATCCTCTCCTAATTTATCGTCGAATTTTGGAATGTCAGACGGTAATTTGGTCGGTATAATGGGCCAGTGGGGAGAGTGTGAGATAGGATCATTCAAAATTAATAGACATATCAGGGAGGTCCAAAGTGGCTAAAAAAGGAAGTTGTCTATTCACATGAGGGTACTGGTAACTTTGGGGAGGGAATCCTGTCGGTAACTAGTAGGACCATAAGCAGTTTTCATATGAGGTGGAGGTCCTGACAGATTCAGACGTGTGTGCGGAGGCATGTAACTCATAGGGTTGTATGGAGTGGGAATGTTCCCTTGCAAAGGGATACTAGATTTAACGTTCGAGCCCCAAATGGGATTAAAAGAACCAAGATACGCCTAGCCTAAACTAAGGGGTATAAAAGAGATAACTTGAGGTTTTTTCCCCTAGATGATTGTGGATTACCTTGAATAAGATGATTCCAATATTGGGCTAGTGATCCAGGGATGTTCTTCCCATATTGTGGATTATATCCTCTAAGTGGGGGTTGTCCTCCGAGTGAGGATGATGCCCCAATTTGTGTTTGACCTTGAAATTGAGCATGCCCCCTGAGGTTATATTTCCCCTAGGTAGGAATTTGGTAACCATAAGTGAATAACAGTGTAGACATTCCAATGGTGGTAGAGCCACTGGGTCTGAATCCTCCTATAAAATGTGGAAGGGACCCTCTAGAGAGGAACTGGGATGGTGTTGGAATAGAACCGGAAGCAACATGATACCTAGGAGGAGTGAAGACTCTAGAAATTCCGAATATAGTTCATTTCTCATTGGATATAGTTGAATGGCTTAAGTATAAGTTGAAAAAGGTTTTAAATTGTACTTGATACTGATTCACCCCCCTCTGAGTATCAACAAGTGATGGGATCTGACTAGATAAAAGTGGTGTGCCAATAGGAGGTTGTCTTTCCACCGTATTCTTGACGAGAATAATAGTAGTGTTCGGGACCATTGTGGAATTGGACTTCTAAAGAGGGATGGTTGAACTAGGACCAGCTGAGAAGGTTTCTGAACAAGGAAAATAATAGCATGTTGTATTGGTAAAGTGAACGTGACCGTGAACGTGTAAGATGTTTCAGGTGGTTCGGAAATGATAGGTATATCAGCTCCTGTCACTGAGGTGGGAGGGTTATGTCTAGAAGTCAGAGTCTAATCTATTTCATTGGTCCATAAAGTATCCTTGTTAAGGCTGGCAACAATTTCGGGCAGTAATCCAGAATTGTCGATAACAAGTTCTCCAAACGAATTGAGTCGGAGAATACGTCTCTCGTATCTAGGAGGTAGGAGAAAAGCTTCTAGAGGGTCAGAAACAATCCGAAATATCTCTAGAGAATTGTTCCTTTCTGTCTGTGAAGGTATGTGGTCCTGGATCTCACTCTATTGATGAGAATCCTCTTGTGGGTTGGGGGGCAAGGGTTGAGAAACTTTTGGATCTTTCAGAGGTAGTCCTTTCATCCTACGTGAACGACATGGAGGGTCAATGTTGGCCGGACTGAAAATTCTACGGAAAACATATATGGCCAACTATGTAAACAAACAACACTCACTAGTAGAATCTAGGAACCAAAACCAACATCGTGAAGCCGAGACAAGAAGGGGTTGGGCTAGGGTGGAAAAGTTACGTTGACAACTTGCTTAACAGACTTACACCTTGGTGCAAGATCCCAAACACAATTGTGGGTATACCCTCCAAGGAGCCCGAGTGATTCTAACCAATGTTGATTCCAGGTACCGTGGAGACTTTCCCCTCCACAGTCACCTTGTTTAAGACCCTAAGAAGATATGAAACTAAGGCTACCAAAAACAACAATGATGACTGGGGAGATAGTCAACATTCTGATCCATGCGCAAGGGAGGGGTATCTAGCCCAAAATCAACTTGAGAGGATTCCACTCATCATTGTGGGTATACCTTCAAAATACCCCCATAATATGTGCAATATCTACACCGAAATCAACAAAGCAGGGTGAGTAACTCTGTTAATCTCAATGCGACCTTAGGTTTGACCCTTGTGTGAGAAGGGCTTCCCAGGACAAAATGTTGCAAATGGAATTTTACACTCCCTATCACAAGATGTTATTGTTTGTTTTGTGCTTTGGAGAGTGTGTCTCATTGCCTATTCCAAAGCTCTAGCCTAGCTAATGTTGGTGTAAAAGAGCCCTAGAAAAAATTACTAGTTAATTTTTTAGATTTTTGCAATATTTTTAAAGTTGTTGTTACTCAAGAGGGAGATGGGAATGAAAACGATGTTGTGTATGACCTTGACCCAAGAATATGCAAATAGAAAATGAATGATGCAAAATTTTCTTTCGATGAACTCTATCTACAACAAGGAGAAGGTACTTCTGGAATGGTGTAAACTACGAAATATACTTTCTTTCTTTCTTTGAATGAACACACTTTCAAACAACCAACAAACAATGAAATTATTCAATCATTCTCTTCGTTTAAATGCAATAAATTTTCTTATGTATGATTTTTTCAAAAGAATGGATAACTTCAAATTCTTCCTTTCTAATACCAGACCAAGGGCATGACAGAGAAAATACAAGTAATCCTAGAAAATTTGTACCTTCAATGAGAACCCAAATCAATATTTCAACGAAGGTAAAAACGAAAAATGATGAGGAAGTATCTCCCTAAATATAAGTGAAGAAAAAATCTCTCAAACATTAATAAACCCAGAATGAATAATCAAGCCAAAACTTCAAATCCAAACCAATACCTTTAATCAAACAAGCACTCAGATACAAGCTTAGAGATTATGTCCTTGTTAAAGATCAAGAATGAAAAATGAAAAAGACAAGGAGAGGTATTTGATCTTCGAACCCCAATCGAAAGCGTGTTAAGTGTGAGAAAATAGTCAAACACTGGCTAAAATTTACCCCCAGCTGATTGAAACAAAAACTGGGCATCACCAGAGGTCAAGATCCCACTCAAAAAATTTCTCAGACGCCGCCGCACGTCAACAGCATATTACAGTGTGAAAATCTAGTGTTTTCACAGGTTAGAAACCAGCAGAGTGTGGAAAGTACGCAATGAATAAAACCACTAGGGTGCGAAAATTGAAGGTTTTCGTAGGCTAGGTATAGTGTGTAGTGTGGACACGTTTGAAAAATCAAAGAATTTTGAGGGAAAGAGAAAAAATCTTTGTGAACTTTTAAACTCAGGGAGTCTGAATGGATCTCCCACAGACTCAGAGACTGAAATCAAATAAAAAAGAGTAGGCAAAAGAAAATGGCCAACGAAAAACCACAATCAAGTCGTATCCCTAGTGGAGTCGCCAATTTTGTTATGGGATAAATCAGTAGATGTGGACATGAACTAATCTCCCTAGACCCACCTGGATCTAGAACAAAACAGGACATGACATGATGCTTTCCCTAAGTTACAATCATTGATATAACTAGCAAAGAAGGAATTGATGACTTACCTTTGAGATTGCTTCCTTATATATTTGTTGTTCCTGCTTCACTCGGATTATCTTTTGAAACCAGATCTGCAATGACACAAACCAACCAAAGTGAAAGAAACTATGATAGATTCAATGAAAACTTAGACATGTGATCAAGGAGTCATGTAATAAAATGAGAATGATTTTATGGGAAATAAACATGCCATTGTATTAGATTGAACTAAAGTGGAAGATACAACCGAAATGCCTTGATGTCGCAAGTTCCCTTTTAGTGGTCCTTCATCCCAATACACACATATACTTTTTCTGGAGCTTGCATGAAGATGATCTTCAAAATCTTGATTGGTGAATGGAGACCTCAAGCATTAGCTGAAATAGTATTCTCCACACAATCTCTAGCCTATTATTCCAACAATCCTTTGCTCAACTTTTCTTAACTGTGCTTAACCTTTTCCATGAGAAGTCCATTATTATATAGGATAATATGAAGTGGTTAAAGATATGAGGATGATCCCACTAGATCAAATAATTTAGTAGGATCGTAACCATACGGATGCCACCTCACATTCCAGAAGATTCCTCTTCTAGAAACTTCTTGAACCCCTTTCCTCTTTTGGCTTTAAACGCCATCGCACCCTGCAGAAATCATTGATTTTCACACTGTACTATATGGTAGACTACGACGTTCTTTCAAAAAATAGGTTTGCAGAGGAGAAAAAAGTTCACTCTTCTTAGGAAAAATATTATCATGAGGAGCGTCCTTTAAAAAAATAGATTTGCAATGGAGAAAAAGGGTCACTCTTCTCAGGAAAAATATGATCATGAGGGCTTGACCACATGCTTGCAAAATCATCATCAAGGTGACCAAAATAATGTGTAACACAAGCTAGGAATCTTATACAAATCAAAATATCTGGTAAATAAGTTGCTTCTTAGAAAGAAAATGTGTCTTCTGAGGATGAGTGTTGGTGGTTCAGTGACTGAGAATTTAAATTCATTTAATACCATGTTAATCTAGTTGTCGTCTATGGATATAAAGATCACCAATGAGGATAAGTGTATCAACCTATTATGTTCTTTTCCAGACTCCTAAGATAGGTTAGTCATGGTTATTGGGAGCAATGCAACCACACTAGCGCTAGAGGACATGGTTTCTTCTCTACTTTCGGAAGAAATGAGATGAAATAACATGGAATGATCGACCAAAGATGTTATGGTAGTGAGAGGTAGACTGATAGACAAAGATAAAGGCATATTCTCCAATAGAAATTTAAATTTGAAGGGTAGATATAAAACCCCGGCTCAATCGAAAAGAATATGTTGGAAATGCGGTAAAGTTGGGAATTATAAAAAGGACTGTAAGTCGAAGGAAAAAGAAGTCAGTGTTAGATCCAACGAGAAGAAGACGACTGGTAGAAAGACAACCTCAGAGAAGGGAGGTGATGTGTTCCTAGTGTCTACTAGTACACAGTCATATCAATATGTTTGGTTGATAGAATCAAGAGAATCCTATCATATGACACCACATAAAGAATGGTTATGTGATTATGAACAATTTGATGGGGGTGATGTGTTCTTGGGGAATGACTCGACAACTAGAATTATCGAACGGGGAAGATTTCAACTGAAACTATAGGATGGGACAAAAAGAACCATTCCAGGTGTGCTAAACATTTCAATTTTGGAAAGAAACCTGATATCTGTCAGCAAGACGAGTGATTTAGGTGTGCATACTCTGTTTCACAAGGATTCGTGTAAAATGGTCAGAGGTGCGATGGTATTAATGAAAGGAGTTCAGATTAGTACCGTGTACAAGTTGTTAGGGAATGTCGACTCAATTGGATGAAATAGCATCATTTCTCCTAAAATCAACTCGACTATGACTCAACTTGACGCGATGTTGATACAACTGGACTCAACTCAAGCCAAGTTGGTTCAAACCAACTTGACAATACATGATGAGATCGACCTGACCAGGTTATGGTACAAGAGGATGGGACACATTATATAAAAAGGAATTTGATCTATGCAAAGAAAAGGTATGGTCTAATATTTTCATGAATGTGGTTTAGAAGTTGAATTTTGTGAACATTGCATATATGGGAAACAAATTCGGCAAAGGTTTCCATGTGGAGAAACAAGGGAAAATGGGGTTCTAGAAATGGTGCATAGTGATGTGCTTGACCCAGTTATCATGCCTTCACTCAGTGGATCGTTGTATTATGTCTCCTTCATAGATGATTTTTCTAGGAAGACACGGATATATTTCCTGTGGAAGAAATCGGGGGTTTTCGAGATATTTAAGGAGTTTAAAGCTCTTGTGGAAAACTAGACACATAAGAGGACTAAAGTGCTAAGAAATAAAATTGATGGTGAATTTTGTGGAAAGGAATTTGATCAGTTCTCTAAGAAGTGTGGAATATCACAAAAAAATAACACCATATAACTCACAATAAAATGGAGTTATCGATAGCATGAACAGAATGTTGATGGACAAGGCAAGGAGCATTCTTGATGGTGTTGGGCTTACAAAATAATTTTGGGCAGAGGAATTCGAGACTGCAAGATATTTGATGAATATGTCTCCTTCGTTGGCTCTAGTTGAAACAAATTCAAATGAGGTATGGTTTGGTAAGAATTTTTTGGTGGCACATCTCAAAGTATTTGGCTATGATGCATTTGTGCATGTTCCCAAGGAAAAGAGGAGAAAGATGGACAAGAAGGAAACCAAATGTATTTTCATTGGTTATAGAGAAGGGATGAAAGGATATAAGCTCTAGGATCCTGCATCAAGGAGAACAATGTACAATCAAGATGTGGTATTTTGGGAAGTCTGAGGTAAATCTGAGTCTGAGAAATATTTTCAGACCAAGAATAATCCTAATATGGTGCGATATGAACTGAGGAATGAAGAAGATGATTTAGATGAGTCGAATGAATCTGAGGAAGAGATGGTGTTAGCACCGCCATTTTTCTTTCTGTTTAGAGTTAGATTTTAGTTGAGTAATGGCCCATGTGTCCAAACATGTGAATTCAGGTACATAGAAATGAAAGGGTCGAAGTCATAAAGTGGTCGGTTGGCCATTGGAAACGGGAATGGATGTCAGAGTTAAAAACATGCATAAATAGTATGGGCATGTCGTTTCCAGAAGGTTGGGTACTATCAAAATTAGTCTCTACATGCCCCAGGTCGAGTCAGTTAGTTAATGGAAGTCGCATTGGTAAATGTTGTAACTATTATCGGTTCATCATGAAGGCCAAAGGAATGAAAAATCATGGTCTTCACATCATGTATTCCCTAAAAACCTTATTGCTTATACTTTGCACACAGGGAGGTGTTATGGAAGATCTCTGATTCGATTTAGAACATCTAGTCACCATGAATTTAGTTCCCTTCAAAATGTTTCTCCTTTTCACCTGACCAGTTATAAATACCATAGGATTTTCACCCAGGACATTCACGAATTCAGATTTAGTATTCGTCTGTGAGTTATCCCACAGGTCAAGGTCGATCGAATTCCCCATCTTGGGAATCCGCTCGATACACTACACATAAGATAGATACCAGTCATGCTATGGAAACCTCTCAGAACATGAAGAAGGGTACATGCAATGGAAGGATTGCCAGACCCAAGCCCAAGAGCATTGGGATTCATTTTCACTCAGAAAGGGCTTCCCCGAAGGTGAAAGGGAGATTTTTCCTTCACCTATGGGAATGACGACATCACATCGCTCAGGACTTGGAAAGGAAGAAACTGTGTAGGAAGGAAGGACCGTGGAAACCCTGTCTCCTCAGTAGTGGATACCTCGGAGAAGCGCATACCAAGGAAGAACAAGGAAGTTGTGGAAAATAAAATTTCAGATGAGTCTCACACACGATCGATCGCTGGAAAATTACTTATGCACATCGTCTGCCTGGAGCCTTTAGAAGGTACCAGTCAAGAAAGTAGGAGAAGGATGAGGAGGATGGATGCCTCAAGATTAAATGATCAAGAGACAGCTCACCAGCTAAAGAAATCAAATCTAGCCATCGTCGAACTGTACCAAGAAAATAGGAAACTGAGGCAACAGTTGGTGATGAAGATCACAGAAGGATCAATATCACAAGGTCACAAGGGGAATGCAATGTGGATAAAAAGACAACTCTGGGAGGCACGTGACATGATTGTATGGCTGCGTGAAGCACAGTGGCTGTCAGAAGAGAGGAATTCCATAAACTCTAGGGAATGCGAAGTGGTCAAAGAGATAACCCGCACAACTCTCACCAGTGAGCAGAAAAAACAAGACTAGTCGAGTTCTTTCTTTTATTCTCAAACAGAAGACAAATATTAGAAATTTTGAAGGAAACGTCACCCAAGGCATTTTACCATTTTAGTAATGACTGTGACTGTCTACATCCACTTTTCACGCACACTTCCCCCCAACAGATGAACACGCGGCATAAGATCAAATTTGTTACAACAAACAGCGAGACTCTGACAAACACTTGTCTACCTAGATACCCGATCGACAAACCAAATCCCCATGGAGGATTATAATGATTTTGATGTAGCCAGATGGATCTTTGTCTATTTTTGGAAAAAATAATATGAAGAGTTTTGTAACGCAGAGCAGTCAGTTCCTTAGTTTGTAGAGATAGAAGTTAGAAGAATAGGGTATCCCAAGTGGTGCCCTCGTTTATACATTTGATCTTTTATATGTAAGCTAGGTTGGTTGGAAAATTTAGTATCGATAATAGCTATTGTATGTAATTTAAGTTCGACCAAAACTTAATGCAAAAGTCCTGCAACTTTGATGAAAAGATTCTAATTGTAGAAGTTGGATGTATTGTTTTCCATTTCTTGCGTATGTGCTTCTTGTTATATTTTTCCATATCTTTTTCTGTCTATTTCGGAACGAATTTTGGAACCTGTGGATTCATTGCGTAGTGCCCCTTGTTTGTGCCACTTAGACAAAACATTTTCTTCTAAAATTTAACTCTAAATTCACCCTCAGTGGTGCTCTGAGTTACTTCCTGTATTTACTCCCTGCCACATTTCCATTTTACACTGAATATTGTTTCTCGCTTAGCCTTATCCTCTCAAGTTCAGTCACCAAGTCATTTGTTTCTGTCATTTTCTCAAATCGACTCCATATCCCAAGTATTACTTTCTTGCACCAATATAACCAAAACCCATTATATCAAATGTGTTAAATATAGCCATTATTTTAAGAGCCATATCTCATGCAGAGATTTCGCCTATCGAGAGATCCCTCTCCAGATCTGAAAGTCTAGTTTTGGGTCTCAAAGTTGGTTGAAAAATTTACCTTCGTCGTCTATTTATCATTCGAACATATTTATAGAGTGTTAACATTCTGGCGTTGTTTCTGGGGAATGAAATTGAATAGATTTTTCCCTAGGAGAACGACAAACATTGTAGTTTGACCCCTGAGCGTAATAGAGGGAAAAACATATATACCGGATGAAATACTTACCCTGGCGACTCCAGTCAAACAATACCAGTAGCTCCAAGTAGTGCATTTCAGAAACCCTGGCTCCGGAGATGATCTATACTAGAGAAAATCCTGACCCAAACCCTACATATCCTATGTACGACCCCGAGAAAATTATTCGCAAGACTAGAGAGCAAGCGTCACACCCATTCTATTACTTGGATAAAATTCTTTTCTTACCAAAAGATAGCGCGCAAAGCATCGATGACCTTGAGTTTGACACATTGTTTGAGCAAAGCTTGTTCAGGTCTAAGTCGAAAACCAGCTTTGATGAGATCATTTTCGACCAGAATATATTCCAAGCTATGATATCTAATAATATCCCTCAAACCCCAAATCCTCCTAGAGCCATGGATTTCGTATTTTCCCCTCCTATTCTGCCAGCCCAACTGCGTGACTTGCCTCATAATTACAGCCAGAGGATTAAGCTCTACGATTTTGAAGGGAATGTTTCAACCTAGAAGCATATGGATTGGTTCAATGACTTCGTCAACCTAGAGGAGGTAGAATATGCATATGAAAAAATGAGGTTTTTCACACAATTTTTTGCGGGGGAGGTGAGAAAGTGGTTTAAATCCCTACAACCAACAACTATTCGGGACTTTTCCGCTTTCGAAACAACATTTAACAGATGGGGAGACAGGAAGAACCCCTTGTAGTTGTTAACACAGTAAAATAATATGAAGAAGGCATCAGAAGAGACAGTCAAATAATTCTCAACCCATTTCATGAAAGTTTATAACTTGATTCTGGAAGAAGTCCAGCCACCTCCCGGGGTTGCGCAGTTGCAATACGATGACTCTTTTGGCAATGATTTTTCTTTGTTGTTGAGAGAAAGAAGATCAACAAGTCTGTACATGATAATGAGCAATGTGATCGAAGTCGAGGTAAATATGATGGCCTCAGGGAAGATCAAACAACGATTCAACAAAGGTGATGAGAGGCCCCAAGGAGACGTGAAACCATCAACATCAAGATCCATAGATGAAAATTTTGACTTAATGATGAGAATCATGGATAAACTGATGGAGAAAATGTCTGTGGGAAATAGACCCACCTCTCGGGAGCAGCAGGATCCCCAACCCCAAAATCAGAACCTCAAAATGGGTCAAGTCCCTTAGATTAGGAAAAGGGAATAGAGGGAGCAGAGAGATCAAGGTGACCAACAAACAAGGCCTCTATTCCAAAACAACTATGTGGATGAATAATTCGATCAAATGTTCAAGGACCAAATGCATTGTTGTGATGACAAGAATCCTTGTGTGTTATTGACGAAGAGAGAACATGACTAGTACATGAGTATAAATGATGGTGTTATGTTGGAGACAGATGATGCATGGATTGGGGAAACTGATGATGCATTGTCCTAGGAAACATAAGAGTTTAGAAAGGGTTATCATAACGCCAACATGCAGTTCTAGAAGAAATATAACCTCAGGATCAAATAAACATCCATCGAGCCTCAGCAAAAGAATCTCGTAAGGAAACCTTTGAAAGACACCCCTTACACAATCCAACCAAGGGTGAACAACATGAACAAGAATGCGACAGAAAAGGCAAAGTCGAAGGAGGAGGCACCGAAGAAAACTCTGGAAGTAAGCCAAGAAGCAGGTGGAAAAGAGGTAGAGAAAGTTTTCCCTCCCTTTAACTTTGAACACGAAATGGATAAAATCAAAATCTTTGTCCCCTTCAATGAACTTATCAGAAGGGGTGAATACCAAGAGAAAATGATTAAAATGTTGAAAATGGGAGGGACCCCTAACACTCTGAATGTTCAATATGATCACCCTTCTATTTTCTTTTGTCCACGCATTGAGGAGACAAGTGATACTAAGGACGTACCTTCATTATATGTCAGTTTGAAGGTTCATGAAATGACCCTACATAATACCATGCTTCATTCTGGCACGTCGCACAACCTCATGCCAAAGGTGATCATGGATGAATTGGGTATGGATATGACTAGACCTTACAAGTACCTTTCCTCTTTTGAGTTGAGGAAAGTCAAGTGCCTGGGTCTCATTAAAGACTTAGTTGTGTCATTGACCCAGATCCCTTCGAAGAACATGGTGATGGACATGGTCATGGCAGGCATACCCCCAAAATTTGGCATGATGTTGTACAAATCATGGGCTGCAAAGTTAAAGGGAACCCTGCAAATAGACATGTGATATGCCACCATTCTGATCTTTGGCCAAGACAGACAGTTAAATAGAGAAGTGTCGTTGAATTACATGGTGAGGAGTAAGATGCATCCAAATAACCATCCCATATACTCCATCGACATCAAGGTTGGTTCTTCTATATTCTACAATGATCTAATTTTTGAAGAAGAAGAGCCAACAACCATCATGGCAGCCGATGAAGAAACTGTGCGGAAAGCAGAAGACTGCGTCGACTTGGAGGACCACATGAAAAATGGGATATGGTACATGATTTTTGACGACACAGTCAGCAAAGAAGGGGTTGGGACCAACATGTGGGTAAACCCCCCTGAAACAGGCACAAAATTGTGCTCATACAAGCTCGCGTTCGAGTGCACAAACAAAATGGCCGAGTGCGAGGCGTTGATTTTGGGCCTGAAGGTATTGAAAGAATTAGGCACAAAGAGGATAACAGTGCATGGAGAATCCAAATTGGTCATAAACCAATTTAAATTTATATATCAGATGAACAAACCTAGGCTAAGAGCGTACAGGAACTTGGCGCTGGACCTCCTTGAAGTTTTTTTGGAGTACGACATATCTGATATCCCAAGGGAGAAAAATCATTTTGCCAATGTGTTGTCCACCTCAGCCTCGGTTTTCAAAATCCCCATGTTCCCAATCAAAAAATATGAGATTGAAGTCAAACACGTGCCGACAGTGCCTAATAATATCAAATATTGGTAGGTGTTTGACGATGACAAGTAGGTAGAAATATTTCTTCAGATGAGCGATGACTTTGCTAACATAAACATTGATGACAAAGACTGTTGAGATGAAGATGGGAGCGTGGATGTGCATAGTAATGACAGCCCTTTCCAAAACCAAATTGTGGGAAGGGACATAATAGAACTAAAGAATAACACCATTCCGAAGGGGTTAGTTCCACTGGAAAAGTTGTTTGACGAAAATGATGTGGCTAAAAACCCCAAGATCACCACAAATGAATATGATGTGGAAGACTGCAACATCGGGAGTGAGGAGAATCCCAAAATGATCAAGTTATCAAAGACACTCAGCCCAGAAGTCAAGCAGGACTATGTCAATCTCATGAAGGAGTTCCCCGACATTTTCGCATGGAGCTATGATGATTTGAAGGTGTATGACACTAAGGTGATCCAGCATGTTATCCCTCTCAAGGAAGATCAAAAACCTTTCAAACAGAAGCTGAGATGGATAAACCCCCTTGTTACTGTCGTTGATCGATAAAGAGGTAAAGAAATTTTTCAATGCTAAGATTATTGTTTCTTTGCGATTCTCTAAATGGGTAGCTAATCTGGTGTTAATGAGAAAGAAGAACAGTGAGATAAGACTATTTATAGACTTCTAGAATTTAAACAAGGTGTCTCTCAAGGACCACTATCCTCTTCCCAAAATGGACTACATCCTCCAAAAGGTGGTGGGGTCCTAGAAGATGTCCATGTTGTTGGAGTCACTTCACACACACCTAGGATTTATTTTTCCTAAGGTTTTTATTTGTTCATTAGTCATAATTAGTCATCATCCAATCTCCTATATTTTAGGAGAGAATATTCCACCTGGAGAATATTCTTTTTCAGTTCACACTTTAGTTTGACTAGTTGAGTTGAGTTTAGATGTTGTATTGGGATCATCACCATGCAACATTGGGATCATCACCATGATAATTCGACCTCTCCTTCATATCATCACCAAAGTATCGCATTAGCCTTGATTCCTTGAGTTAACTCCTAACTACTTTATGTTCAGTCAGTTAACTGAAGACTAGTTGACTAGTTAACTCAACTAGGTGGCAGTGCACTCCCGTAACTGCCTGAGAGAATAGAATAGGTGGAAGTTCACTCCTGTAACTACTGGTGTGTGTCCATATCACTCTATACCACCACTATGGTGACTTGGTTCACCTCAAGTCAAACTCATTGAGTTATACAGAGTATATCATGTGTAAATTATTCATTATTCACAACGGTTAATGAGAATTATTTCCATTCTTTCTCTCATTCTTCTTCTTTTTCCAATTCTCTCTGAAAATGTGTGTATCATTGTTTATATAAATCTATTCTATGTAGTTCAACACATTTACATGGTATCAGATCCAACGGAGTGCTAAGCAAAAGATACACCAAAATTTTTTGCAGGTACAAAAGATTGAAGATAGCGGAAAGATGGAATTCCAAAAAGAATTCATTCTTACACCTTACAACTATTTTGCATGGAAGGAAAAAATAACCATATATCTCTGATCCAGAGGGTTGTATAGGTTAACCATGAATACAGATATAGAGTCGACATTATCCATAGAAAAATCCAAGTACTTAAATCTTATGGATGAGGCACTCAAAACAATTTGCAGTCTTATTTCTCCCTATCTCCTTTTTCATATATCTTCCTGTAAGACTCCCAATGAATCCTGGAGCATATTGGAAGGTCTCTTTGGAAAACAGGATGAGATGAGGGGACACATGTTGGAGGTGGAGCTGCTCACATTGGATCCAAAAAGCTTCGAGAATATCCAAGATTTCTTTACAAAATTCAAGGATTTAC